>CM069907.1:156974306-157479306 GCA_036172215.1 Camellia granthamiana | reverse complement strand
GTAATTCTTCATGTCCAAAATTGGTTTGATTTCTATTAGAAGTAGGTTGCTTCTTTGACAATTGAGTATCTTAGCATCTCAAAGCTGATTTGGTTACAAGGTTGTTCGTTACTTGCTTGGTATTTTAAGATTTTGAGAGATATAGGATTTCAGTTACATCACTATTTTGTATGATTTGAAAATTCCTTCCATATTGACAGGAACTGAACTGCTCTATTTGAATGATTTTGAGTGCGATCTCACCTTGTCAGGACCATTATTAAAGTGCAAACATTATGGTATAATTATTTTCAATGGTTCGCTTATTGAAGTTGGTTGTTCATCAGATAGTCTAGTGGCAGGAATGCTATCAGAATTTGAATCTAGTGACCTTACTTTATTTGATCTATGAAATTGAAATTATTCTAGTGACTAAAATGCAACAAGGTAGCACAAATTTTTGTATTTGTTAGTTTGCTTGTTCACTATTAGGGTTGAGTGTAGGTTGGAGGGTATTAGTTCTTCTAATATTCTTCTTTAGTGTTATGTCTACATTCTTTTTGGAAAAGTATGTTGCTTTTGCAACATTTGTTGGTTGAAACAGCTGATTCCTATACACTAGGTACTAGCTATTTGTGGCTAGCGTAAACTATTCCATTCATGGCTAACTAATTATGATTATGTAACTATTTGAACTCTAGATGCTAATGTTGAACCTCGTAGTGCAACTACTTAGAATGACATTGGGAATCACTGGAAAGAGTAGAAAAGGAATGGAAATCTTTACAAGTGTAGTTTGAGTGTTACTGTCAAAGGCTTTTTTTGGCTTGCCTAGATTGTGGTTTTTGTATGACAGCCTGAAGTTTTATAAAATAAGTTTCTCACCTGTTAGGGGACTAACCGGCGAAGGCATAGTTGATGATCAATCTTTGTGCTTTCCACTCCTCATCTTGAGGCATTTGCAGACTTGGTTTCATCCTAGCTGTCCTCGCACCACCAGTTAGAGTGCAGCTAGGAATTTCATTTAGTGGGGTCATTCAACAAGTCATCATCAATGCCATTATGTCAGTTTCTTTATTTTTGCAACCTATCAAAAATAAAAAAATATAACTTGGGGACGTTAAATCTATTGCTTTAACAAAAATCAACCCTGCGTGTTTTCATTTTCTGAATGCAGCATGATAACCTCATTATATGTGCTATCAAAACACATGATAACCTTATTAAAGAAAGAGAGAGTGAGAGAGAGGGAGGGAGAACCCGAAAAATTTTGCATAAATTTTGTTCCCCCCTCTTCCAATATAGTTGAGTGAGGTACAATTGAGTGAAGGGAAGAGGGTTTATTTTTTGTATTTTTTTTCCTAATTCCATTGGGGTGAATTTGTTAAACCCTGAAAAACTTGATAAAATTCTACATTAATTTATAAAAATAAAGAATCAAAGTTTAGGTAGGCCTACCTCTGCCTTTGACCACCATATCCACAAATGCGCACACACGTGTAGACACAGAAAATGAAACGAAATATAAAAGGAAAAATGCCATCTCAAATTTTAAGTTTATGTGCATGAATGTCTTATATTCTTAAACGTTTGTAATAGCAATACGAGGGAGACCATTACTGTTACTTGAAATACAAAGAGTTAACAATAACCACCACCACCACCCTGCCCTCCGGCCTCCCCAATAGACAACAAGAATAGTGTCATCTGAAATATGAAGATTTTGGATATTTTATTATAGTCATTTCTATTCATTCAACGTACTCCACCGTACTTGAACTTTTTTTTAATTAATTTATTTTCTAACATAAAGATAGGGGTGTTCTATAATCAATGAAGATAATTGAGAGGTCCAGGGGTGAGGGAATCACATACACCACACATCCATTATTAATCACCATAGAACCAACCAGCACACTTGTTCACTACTGGAATTCCCCATAATTTATTGGGTTGTTAACAAATTCACAACTTCTGACACCTGAAATCTTTTTTTTTTTTAGTGCACAACCTATGACTTGTGGCTGCACCACAACATTTATTTATTTATTTTTACCAGTTCCTTTTTACTTAATAAATACTTTTTATTGATTTAATTCACCTTTCTGAATAAGCATTTAAGCCTTGGTTGTTTCCTATAATTCGTAAGCTTTGATGATAGCTTGGTTGAATGTTGAATGCACTCACTGGAGGGAATGCCACCCCTGTAACAAATGAGTTGGGATTGCAAATAAGGTGGTTGTGCCCTCTCAAGGGAGTCAAGTCATGGAAGAAAATTGATCAGAGTATCAAAGATGCTGTTGTTGTACAAGCTGTGTTAGTAATTTTTGACCTTAAACTAAATGTCTTCATTACATAAATTTGCAATTGCTGCATTTAATTTGTGTAATACTTCACACACTTATGCTTGCAGGACAAGTTTGAAATTAGTAAGGATTTTCATACTGATGAACAAGCTCAAGAGATCGTTGATGCAAAGGCGTATCACTTGTACAAAGATTGGAGGTACAACCTAAAGCAACACTTCGAAAAACTTGAAGAAGAGGGTGTTAATGACCCATATAGTCATCCACCTACAGGAGTTTGCTTGGATGATTGGAAACATATGATTGATGTGGGTTGGAAGGATGAATCTCATTTGGTAATAAACAAATATAAACGACTCTATTGCTTTAGTTGTGTATTATGCATTGATATGTACTAATTCTTGAATAATTTTTTTTTTCCAGAAATGCTCAAAAGCTGGTAAGCAAACAGGAGTTTGCTACCATACAATCATACAAGTGGATCTCGATCCTTTCCAATAGCAATGTCAATCATGGTGAGCTAGATGCATGTGAAAAATATTTCTCATCACTTAGATGTGTAACCAAAAGTCATGGTTACTACTGTGATGAATTAATTTTGTTATTTGAAAGTAACAAGTAGATGAAAATGGATAGTTGGATTTTTCAGAATTTTATTCAAAATCACACAGGTTGAAGTATACAAACGAATGGATTCATCCCAAATGTGGTGAGCTACTTGTAAGGATTAAACTCTTTTTCCAATTTTATTTAATATTAATTAGTATCTTAGCACAAAATTGCATGTCATTCTTTGTGCCTTTGTTGAATAGTCTATTTTATTTTTGTAATAACAAGATGCGATGGTGAATCTACAAGTGTTAGCCACGGATGTGGAGACGCCATTGACACAGAAGGAACTCTCACGGCAAGTGCTTGGACAGAAAAAGAATTACTTGCGTGGATTTGGGATTGGCCCACGACCCTATTCACTATCTAATAGTGTGACACGATTTCGTGACAAACAAATGGAGGCAATGAGATTTGAGATGGAGGTTGTTCGTGAGGAACACCAAAGAGATCATGAAGATTTGATGAAGGAGAAAGAAGAGTGCCAGAGATATCGTGAAGAGATGATGAGGGAGAGAGAGGAGCTGATGAAAGAAGTAGAAGAAGGAAAAAAAGAAGCAAGGGGAGGCGTAACAAGAACAACTTAATCATCTGAGCGACATGGTTTTATGACTCACAACTCTGTTGGAGGGTTCAGACAGGCATCGTTGTATTTGGTAAGAAGAATTTTATTCATATGATACTAAAACTTCTACAAAAATACTTCACATATTGACATTATTGTTTTGGACCACTTGGAATTGTTTTGACATTATACAAATAAGAGGAGAAAAGAAAGAACACATTAATTTGTTAACTAATTAATTAATTATGTAAAAAAAGAAGAGGAGCGGCAAGAATATTTAATGATGCAAATTTTACATGTTATAGCAACAATGAAATTTCATTAAATGATAAACTTAAAAAAAAAAAACACATAGGACCATGAAAAAACACCTTACTTAGCACATCTTCAGAAATAGGACTTGTGACAATAGACAAAATGTAATTAGCACGTGTAGGCTGGGAGTTACACCCGAATGCGCCTTAAACTTAGTCGAAAAACGGCGTTCTGGGGGCAAAAATTCAAAACAGCCCCCGAACCACCCTGTGGCTCTCACGGACAGCTTCCCCTTGACAAATAGGACCTATGACAACAGATGGAATGTAATTCGGACCCGTAGATTAGGAGTTAGAGCCGAAAACGCCTTACACTTAGTAAAAAAAAGGCGTTCCGGGGGCGAAAATTCAAAACAGCCACCGAACCACTGTGTGGCTCTCATGGAAAGCTTCCCCATGACAAATAGGACTTGTGACAATAGACGGAATGTAATTCGGATCCGTCGGTTAGGAGTTAGAGCCGAAAACGCCTTAAACTTAGTCGAAAAAGGGCGTTCCAAGGGCGAAAATTCAAAACAGCCCCCGAACCACCATGTGGCAATCACGGATAGCTTCCCCTTGACAAATAGGACTTTTGACAACTAATGGAATGTAATTCGGGCCTGTAGGTTGGGAGTTAGAGCCGAATACGCCTTAAACTTAGTCGAAAAAGGGCGTTCCGAGGGACAAAAATTCAAAACAGCTCCCGAACCACCATATGGCTCTCACAGATAGCTTTCCCAAGAAAATTAGGACCTGTGACAATAGATGGAATGTAATTTGGACCCGTAGTGTAATAACCCTCACATTGTCTTAGCCATACTCATATGCATTTATATGCTTTGTCTTGTTATGTTTGCATTTCAGGCCTTGTCCTTGTGTTGCTTAAGTGCTGTTTGCATGCTTTGCTTCTCGTTCGGTGTGAGTAGTCAGCCTAGGCCAACCAAGCCGAGGTCACCTTAAGCCTAGAACTGCCTTAGAACCCCTTTGATTGACCTCCACCTTCATCCTGGCATACTGGCCGAGATGTCATTATCTTGGCCGAGGTGTTCATCGCCAAGGCCGAGATGTGTATTATCTAGGCCGAGATGTTACCCTTGAACCCAAGTGATCTTGCCCTAGACTGGTACGACCTAGACCGAGGTGTGGCACACCTAGGCCGAGGTGTGGCACAGCTGGGCCAAGTGTTGTCCTTTCTGGCCGAGGTCATTGTTCCCTTGCTTGCCGAAGTCTTGTTGTTAGCCGATGTCATTACTCGCCGGGGTCCCTTGCCGCCTAGCTTGTTGAGCACGCCTTGTCATAGTCTTGTCTTTTCAATCAGTCACCTTTTTGAGTTGAGCCAACCAACCGTTGCCACGTGTCCGAGCTGAAGGTTAAGACAGCCGGCAGACCTAGAAACAAATCATTTTGTCTCAAATCCTTGTTCTTGAGGAGAGAGAAGCTCTAGGAGAAGAAGGAGGAGTTTTAGAGTGAGAGAGTGGATTGCAAGCTTGATTCTTAAAGTTCAAACCGTTAGATTCTTGATTTGAGGTTAGAATCTTGATCTACTCTTGTTGTTCTTATTGATCATCTAGCTGCATTGCACGATTGGGTCTGTTTTGCATGCCATGCATTGATTCAAAGTTGGTTTTGGAAAAAGAAAGTTAGAGTTCATGAATTCTTGAAGAAAAGCCCCGTTTGATCCGAAAGTTTGCAACAAGTTACATACTTTTGTGTTTGTTTTCGTAAGATCTTCTAGTATGGGTACCCAGGTCCATGTTTTCAAACTCATAGCATGAAATCTCAGGTTTTACAATGATGAGTTATGATCCTTGCATTCATTTCCTTCATGATCTTCATGTTCATGTTCCTTATGTTCTTGAGCAGAGGGGAAACCCAGATTTTTTTCCCGACTTCATTTTCTTGGATGTGGCCCTCGGGACCACACCTCGGCAAGAAGGTGTGGGACCTCGGCCAAGACCTGGTTAGTGCCCAGCACGTTTCCCCGAGATGAGAAACAGTGCTTGTTTTGGTTTGACTTAGTTTTGGCGAATGCCGAGGTCATTTTGTATGCATGTGAAGCTTGTTTGAAAGTGCATTCAACAGACTTTTGCCATGTGTTTGTAGGACTTGGACTTGCCTTGACCCCGACGTTTGAAGAACTATGTGAGTGGTATTTTAATAAAGATATGTTATAAAGCTTTGATGAAACCTTGTTTTGCTTTGTTCGGATATTACTTACAAGCATGAATGATTATCCCTATTTTGCGTATCAAATATTGTATCTTGTTTTGATGACATTCTTGGAAGTCCGTATGTGCTAGGGGACTATAAGCATTTGTAGCACAAGTCCTTAGTGTCCGGGGACTATAATGCAACGACGCCATTGTTTAGAGATCTCTCTTGTCTTGTCTTGCCTTGCCACTGACGGTTTTACCGCGTGGGTTTGTTTGTCCGGAATGTCATCTCTTGTATTATAATGATGTTAGTAAGCATCCCTTGAGGCTTGAAAGATTTGATGGACGAACTTGATTTATCCCTTGTGTTGTTTTGTTAAAAGATCTCGGATATCATTCATGTAAACCCCTTTATTATTTATACCATTCACTGAGTATCCAAGCTCACCCTCTCTATATATATGTAGGTGATGAGCAAGACGGCGGCGACGCCTATATGTCTTTTGCCAATGTGTTTGCCGACGTGTTTTGGATTGTGTTTTGCAACATCTTGAAGATTATGCTTCTTAGTTATTTCCATTGTATCTTGTATTTGATGGCTGAGAAGCCTTTTGGTCAAGATGTATTTTTGTACTCCATTTGTTGTATTAAAGCTATGTAATGATGTATGACATTCCATTCAACTTATGCACTGCTCTTATGAGTTACTTAGCCTTGATTTATTGCTTCCGCATTTGTAAGCCCCATATGTATACTCTGATTTGCGTGTGGATTCTTGTAAGTGGCCTTTGGTAATCTCAGATTACTGGCCATCATGGCACCATTCTACTAGGGGCGGAATGGGGTCGTGACAGATTGGTATCAGAGCACAAGTTCCTCATAGAACGTTATTCACACACTTTGAGTCCTAAAGAGCATAGGATTTCCCTTAGAAAGATGTTAGGATTACACCATGTTGCTTGCTGCTTGACAATATGTGCATCATCTCGGCATAACTGCTTGTTGCTTGCATACCTACTTTATTGTTCATTTCGTTTTAAAGTCACATTTTGCATACTCATAGCACGATGAGGAGAGGAAGACCACCAGTTGGCCGAGATCAATCAGAAGACCGATTGGACCGATTAGAAAGATTAGTCGAAGGTTTAACTCGGGAGTTGAGACAAGTGAGACAACAGAATGCTAGTGCTACATCTACCCAGGCCGAACAGACGAATGGCCGACATACAGTTCCGCCTCCACCTCCTCCAGTGCCTCAAGCGCCTCCACAACCAGCCTTGTATGGGGATGGAACTATGACTTTGATTAAGGAGTTCAAGAAGATGAACCCGCCGAGGTTTCAAGGGGGCATAGAGCCGATGAAAGCCGAAGCGTGGGTTTTAGGAATGGAGAAGCTGTTTGAGATTTTCCCCAGCACCGATGCACAGAAGGTGGCATTGGCCGCATTTACGTTAGACGACGACGCCCGAAGATGGTGGATGATGACCCGAGAAGGAAATCCTGACTTAACTTGGGCCAGATTCTTGGAGCTGTTTTACAACAAGCATTTTCCCCTTAGTGTCTGAGATCGCAAGACCACGGAGTTTCAGACTCTGACACAAGGAAACAAGACAGTAGCGGAATACGACCGTACTTTCACCGAATTGGCGAGGTACGCGCCTCATATGGTCAGTGATGAATATAGGAAAGCTAGAAAGTTCGAAAGCGGATTACGTGGACCGATACAGGATAGAGTCAACATGCTCAACATGCCGACTTATGCCGGAGTCTTGGACAAGGCTATTCTTGCAGAAGCTAACTTGAACCGATATCAGAATGTCGGAGAGAATCAGAGAAAGAGACAGAACTATGATAACCGTCGAGTTCCGTTTAATGCCAAGAAGAAGGCGAATGTGGGCAGCTCCAGCAACTCGAACCAGGAAGGTAATACTAAGCCGATGTGTACAAGCTGTGGGAAGCCGCATTCCGGGGTTTGCCGTTGGGCGTCAGGCGCCTGTTTTGAATGTGGAGAAATGGGTCATCGTGTGAGAGACTGTCCGAAGTCAAGGACTGATGATGGTAAGAAAAATGGAAGCACCTCGGGCTCTGCACAGGGAAGCAACGTCGGAAGGGCACAGATGAGGCAGGGCAGGGTTTTCGCGCTAGTGCCAGGAGACACCCAGAATGCTGAGACAGTAGTGTCAGGTATACTCCCAATCTGCTCTCAAGATGCATACATATTGATTGATTCGGGTTCTACGCATTCATTTATATCTGCTAAGTTTGCCGAGAAGTTGAATAGAGAACCAGAACCCCTTGATTACGTGTTATGTGTATCTGCTCCATCTGGGAGAACTATGATTGTTGCATCTATCTATAGGGCGTGTGTTGTCGTGGTTGAGGGCGTAGAATTATTAGTTGATTTGATGCCATTAAACATGACCCACTTTGACGTCATATTAGGAATGGACTGGTTAGTAATGAATCATGCATCTATTAATTGTGTTTCGAAGAATGTCACGTTGAGACCCCCAAACCAAGCCGAGGTTATTTTCCAGGGTAAGGGTGTAGTGTCCCCACCTTACTTGATTTCGTCCACTAAGGCCTATAAGCTAATTCAGAAAGGGTGCCATGGGTACTTGTGTAGTATACTGAATGATCAGAATGGAAATGTTAGTTTAGCCGATATCCCAGTTGTTAATGAATTCCCCGACGTCTTTCCAAATGAATTGCCTGGCCACTTAGTCGATAGAGAAATAGAGTTTACTGTGGACATCATGTCGGGAACATAGCCGATCTCCAAAACACCTTATAGAATGGCCCCAGCCGAACTTAAGGAATTGAAAGTGCAACTACAAGAATTGTTGGATAAGGGTTTCGTTAGGCCGAGCACTTCACCGTGGGGAGCACCAGTCCTGTTTGTTAAGAAAAAGGATGGCACACTTCGTCTTTGCATTGAATACAGAGAACTTAATAAGGTAACTATTAAGAATAAGTACCCGTTGCCTAGGATTGATGATTTGCTAGATCAACTACAAGGAGCACGAGTCTTTTCTAAGATTGACCTTAGGTCGGGCTACCATCAGCTGAAAGTTAAAGCCGAGGATGTTGAGAAGACTGCTTTTCGGACAAGGTATGGCCACTACGAATTTTTGGTAATGCCTTTTG
The DNA here is from genome assembly GCA_036172215.1 of Camellia granthamiana. Lineage (NCBI taxonomy): Eukaryota > Viridiplantae > Streptophyta > Magnoliopsida > Ericales > Theaceae > Camellia > Camellia granthamiana. The sequence goes on along the minus strand of CM069907.1, from coordinate 157,470,251 downwards.
GAGTAACCAATGCGCCTGCAGCATTCATGGACTTAATGAACAGAGTCTTCAAGCCGTACCTGGATGAATTTGTAGTTGTTTTTATTGATGACATATTGATCTACTCCAAGGGTACAACCGAGCATGAGAGTCATCTGAGACTTGCCTTACAGACCTTGAGGGACAGGAAGTTGTATGCTAAGTTGAGCAAGTGCGAGTTTTGGCTTTCCAGCATTTCATTTTTGGGGCATGTAATTAACGAAGAGGGTATCTCAGTTGATCCCAGTAAGATTGAAGCCGTCGTGAATTGGCCGACGCCGACCAACGTGTCCGAGGTTCGTAGCTTCCTGGGTTTGGCAGGTTATTACAGAAAGTTTGTAAAGGACTTCTCAAGGATTGCAGTGCCATTGACACAGTTAACCCAGAAGGGAGTGCCATACGAATGGACCGAAGATAGAGAGTCAGCCTTCCAAGAGTTGAAGACGAGGTTAGTTACAGCACCAGTTCTTGTACTTCCATCAGGTAACGAGGAATTTCAGATTTACAGTGATGCTTCGCATAAGGGTTTGGGTTGTGTATTAATGCAAAGGGGCAAAGTCATAGCGTATGCATCTCGTCAGTTGAAACCTCATGAAAAGAATTATCCCACCCATGACCTAGAACTTGCAGCCGTGGTGTTCGCTTTGAAGATTTGGCGTCATTACTTGTATGGAGCCTCCTGCCAAGTTTTTACAGATCACCAGAGCTTGAAGTACTTGTTCACTCAAAAGGAGCTAAATCTGAGGCAGAGAAGGTGGCTTGAATTACTGAAGGACTACGACATGCAGATCCAGTACCACCCAGGTAAAGCAAACTCGGTAGCCGACGCATTGAGTAGGAAGTCAGTGGGAAGTCTGGCATGCTTGACCGTGATTTCAGTGGAGCCGACTATCATTGAGGAAGTAAAAGCAAGGCAAATGGAGGATGAATCCCTGAAGAAGGCAGCCGACGAGATTATCACCAGGCCGAGGTCAGGTTACACCTTCGAAAATGGGGTGCTTAAGTTTGAAGAAAGATTGTGTGTGGCCGACATCCCAGAGTTGAAAAGGAAAATTTTACAAGACTCTCATGGATCCAGATTCACTGTTCACCCAGGGAACACTAAGATGTATCAAGACGTGAAGCAGACCTTTTGGTGGCCGAACATGAAGAGAGAAATAGCCGAGTTCGTATCCCAGTGCTTGTATTGCCAACAAGTGAAAGCAGAACATCAGAGGCCAGCAGGACTTCTTCAACCTTTGCCGATTCCTGAGTGGAAATGGGAACACATCTCCATGGACTTTGTGATTGGTTTGCCGAAGACACAAAAAGGGATGGATTCGATTTGGGTCATAATTGATAGATTAACCAAGTCAGCACACTTCTTGCCGGTTCAGACTACATTCAATGTTGAACGACTTGCTGTACTATATGTGAATGAGATTGTGAGACTTCATGGAGTGCCGATGTCCATTGTGTCAGACCGAGATCCGAAGTTTGTTTCTAGATTTTGGCAGAGTCTACAAAGAGCCTTGGGGACAGAGTTGAAGTTTAGCACAGCTTTTCATCCCCAGACCGATGGCCAAACAGAGAGGACAATTCAGACACTTGAAGATATGCTTAGACTATGTGTATTGGATTTCAAGGGGAGTTGGGAAGTGCACTTGCCGTTAGTAGAATTTGCTTACAACAACAGTTATCAAGCTAGCATTGGCACGGCGCCGTATGAAGCTCTGTATGGAAGGAAGTGCAGATCGCCGACATGTTGGACCGAGGTAGGAGATAAAGCTTTGATCGGCCCCGACCTAGTTCAAAGGACAACTGAAAAGATCAAACTTATCCAGCAGAGAATCAGGACTACTCAGAGTCGACAAAAGAGTTACGCTGACCAGAGGAGGAAGGAATTAGAATTTAAAGTTGGGGATCATGTATTCCTGAAAGTTTCGCCGATGAAAGGAGTTTCCCGATTTGGGGAGAAAGGTAAGTTAGCACCTCGTTACATTGGGCCGTTTGAAATCCTTGAGAGGGTTAACCCGGTTGCCTACAGACTTGCTTTGCCGCCGAAGTTAAGTCAAGTTCACAATGTGTTTCACATTTCGATGTTGAGGAAGTACATTCGAAACCCACTGCACGTGATTGATCATTTTGAGATTGTGATTGATGAAGACTTAGGCTACGAAGAGAAGCCGATGTGTATTATCGATAGACAAGTGAGGCAGTTGAGGAATAAGGCAATACCGATGGTGAAAATTGAATGGAAAGAGCATTACGGCAAGGATGCCACATGGGAAATGGAAGAAGAAATGAAGGTCAGATATCTGGAGTTATTCTCGAGTCAAGGTAACTCAAGTTTGGGGACCAAACTTCTTTAAGGAGGGTAGGATGTAATAACCCTCACATTGTCTTAGCCATACTCATATGCATTTATATGCTTTGTCTTGTTATGTTTGCATTTCAGGCCTTGTCCTTGTGTTGCTTAAGTGCTGTTTGCATGCTTTGCTTCTCGTTCGGTGTGAGTAGTCAGCCTAGGCCAACCAAGCCGAGGTCACCTTAAGCCTAGAACTGCCTTAGAACCCCTTTGATTGACCTCCACCTTCATCCTGGCATACTGGCCGAGATGTCATTATCTTGGCCGAGGTGTTCATCGCCAAGGCCGAGATGTGTATTATCTAGGCCGAGATGTTACCCTTGAACCCAAGTGATCTTGCCCTAGACTGGTACGACCTAGACCGAGGTGTGGCACACCTAGGCCGAGGTGTGGCACAGCTGGGCCAAGTGTTGTCCTTTCTGGCCGAGGTCATTGTTCCCTTGCTTGCCGAAGTCTTGTTGTTAGCCGATGTCATTACTCGCCGGGGTCCCTTGCCGCCTAGCTTGTTGAGCACGCCTTGTCATAGTCTTGTCTTTTCAATCAGTCACCTTTTTGAGTTGAGCCAACCAACCGTTGCCACGTGTCCGAGCTGAAGGTTAAGACAGCCGGCAGACCTAGAAACAAATCATTTTGTCTCAAATCCTTGTTCTTGAGGAGAGAGAAGCTCTAGGAGAAGAAGGAGGAGTTTTAGAGTGAGAGAGTGGATTGCAAGCTTGATTCTTAAAGTTCAAACCGTTAGATTCTTGATTTGAGGTTAGAATCTTGATCTACTCTTGTTGTTCTTATTGATCATCTAGCTGCATTGCACGATTGGGTCTGTTTTGCATGCCATGCATTGATTCAAAGTTGGTTTTGGAAAAAGAAAGTTAGAGTTCATGAATTCTTGAAGAAAAGCCCCGTTTGATCCGAAAGTTTGCAACAAGTTACATACTTTTGTGTTTGTTTTCGTAAGATCTTCTAGTATGGGTACCCAGGTCCATGTTTTCAAACTCATAGCATGAAATCTCAGGTTTTACAATGATGAGTTATGATCCTTGCATTCATTTCCTTCATGATCTTCATGTTCATGTTCCTTATGTTCTTGAGCAGAGGGGAAACCCAGATTTTTTTCCCGACTTCATTTTCTTGGATGTGGCCCTCGGGACCACACCTTGGCAAGAAGGTGTGGGACCTCGGCCAAGACCTGGTTAGTGCCCAGCACGTTTCCCCGAGATGAGAAACAGTGCTTGTTTTGGTTTGACTTAGTTTTGGCGAATGCCGAGGTCATTTTGTATGCATGTGAAGCTTGTTTGAAAGTGCATTCAACAGACTTTTGCCATGTGTTTGTAGGACTTGGACTTGCCTTGACCCCGACGTTTGAAGAACTATGTGAGTGGTATTTTAATAAAGATATGTTATAAAGCTTTGATGAAACCTTGTTTTGCTTTGTTCGGATATTACTTACAAGCATGAATGATTATCCCTATTTTGCGTATCAAATATTGTATCTTGTTTTGATGACATTCTTGGAAGTCCGTATGTGCTAGGGGACTATAAGCATTTGTAGCACAAGTCCTTAGTGTCCGGGGACTATAATGCAACGACGCCATTGTTTAGAGATCTCTCTTGTCTTGTCTTGCCTTGCCACTGACGGTTTTACCGCGTGGGTTTGTTTGTCCGGAATGTCATCTCTTGTATTATAATGATGTTAGTAAGCATCCCTTGAGGCTTGAAAGATTTGATGGACGAACTTGATTTATCCCTTGTGTTGTTTTGTTAAAAGATCTCGGATATCATTCATGTAAACCCCTTTATTATTTATACCATTCACTGAGTATCCAAGCTCACCCTCTCTATATATATGTAGGTGATGAGCAAGACGGCGGCGACGCCTATATGTCTTTTGCCAATGTGTTTGCCGACGTGTTTTGGATTGTGTTTTGCAACATCTTGAAGATTATGCTTCTTAGTTATTTCCATTGTATCTTGTATTTGATGGCTGAGAAGCCTTTTGGTCAAGATGTATTTTTGTACTCCATTTGTTGTATTAAAGCTATGTAATGATGTATGACATTCCATTCAACTTATGCACTGCTCTTATGAGTTACTTAGCCTTGATTTATTGCTTCCGCATTTGTAAGCCCCATATGTATACTCTGATTTGCGTGTGGATTCTTGTAAGTGGCCTTTGGTAATCTCAGATTACTGGCCATCATGGCACCATTCTACTAGGGGCGGAATGGGGTCGTGACAGATTGGTATCAGAGCACAAGTTCCTCATAGAACGTTATTCACACACTTTGAGTCCTAAAGAGCATAGGATTTCCCTTAGAAAGATGTTAGGATTACACCATGTTGCTTGCTGCTTGACAATATGTGCATCATCTCGGCATAACTGCTTGTTGCTTGCATACCTACTTTATTGTTCATTTCGTTTTAAAGTCACATTTTGCATACTCATAGCACGATGAGGAGAGGAAGACCACCAGTTGGCCGAGATCAATCAGAAGACCGATTGGACCGATTAGAAAGATTAGTCGAAGGTTTAACTCGGGAGTTGAGACAAGTGAGACAACAGAATGCTAGTGCTACATCTACCCAGGCCGAACAGACGAATGGCCGACATACAGTTCCGCCTCCACCTCCTCCAGTGCCTCAAGCGCCTCCACAACCAGCCTTGTATGGGGATGGAACTATGACTTTGATTAAGGAGTTCAAGAAGATGAACCCGCCGAGGTTTCAAGGGGGCATAGAGCCGATGAAAGCCGAAGCGTGGGTTTTAGGAATGGAGAAGCTGTTTGAGATTTTCCCCAGCACCGATGCACAGAAGGTGGCATTGGCCGCATTTACGTTAGACGACGACGCCCGAAGATGGTGGATGATGACCCGAGAAGGAAATCCTGACTTAACTTGGGCCAGATTCTTGGAGCTGTTTTACAACAAGCATTTTCCCCTTAGTGTCTGAGATCGCAAGACCACGGAGTTTCAGACTCTGACACAAGGAAACAAGACAGTAGCGGAATACGACCGTACTTTCACCGAATTGGCGAGGTACGCGCCTCATATGGTCAGTGATGAATATAGGAAAGCTAGAAAGTTCGAAAGCGGATTACGTGGACCGATACAGGATAGAGTCAACATGCTCAACATGCCGACTTATGCCGGAGTCTTGGACAAGGCTATTCTTGCAGAAGCTAACTTGAACCGATATCAGAATGTCGGAGAGAATCAGAGAAAGAGACAGAACTATGATAACCGTCGAGTTCCGTTTAATGCCAAGAAGAAGGCGAATGTGGGCAGCTCCAGCAACTCGAACCAGGAAGGTAATACTAAGCCGATGTGTACAAGCTGTGGGAAGCCGCATTCCGGGGTTTGCCGTTGGGCGTCAGGCGCCTGTTTTGAATGTGGAGAAATGGGTCATCGTGTGAGAGACTGTCCGAAGTCAAGGACTGATGATGGTAAGAAAAATGGAAGCACCTCGGGCTCTGCACAGGGAAGCAACGTCGGAAGGGCACAGATGAGGCAGGGCAGGGTTTTCGCGCTAGTGCCAGGAGACACCCAGAATGCTGAGACAGTAGTGTCAGGTATACTCCCAATCTGCTCTCAAGATGCATACATATTGATTGATTCGGGTTCTACGCATTCATTTATATCTGCTAAGTTTGCCGAGAAGTTGAATAGAGAACCAGAACCCCTTGATTACGTGTTATGTGTATCTGCTCCATCTGGGAGAACTATGATTGTTGCATCTATCTATAGGGCGTGTGTTGTCGTGGTTGAGGGCGTAGAATTATTAGTTGATTTGATGCCATTAAACATGACCCACTTTGACGTCATATTAGGAATGGACTGGTTAGTAATGAATCATGCATCTATTAATTGTGTTTCGAAGAATGTCACGTTGAGACCCCCAAACCAAGCCGAGGTTATTTTCCAGGGTAAGGGTGTAGTGTCCCCACCTTACTTGATTTCGTCCACTAAGGCCTATAAGCTAATTCAGAAAGGGTGCCATGGGTACTTGTGTAGTATACTGAATGATCAGAATGGAAATGTTAGTTTAGCCGATATCCCAGTTGTTAATGAATTCCCCGACGTCTTTCCAAATGAATTGCCTGGCCACTTAGTCGATAGAGAAATAGAGTTTACTGTGGACATCATGTCGGGAACATAGCCGATCTCCAAAACACCTTATAGAATGGCCCCAGCCGAACTTAAGGAATTGAAAGTGCAACTACAAGAATTGTTGGATAAGGGTTTCGTTAGGCCGAGCACTTCACCGTGGGGAGCACCAGTCCTGTTTGTTAAGAAAAAGGATGGCACACTTCGTCTTTGCATTGAATACAGAGAACTTAATAAGGTAACTATTAAGAATAAGTACCCGTTGCCTAGGATTGATGATTTGCTAGATCAACTACAAGGAGCACGAGTCTTTTCTAAGATTGACCTTAGGTCGGGCTACCATCAGCTGAAAGTTAAAGCCGAGGATGTTGAGAAGACTGCTTTTCGGACAAGGTATGGCCACTACGAATTTTTGGTAATGCCTTTTGGAGTAACCAATGCGCCTGCAGCATTCATGGACTTAATGAACAGAGTCTTCAAGCCGTACCTGGATGAATTTGTAGTTGTTTTTATTGATGACATATTGATCTACTCCAAGGGTACAACCGAGCATGAGAGTCATCTGAGACTTGCCTTACAGACCTTGAGGGACAGGAAGTTGTATGCTAAGTTGAGCAAGTGCGAGTTTTGGCTTTCCAGCATTTCATTTTTGGGGCATGTAATTAACGAAGAGGGTATCTCAGTTGATCCCAGTAAGATTGAAGCCGTCGTGAATTGGCCGACGCCGACCAACGTGTCCGAGGTTCGTAGCTTCCTGGGTTTGGCAGGTTATTACAGAAAGTTTGTAAAGGACTTCTCAAGGATTGCAGTGCCATTGACACAGTTAACCCAGAAGGGAGTGTCATACGAATGGACCGAAGATAGAGAGTCAGCCTTCCAAGAGTTGAAGACGAGGTTAGTTACAGCACCAGTTCTTGTACTTCCATCAGGTAACGAGGAATTTCAGATTTACAGTGATGCTTCGCATAAGGGTTTGGGTTGTGTATTAATGCAAAGGGGCAAAGTCATAGCGTATGCATCTCGTCAGTTGAAACCTCATGAAAAGAATTATCCCACCCATGACCTAGAACTTGCAGCCGTGGTGTTCGCTTTGAAGATTTGGCGTCATTACTTGTATGGAGCCTCCTGCCAAGTTTTTACAGATCACCAGAGCTTGAAGTACTTGTTCACTCAAAAGGAGCTAAATCTGAGGCAGAGAAGGTGGCTTGAATTACTGAAGGACTACGACATGCAGATCCAGTACCACCCAGGTAAAGCAAACTCGGTAGCCGACGCATTGAGTAGGAAGTCAGTGGGAAGTCTGGCATGCTTGACCGTGATTTCAGTGGAGCCGACTATCATTGAGGAAGTAAAAGCAAGGCAAATGGAGGATGAATCCCTGAAGAAGGCAGCCGACGAGATTATCACCAGGCCGAGGTCAGGTTACACCTTCGAAAATGGGGTGCTTAAGTTTGAAGAAAGATTGTGTGTGGCCGACATCCCAGAGTTGAAAAGGAAAATTTTACAAGACTCTCATGGATCCAGATTCACTGTTCACCCAGGGAACACTAAGATGTATCAAGACGTGAAGCAGACCTTTTGGTGGCCGAACATGAAGAGAGAAATAGCCGAGTTCGTATCCCAGTGCTTGTATTGCCAACAAGTGAAAGCAGAACATCAGAGGCCAGCAGGACTTCTTCAACCTTTGCCGATTCCTGAGTGGAAATGGGAACACATCTCCATGGACTTTGTGATTGGTTTGCCGAAGACACAAAAAGGGATGGATTCGATTTGGGTCATAATTGATAGATTAACCAAGTCAGCACACTTCTTGCCGGTTCAGACTACATTCAATGTTGAACGACTTGCTGTACTATATGTGAATGAGATTGTGAGACTTCATGGAGTGCCGATGTCCATTGTGTCAGACCGAGATCCGAAGTTTGTTTCTAGATTTTGGCAGAGTCTACAAAGAGCCTTGGGGACAGAGTTGAAGTTTAGCACAGCTTTTCATCCCCAGACCGATGGCCAAACAGAGAGGACAATTCAGACACTTGAAGATATGCTTAGACTATGTGTATTGGATTTCAAGGGGAGTTGGGAAGTGCACTTGCCGTTAGTAGAATTTGCTTACAACAACAGTTATCAAGCTAGCATTGGCACGGCGCCGTATGAAGCTCTGTATGGAAGGAAGTGCAGATCGCCGACATGTTGGACCGAGGTAGGAGATAAAGCTTTGATCGGCCCCGACCTAGTTCAAAGGACAACTGAAAAGATCAAACTTATCCAGCAGAGAATCAGGACTACTCAGAGTCGACAAAAGAGTTACGCTGACCAGAGGAGGAAGGAATTAGAATTTAAAGTTGGGGATCATGTATTCCTGAAAGTTTCGCCGATGAAAGGAGTTTCCCGATTTGGGGAGAAAGGTAAGTTAGCACCTCGTTACATTGGGCCGTTTGAAATCCTTGAGAGGGTTAACCCGGTTGCCTACAGACTTGCTTTGCCGCCGAAGTTAAGTCAAGTTCACAATGTGTTTCACATTTCGATGTTGAGGAAGTACATTCGAAACCCACTGCACGTGATTGATCATTTTGAGATTGTGATTGATGAAGACTTAGGCTACGAAGAGAAGCCGATGTGTATTATCGATAGACAAGTGAGGCAGTTGAGGAATAAGGCAATACCGATGGTGAAAATTGAATGGAAAGAGCATTACGGCAAGGATGCCACATGGGAAATGGAAGAAGAAATGAAGGTCAGATATCTGGAGTTATTCTCGAGTCAAGGTAACTCAAGTTTGGGGACCAAACTTCTTTAAGGAGGGTAGGATGTAATAACCCTCACATTGTCTTAGCCATACTCATATGCATTTATATGCTTTGTCTTGTTATGTTTGCATTTCAGGCCTTGTCCTTGTGTTGCTTAAGTGCTGTTTGCATGCTTTGCTTCTCGTTCGGTGTGAGTAGTCAGCCTAGGCCAACCAAGCCGAGGTCACCTTAAGCCTAGAACTGCCTTAGAACCCCTTTGATTGACCTCCACCTTCATCCTGGCATACTGGCCGAGATGTCATTATCTTGGCCGAGGTGTTCATCGCCAAGGCCGAGATGTGTATTATCTAGGCCGAGATGTTACCCTTGAACCCAAGTGATCTTGCCCTAGACTGGTACGACCTAGACCGAGGTGTGGCACACCTAGGCCGAGGTGTGGCACAGCTGGGCCAAGTGTTGTCCTTTCTGGCCGAGGTCATTGTTCCCTTGCTTGCCGAAGTCTTGTTGTTAGCCGATGTCATTACTCGCCGGGGTCCCTTGCCGCCTAGCTTGTTGAGCACGCCTTGTCATAGTCTTGTCTTTTCAATCAGTCACCTTTTTGAGTTGAGCCAACCAACCGTTGCCACGTGTCCGAGCTGAAGGTTAAGACAGCCGGCAGACCTAGAAACAAATCATTTTGTCTCAAATCCTTGTTCTTGAGGAGAGAGAAGCTCTAGGAGAAGAAGGAGGAGTTTTAGAGTGAGAGAGTGGATTGCAAGCTTGATTCTTAAAGTTCAAACCGTTAGATTCTTGATTTGAGGTTAGAATCTTGATCTACTCTTGTTGTTCTTATTGATCATCTAGCTGCATTGCACGATTGGGTCTGTTTTGCATGCCATGCATTGATTCAAAGTTGGTTTTGGAAAAAGAAAGTTAGAGTTCATGAATTCTTGAAGAAAAGCCCCGTTTGATCCGAAAGTTTGCAACAAGTTACATACTTTTGTGTTTGTTTTCGTAAGATCTTCTAGTATGGGTACCCAGGTCCATGTTTTCAAACTCATAGCATGAAATCTCAGGTTTTACAATGATGAGTTATGATCCTTGCATTCATTTCCTTCATGATCTTCATGTTCATGTTCCTTATGTTCTTGAGCAGAGGGGAAACCCAGATTTTTTTCCCGACTTCATTTTCTTGGATGTGGCCCTCGGGACCACACCTCGGCAAGAAGGTGTGGGACCTCGGCCAAGACCTGGTTAGTGCCCAGCACGTTTCCCCGAGATGAGAAACAGTGCTTGTTTTGGTTTGACTTAGTTTTGGCGAATGTCGAGGTCATTTTGTATGCATGTGAAGCTTGTTTGAAAGTGCATTCAACAGACTTTTGCCATGTGTTTGTAGGACTTGGACTTGCCTTGACCCCGACGTTTGAAGAACTATGTGAGTGGTATTTTAATAAAGATATGTTATAAAGCTTTGATGAAACCTTGTTTTGCTTTGTTCGGATATTACTTACAAGCATGAATGATTATCCCTATTTTGCGTATCAAATATTGTATCTTGTTTTGATGACATTCTTGGAAGTCCGTATGTGCTAGGGGACTATAAGCATTTGTAGCACAAAGTTTGGAAGTCCGTATGTGCTAGGGGACTATAAGCATTTGTAGCACAAGTCCTTAGTGTCCGGGGACTATAATGCAACGACGCCATTGTTTAGAGATCTCTCTTGTCTTGTCTTGCCTTGCCACTGACGGTTTTACCGCGTGGGTTTGTTTGTCCGGAATGTCATCTCTTGTATTATAATGATGTTAGTAAGCATCCCTTGAGGCTTGAAAGATTTGATGGACGAACTTGATTTATCCCTTGTGTTGTTTTGTTAAAAGATCTCGGATATCATTCATGTAAACCCCTTTATTATTTATACCATTCACTGAGTATCCAAGCTCACCCTCTCTATATATATGTAGGTGATGAGCAAGACGGCGGCGACGCCTATATGTCTTTTGCCAATGTGTTTGCCGACGTGTTTTGGATTGTGTTTTGCAACATCTTGAAGATTATGCTTCTTAGTTATTTCCATTGTATCTTGTATTTGATGGCTGAGAAGCCTTTTGGTCAAGATGTATTTTTGTACTCCATTTGTTGTATTAAAGCTATGTAATGATGTATGACATTCCATTCAACTTATGCACTGCTCTTATGAGTTACTTAGCCTTGATTTATTGCTTCCGCATTTGTAAGCCCCATATGTATACTCTGATTTGCGTGTGGATTCTTGTAAGTGGCCTTTGGTAATCTCAGATTACTGGCCATCATGGCACCATTCTACTAGGGGCGGAATGGGGTCGTGACACGTAGGTTGGAAGTTAGAGCCGAAAACGCCTTAAACTTAGTCAAAAAAGGGAGTTCTGGGGGCGAAAATTTAAAACAACCCCCGAACCACCGTGTGGCTCTCATGGACAAATTTTCCATGACAATTAGGATTTGTGACAACAGACGGAATGTAATTCGGACCCGTAGGTTGGGAGTTAGAACCAAAAACGCGTTAAACTTAGTCGAAAAAGGGCGTTCCAGGAGCGAAAATTCAAAATAACCTCCGAATCACCATGTGGCTATCACAGACAGCTTTCCCTTAACAAATAGGACCTGGGACAACTGATGGAATGTAATTCGAACTCATAGGTTGGGAGTTAGAGCCAAATATGCCTTATACTTAGTCGAAAAAGGGTGTTCCCGGGACGAAAATTCAAAACAGCCCCCGAACCACCATGTGGCTCTCATGGACAACTTCCCCATGACAAATAAGACCTATGACAACAGATAGAATGTAATTTGGACCTGTAGGTTGGGAGTTAGAGTCGAAAACGCCTTAAACTTAGTCGAAAAAGGGCATTTCAGGGGCGAAAATTCAAAACAGCCCCTGAACCACCAATGTGGCTCTCACGGACAGATTTCCTATGATAATTAGGACCTGTGACAATCGACAGAATGCAATTAGGACGCGTAGGCTTGGAGTTTGATCCGAAAACGCCTTAAACTTAGTTGAAAAAGTGCGTTCCGGGGGCAAAAATTCAAAATAGCTCCCGAACCACTGTATGTCTCACGGACAACTTCCCCATGACAACAGATGGAATGTAATTAGGACCCATAGGCTTGGAGTTTGAGCCGAAAACGCCTTAAACTTAATCGAAAAAGGGTGTTCCGAGGGCAAAATTTCAAAATAGCCCCCGAACCACCATGTGGCTCTCACGGACAGCTTCCTCATGACAAATAGGACCGGTGACAACAGATGGAATGTAATTCGGACCCGTAGGTTGGGAGTTAGAGCCGAAAATGCCTTAAATTTAGTCGAAAAAGGACGTTCTGGGGGTGAAATTTTAAAACAATCCCTTACCACCGTCTGGCTGTCACGAACAGCTTCCCCATGACAATTAGGACTCGTGACAATAGACGGAATGTAATTCAGACCTGTAGGTTGAGAGTCAGAGCCGAAAACGCCTTAAACTTAGTCAAAAAATGGCGTTCCGAGGTCGAAAATTCAACACAGCCCCTGAACCACTGTATGGATATTACAGACAGCTTCCCCGTGACAAATACGACCTGTGACAACAGACGGCATTTTTTTTGGACCCGTAGGTTGGGAGTTAGAGCTGAAAATGCCTTACATTTAGTTGAAAAATGCGTAACACTTAATTTAAAGAGCGAAAACTTTGTGAAAATAACATCCACATATTCTAATAATTGTCTTTGTATATTTATAGGACGAAGAAATTACATAATAGATTGTTTGTAGGCCCGACCCTGAGATTTTTGGGGCCCAAAGCTAATGATAAACTAATAAATATCACTAGATTATTTGGGGCTTTTCATATTTTTTTTTTATTCAACCAAAATTTTTTACCAAAATTTTTTTTGAAGGTAAAGGACAAAAGATTTGTGTCAAAAGAGTTAGGGTTAGGAATTAGATAAGGAGAGAGAGCGGGTCCTTTTAATTTTGAATGGGCCTTTTAATTTTTCAATGGGTCAATTTATTTTAAGTTAGTTTGGGCATTCTTTAATTTTTTTTGGACTTAAAACATACTTAATATATTACACTAAACTATAATAAGAGGGGCCCCTTTTTTGGGTGTATTTTGAGGGGCCCTAAGCCATGGCCTGGTGGGCCTATGCCTAGGGCCGGCCCTGATTGTTTGTGCAGTTGGTTGGAATAAATATTGTATGATACATGTATATATTCTTTTATTTCCAAGAAGGCATTTTTAGATTGTTCTACCTTAAATGCATGTTACAACCTTTTCTCTACGGTTGCCTGAATTGATATTTTATAACCGATTCTAATATTTATTTATTTATTTTTATTATTTATTTATTTATTTTATTTTATTTTTTAGATAGCTTTCTTGCGTGGACTTGTGTATAATCTATTTTGGTGTATGGAGAGGAAATTTCACTTTTGTATAGAACTAATATTTTTGTCGTCCTCGGCTTTTGTGTAGTTCAGTATTACTGATACAGAAAACTTTTGGCAACCAACTAATATTTGCTGGCATGGTACGTAGATCACCTTCTGTCGTGGTGCATGTATGACCATTTGTCGTCATACACATATATGACCTTTTTGTAAACATAAATTTCAGAACATAAACCTTACACTTCGGATCATTTACCATGTGTATTATCAAGAAATCAAGACAAAATGACATACCTGAATCCATTGATGAACGGTTAAACGGAAGTGTGATTATCAATAAACTCTTTGTTATTGATTATGTTATTGCCTTCTAGTCCTTTCCCCTTTGGTGCCTTATGTTTCTCCTTTGAGAGGATTTAGAAAAATGGCAGTGTTCTTTTCTTCACTTGGGAAGGAATAGGGACCATAACCTTTTAAAGGTTGTAATTGGTTTTCAAAATTGAAAGGTTGTGGAAGTTCAAAAGGAATGAAAACCAACTTTAACCATTATTGGTTTTAATTTTTATTTATTGGTTTTCAAAACTGAAAGGTTGTGGAAGTTCAAAAGGAATGAAAACCAACTTTAACCAATATGTTTTAATTTCTATTTTTGCCCCTCATAGAAATAGAAATTATACAACTAGTATCTACACATTAGGTCCATAACACATATACCCTTAAGCCTATTAACTAAATTGAATCACTTAAATTGTAGGCTTCTTATAAATGATAACACCACATTTAATTATGTGGTCCCATTGAGACATTATCTAACAATCTCCCACTGGACCACATATGTATCCTGAAAAATGTGCTTAACTTTAGTGAGCTCAGAAATTTGTTATCATAACTTGAGGGTATCCAAACAATCTTGTCCATTAACTATATTAATATAGGATCAAAGCGGTCTTCGTTACATCAATCGTAACTCGACCCACCAATGGTCACGTATACTAATACAGCTAAATGACATAGATCAATCATGGATGCGTAGCATGGAAATTACATGTGATGTGATCCATACATGCCTATTTCCAACTGGTCCTACTTAACTTTATTGAGATCAATACTGCACAATACGTAACAGAGCGTAATAAACTGAATATTTCATTTCTGCAGAAATTAATCTAATTACATAGATAAAACTCAAGGCTGACATAAAGCAGTAATATAAATACAAACTCCCACTAAACGAGAATGTTCTCAAATAGAACAACACCCATCTGAGCAGTGTGCTCATGAAAGACCTTGGGTGCTAGTCCCTTCGTAAGTGGATCCGCTATCATGGAGTTTGTCCCAATGTGCTCTATGGAAATCTGTTCACTCTGCACTCTTTCTTTTACAACTAGGAACTTGATATCAATATGCTTTGATTTTGTCGAGCTCCTGTTGTTATTGGAATATAAAACTGCAGACTTATTGTCACAATCTAACTTAAGTGGTCTTTCAGTGCCTTCCAAAATACGCAACCCAGTGACAAAATTCCGCAGCCATATCCCTTGGTTTGATGCCTCATAACATGCTACAAATTCTGCGGCCATGGTGGATGAAGCTATGAGCGTCTGCTTTGCAGACCTCCAAGAAATTGCTCCGCCAGCTAACAGATAAATATAGCCTGATGTGGATTTCCTACTGTCTTGGCATCCAGCAAAATCGGAGTCGGAATATCCAATGACCTCTAACTTATCCGATCTCCTATATGTGAGCATATATTCCTTTGTTCTCTGTAAATATCGCATAACATGCTTGACTGCTTTCCAATGATCCATGCCAGGATTACTTAAATATCTGCCTAACATGCCAACTATAAACGCAATATCCGGACGCGTACATACTTGAGCATACATTAGACTCCCTACAGCCGAGGCATAAGGAATCTTCTGCATTTCTTGAATTTCAAGACTGTTCTTCGGGCATTGGCTGAGACTAAACTTGTCTCCCTTAGCAACCGGGGTTTCACCTGATTTACAATTTTGCATGCCAAATCTATTGAGTACTTTTTCGATATAGCTCCTTTGTGATAATCCCAGAATACCCCGAGAACGATCTCGGTGTATTTCGATTCCTAATACAAAGGAAGCATCACCAAGATCTTTCATTTCAAAATTCTTAGATAGAAATCTCTTGGTGTCATGCAATAAGTTTATATCGTTTGTGGCAAGCAATATGTCGTTAACATATAAAACCAAAAATATGTGTTTACTCCCACTGAACTTGTGATACACACATTCATCAACAACATTAGTTTCAAAACCATACGAAGTGAGAACTTGATAAAATTTGAAGTACCACTGACGAGAAGCTTGTTTGAGTCCATAGATGGATTTAGTCAATTTGCAAACCATATTCTTTGGGTCTCCTGACACAAAGTTTTCTGGCTGCACCATATAAATTGTTTCTTTAATGTCACCATTAAGAAAAGCTGTTTTGACATCCATCTGATGCAACTCAAGATCAAAATATGCAACAAGCGCCATAATTGTCCTAAAAGAATCTTTCGAAGAAACTGGAGAGAAAGTTTCTTTAAAGTCAATTCCTTCTTTTTGAGTAAAGCCTTTGGCTACAAGACGTGCCTTATACCTCTCCACATTACCATTTGAATCCTTTTTGGTTTTAAATATCCATTTACAACCTACGGGCTTTGCACCAACTGGTAATGAGACAAGTTCCCAAACTTTATTGTCTTGCATAGACTTATATTCTTCATTCATGGCTTCTATCCACTTATGAGAGTTGGAACTTTCCATGGCTTGACGAAAGTTGATTGGATCATCTTTCGACATTCCATTTTCTACCTCATGTTCCTGGAGATATACAATATAATCATCTGAAAGTGCAAATCTCCTTTCTCTTGTGGATCGCCTTAATGGCACAGATTCTTGAGGATGAGGTTGTAGAGTTTGTTCCTCAGGAACAATTACCTCATCTTGAATGGGGGTTTGAACTATATTATCTTGAACAACATTGTCTGGTTGAGGATCCGAAATTACTTCTCGAGCAATGACAGGTATAGGAACCTGTGATTGGTCAAAAGTAGTAGTAGGAAGTGGGATTACTCCTGCTTCCTCCTCAAAAACAATGTCTCTAACTGGATTTCTCCCCCCAAACTCAACATCCTCAAAAAATGTTGCAATTCCCGTCTCAAATATTGACCTATTTGTGGGATCATAAAACTTGTAACCCCGTGATCGTTTGGCATAGCCAATAAAGTAGCTGCTAATGGTTTTAGAGTCCAATTTTTGTTCATGAGGTTTATAAGGCCTCGCCTCAGCAGGACACCCCCACACATGCAAATGTTTTAGACTAGGCTTTCGCCCAACCCAAAACTCATAAGGTGTTTTTACAACTGCTTTAGTTGGCACCCGATTTAAGATATAAGTTGCTGTCTTTAGAGCCTCACCCCAGAGGGACTCTGGTAAAGTAGAATGACTGATCATACTTCTTACCATATCCTTAAGAGTCCGGTTTCGTCTCTCAGATACACCATTCATGCTAGGTGATCCTGGCATGGTGTATTGTGGGACGATTCCACATTCCTCCAGGTATTTTGCAAACGGTCCTGGACGTTGTTCACCTGATCCATCATATCTGCCATAGTATTCACCACCACGGTCAGACCTGACACTTTTAATCCGTTTGTTGAGTTGTAACTCAACTTCGGCCTTAAATTTTTTGAATACGTCCAAAGACTGTGATTTCTCATGGATAAGAAATAGATACCCATATCTGGAATAGTCGTCTATGAATGTGATAAAATATTGTTGACCATTCCAAGACGCCATAGGGAATGGGCCACAAATGTCCGTATGAATTAATTCTAAGACATCTGTAGTCCTATGGGCACCATATTTCTTTATTTTGGTCTGTTTTCCCTTGATACACTCAACACAGACATCAAAATCTGAAAAATCAAGAGAGTCCAAAATTCCATCAGACACAAGGCGCTCAACTCTAGATTTAGAGATGTGACCTAGGCGTTTGTGCCATAATGAGGCTGAATTTTCCTTAGTTAATTTACGCTTTGTACCTCGTGATTCCACGTGCAAGGTTGCATTATAAGATGCAATAGTTTCGAGCAAATATAGATTATCAAACACATTAAGTAAACCAGTACCAACAACATTGGAATTAATAGACATACTAAACTTCATATTTCCAAAAGAACAATAATATCCCAATTTGTCCAATACAGAAATAGAAATTAAATTCCGTCTAAAGGACGGTACAACAAAAGTGTCTAATAAATCCAAATAATAACCAGTTTTCAGTAATAATCTAAAGTGCGCTATTGCCTGCACTTCTATTGACTGGCCATCACCCACAAAGATGTATCTTTCAGCATCAGTTGGCTTTCGGTAGTTCAGGCAACCCTGCATAGAAACACATATGTGAGTAGTAGCACCAGAATCTACCCACCAAGTGTTTCTTGGTACTGAAGCTAAATTTATTTCAGAACAGACCAAAACATGAAATGTACCTTTCTTTACACGCCAGGCGATGTATTTGGCACAATCCTTCTTTCTGTGTCCGGGCTTGCCACAAAAGAAACAACCATCCTGCACTTTCTGTTTCTTTGGTTCCAGACCCTGAGGAATAGCAACTTCCTTTCCCTTATGCTTTCTTTTGCCCGTATGCTTGGAGGTGCTTGCCAGATGAGCACTTTCAGTCCTTTCTTGCTTCAATCTCTCTTCCTCTTGCACACAAAATGAAATGAGCTCATTGAGAGTCCATTTCTCCTTCTGGCAGTTATAACTGACCTTAAATTGGTTAAATTGTGCAGGAAGAGAGATGAGAACTAAATGCAGGAGCAAATCATCAGATAGGTCGAGCTTTAGTGCCTTAAGTTTTGAAGCAAGATGAGACATTTCCATGATGTACTCGCGAACATTACCCTTGCCTTTATACTTTATTGAAATCAAGCTTGCTAAAAGCGTGCTTGTTTCAGCGTTATCGTTTTTAGCAAAACGCTTTTGAATTTCTGAAAGAAATTCACCGGCAATGGTAACATCCTCTGTTATTGCACCCCGAAAGACTTCTGGAATCCCACGCTTCATGATCATAAGACTTAGCCTGTTAGAACGATCCCACTTTTCAAAGTACACAATTTCCTCAGGAGTACTTTGTGCAGTGAGAGCATTCGGTTTTGGCATCCTTAATGCCAAGTCTATGTCCATGCAGCCGAGAACAATCAATATGTTCTCTTTCCAGTCCTTAAAGTTTGTTCCATTTAACATTGGAACATTGTTCATGTTGGCAGAGATTGAAGTAGTCGACATTAAAGCTGAATAGAAAAGAAAATAAAAGGAATAAACAATTATGCTCACATTAAGTTACCAAACAGATAATCTCTAAATAAAGTAATTTAATGACAACATCTCAAGATACCTAGCATAACATTAATACCAAGCCTTTGGGTAGTGATATTAACTGTAAGTGGTATTCTTGTTGTAATGATCAAACATTGACAATAAGTTATGTCAAATAACAAATCTATCTTTTGATGGATTTATTATTCACATTAGGTTTTCTTGACAATTGGCACATGTTTATCACCACAAAATGTGTGTGTAATTCTGCCAAGTCTTAATCATGTCTTTGGACCGATAAATACCCGCATGAGATACACAGACATGAACATCAAAACATTCCATATAAAACAATCTAGACAAGAGAGATCACTTTTGTGACATCTTGTTTGAATTGACTTATATTGAGAATGTTAGAAAATTAAATTTCTGTAGATGTTGTATGAAATTACATTAAATTTAAAGATTTCTAAATTTGTGACCCTGTATATGTTATATAATCTGCAGCAATCCCAATTATATACATACATATATAAATAGAATTGACGGGTCCAAAAAATAAATAGTTTTTTTTTTTTTATGATATTCAAAATTAAACCGATCAAATCGCAAGATATATCTATATATATAAATACATGATGTTCATCCATTTGAGAGAAAAAAAAAAAAACTGCCCACCGAATCATTTTACAATTCCAGAAAACAGATTGCCATTTTCACAGAACAAAACAGGAAAAAACAGAATTTACATCCATAAGAAAATTCAGAATCTGATTCCAGAAAACTAAATAGAATGAATAAAGCATATCAATTCTGATAAGACACATGATATGCATGCTCTGATACCAATTGTAAACATAAATTTCAGAACATAAACCTTACACTTCGGATCATTTACCATGTGTATTATCAAGAAATCAAGACAAAATGACATACCTGAATCCATTGATGAACGGTTAAACGGAAGCGTGATTATCAATAAACTCTTTGTTATTGATTATGTTATTGCCTTCTAGTCCTTTCCCCTTTGGTGCCTTATGTTTCTCCTTTGAGAGGATTTAGAAAAATGGCAGTGTTCTTTTCTTCACTTGGGAAGGAATAGGGACCATAACCTTTTAAAGGTTGTAATTGGTTTTCAAAACTGAAAGGTTGTGGAAGTTCAAAAGGAATGAAAACCAACTTTAACCATTATTGGTTTTAATTTCTATTTATTGGTTTTCAAAACTGAAAGGTTGTGAAAGTTCAAAAGGAATGAAAACCAACTTTAACCAATATGTTTTAATTTCTATTTCTGCCCCTCATAGAAATAGAAATTATACAACTAGTATCTACACATTAGGTCCATAACACATATACCCTTAAGCCTATTAACTAAATTGAATCACTTAAATTGTAGGCTTCTTATAAATGATAACACCACATTTAATTATGTGGTCCCATTGAGACATTATCTAACACTTTTGTCATGGTACATATATGACCTTTTGTCATGGTTTATAGAAAAACTTTTCTTGTGGTACATATATCACCTTTTGTCGTGGTACAGATTACGATGGTAATTTGTACCATGCCAAATGGTCATTCGCATGGTAGTAAATGTATATTTTGTACACGGAGGGTTTTGGTTTTTGTATGATTCTATAGTTTGTATGGAATTATTATTTTAGTTTGGACAATAGTTGGTTTGTATAGACTTCGACATTTAAAGTTATTTATTTTTTGTATACGGATGCAGATTGTGGAATGATTGATAGTATATGTATCATTTTGTTTATATACGCATTACAGGTTGCATGGAATATAGACAGGTTGTGGAGAAATTATTAATTTTGCAATAAAACATAATATCATGTCTTTGGCGACTAAACAATTAGTAGCTAAAAAGAAATTGGGAAAATAGTTTGGGCCTTGCCCAAAGAAAGCAAACATTTGGCAATTGAAAGTTTTGTAGCCAAAAGAAAAGTAAACATTTAGCGACTAAAAGTTTTGTAACCAAAAGAAAATCAAACATTTGGCAATTAAAATATTTCGTAGCTAAAAATAAAAGCTGAAGAATAAAAACACTTTTGCCGACTAAAAAGTTAGTAGCGAAAAATGTGTGATTTAGGCGACCAAATGTTTAGTAGCTAAAACAAAAACTATTTGCCGACTAAAATTTTAGTAGCGAAAAACATAATACTTTAGGCGATTAAACCTTTAGTAGCCAAAAAAATTTGACATTAGGCGACTAAAATGTTAGTAGCCAAAACACAAGTATTTACTTTAGGCGACTAATATATTTAGTACCTAAATTTTTTTTCGCAACTAAATGTTTAGTCGTTAACAATAACTGAAGCTTTTGGCGAAAAAAAAATTGGTCGCCAAAAATGTGCTATTTAATTTTATTTTCAACCTTTTGACGACTAAAAATTCAGTTGGCAATTTAATACATTTGGTGATTAAAATAATTTTAGTCACCAATTTCCTTTCCCAACAATTGTTCCGTGACTAATGCTGCGACCAAACAATTTAGTCACTAAAAGCCTTTGGTGACTAAAAAGTGACTTTTGATGACTAAATTTTTAATCGCCAAAAATAAAAATTCTTGTAGTGTTTTGTGCCACCACTTAACCCCATCCTCCCTTATACATGAACTAGCCCCTCTTCCCTCTCCCGTGTGAGAGTAATGGTGGTGGTCCTCTGCACACCACCCACCTAGTAGAGAAAGAGCGTCATGAACGAGTGAGAGATAGTCATGAGGATATTGATCCCCTACACACCACCAACTTAGTGCGCGCGCACACATATTTGAGAACAAATGATCTCATTTTCGAAGGCAAGTTTATAGTTGTGTTAATAGTCCAACTAGTTCATTAACTCAACCAAAACCAATTTGTTTTTAGCTAGGATTAGATAGACTTAGCAACATTCATTGAATTGGCATGGTCCCTTTAGCAACATTCATTGATTTGGCATGGTCCCTAATAGCATATACTAATTATGCCAAGTATGGTATCCCTGGTACCCCTATTTCTGAGCCTTTGCCTTGTGTGACACTTTTCTGTGCTTGTGCAATTCCCTAATCAAGAATCATAGCAAAAAATAGAGCCACAAATGAACAGAGCCATTCATGAACAAGTTTGAACTCAGCTCGGTAAGAGCTCGTTCGAACTCGGCTCGTTAATTTTTTTTTTTTTTTTTTGCGTTCGAGTTCAAGTGCTCGTTAAATTTTTAATAAACAAGCTCAAACATTCTAAAGCTCGGCTTGTAAGTTCGGCTCGTTAGCTGGCTCATTCATAAAAATATGTATAAAAAATAAGATAAATATATTAATTATATATTTAAAAAATATAAATGTAAATAATAGTTAATTATAGATAGTACATTTATATAATAGTAGTAGTAGATGTTATTATTTTAATAAAATATTGATTTTTTTTTTTAGTATGTTTATATGTATTATATATATAATTGCATAATCGAAGTTTTAATTATAACTTTAGTCGCATACACAACTATGAATTTATAAATTTTTTGGCTTGTTAAAGCTCGTGAATAGGTTCGAGCTCGAGTCAAGCCTAAGCCAACTCGACTTGAGCTTGGTTCGTTAAATTTTTATTGAGCTTGAGCTCGAGCTCGAGCTTGTTAAAATCTTAATAAACAAGCTCAAATATACTAAAACTCGGCTCAGCTCGGCTCGGCTCGACTCGGCTCGGCTTGACTCGGCTCGTTTGCAACCCTAACAAAACAAATATTATTACTATTAAAGGATATCAAACTAATGAACAACATAGTATAAAATGCTGTGGATTCTAATGGAAATGGTATTATTTGCTTTTTACTCTAATGTTAGAAAAATAAAAAGTAAGTCATATAAAAAAATCAATCTCCCAACTATTGTAATGAATTTCTTGCATTACAAAAAAACAAATATAAAAGTCATTTAAAAATAGAACGAGGAGTAAAAAGAGAGTAGTCGGTTAATTCAAAGGAGTGCTTCTACGCAGGAGAGACAATAATAAGTAATGGAGGGACTACTTTGAAACATAATTTAAAGTTTGCAAACTTAATTGTTACAATTAAAAAGATTATGGACCAAATTAAAATTGAAATAAAAGTTTGAGAGTGAAAGTGTAATTTATCCTATACTTTTAATTTACCCACTTCTTATTATTACTTCTTTTTTTTTTAATTTGCTAAATTTATTTATATAAGCTACACCTTATAACATGATAAAACTAACCGTTGTTCTCTTAAATTTATATATGTGACAAATAAACTTGGGACAATTATAAAAAAACAAAAAAAGCCTAGAGTTTGAATCTTATAGTAAAATGAACTCTGAATTTTTAATTTTATTAATTTAAACACTAATATTTTGATTTTTTTTTCAATCTAAACCATTCATCTATTTTCGTTAAATAAACTGACAGAAAATGAATATTTTAGTCATTAAACTCAATGTAGATATACATAAAATGCTTAAAACTCTTTTTATTGAGTTTAATGACTAAAATATCTATTTTTCTATCAATTTTACTTGACAAAAATAGGTAAATAGTTTAGGTTGAAAACAAATCCAAAATATAAGGTTTAAATTGACAAAATTAAAAATTCAAGGTTTAGTATGCTACATGGCTAAAACTCTCAGATTTTTAATTGTAATTTGCCCAATAAACTTTCTATTATAGCTTATAAGATAATTTTTCATTGCTTCAATTTCTATGTATCTTTAATATTAAGGCAGTTTGGAAGCAGGTTCTATGTGGTAGATAAGGATCATCAGGTGGAAATTGGCTACCAATACAGTGAGATTCAGGAACTGTGTCCATTGTGGGGCAAAACATTCTCAATATTGCTTCTTTTAATCCCTAATTAGTTGATTTCTTCAAGGAAAATCCAAGGATTGTGGTTAGCAATGGAATTAGGATTCAGTTCTGGACTGACAGATGGCTAGGTAATTGTACACTTAAAGAAGCTTTTCCAAGATTATATAGTCTATCTGCAGATAAAGAGGGATCCTCGAATTAGTTTACTCTAAGAAGAGATAACTCAGGGGGCTGGAATTTGACATTCAGAAGACCAATTTTTGTGTGGGAGGAGGAAGAGGTTAAAAGGCTTCAAACTATATATGTTGGTGGAGGCCCCAAGAATCAGAACTTCTGTGCAGGATTTTTTGAAATGGTTTGCAGATTCATTTGGCATGTTTTCAGTGGCTTCAACCTGGAAGTGGAGAGCAACTTCATTAGGGCCTAGTCTTAGCGTTACTAAAAGTGTGGGACAATGTGGCCCCTCCCAAGGTCCAATTTTTCTGTTGGCTAGCATGGAGAGGAAGAGTAAAGACATCTGTTTTCTTGCAGAGGATAGGAGTATTGAATGGAAATGTCAGCAATCTATGTCTGTTCTGTAAAGCAGAAATGGAGACTGTTTATCATGTGCCTTTACATTGCCCAAAGGTGTGGTTAATCTGGTATGGGGTGTTAAAATGGTGGGATATCAGGTGGGCTATTCCAAGATCAGTGGAGGAGGTGCTACAATGGTGGGCTGGGGTTAAATTCAAGAAAAAGGAGTTAAAAATTTGGAAGATTGTACCACTGGTTTTGATGTGGTCTGTGTGGAAGATGAGAAATGAAATTCTGTTTAAAGGAGTGCAGGTGCATATTGTTGATTTGCTTGAAGTTATTAAACTAGAGTAGCCCTATGGGTGAGGGGTAATGTGGGAGGGATACAGTACTCAGTTTATGATCTTGTGTCCAACCTTAGGCAGGTCAGGTACTGCTTGAGGGGCTGAGATGTGATGGGGTAGCAGTAAGGCTTGGTGCCTTTGCTGGGGAAGTAGCCACTGCATTGTTTTAAGCTTCAGCTAGAGTGCAGCAGTGCTATTTTAGCCTTTTAGTTTGGTAGTTTGTTGGTTGTTTGTGTTGGTAGCTTTTGGTTGTCTGTTGGCGGTATGTTTGGTTATGCTTCTAGCTTTTTGGGTGGTTTCTCACCTTGGCAGTGTGCTAGCAAATGATAGGGTTCACTAGTTGGTGCCAACCTAGTTGGGGTCACCTTGTTGTGCGGTGATGCTTGAGCACTAGTCTTGTGTCTTTATTGATGTAACTTCCTTGTAATTTTTTAGTTATTTTCATCAATAAAGATTTTTTTACTAATCAAAAAAATAAAAAGCAAACTGAATATTCACGATTATTGCTTAATCTTTATTTTAAAATCAAATTCGAGGCGTGGCTGGAAAGTTGGTGGGTTTCATTAGCAGGGAGGGTGTGGGATATACAATCAATTCAATATAAACATTTTTTTCTTTATTATTATTTTTAAAAAATAATTGAATTATACAAAATACCAGGGCATACCCCAGGCTAAATAGCTAGGAATAAAAACAAAAAATACTGACTCAATGTGTTTGTCTATTTCTGCTCTCCTTCTCTTCACAAACTTCCATTCGTTTGACAGCACCGAGAAAAATGCCCTGTACAAAGCCATTTGAACAATTTAGTTTGCCTCAACAGTGCTAGACTTACATTGTATAGTTAAAAAATTAATTTTGATCCACTGTTTACTTACCAGTCAAGTTTCACCTATGACATAAATATCCTTGTGAGGGTGCTTTTCGCACCAACCCACTTTGACCTTAAAAATAAAATAAAATATAAATTTCAGTCTCCAAAGCATAACATAATTACTAAAGAATTTACATATGAATCACCATACCAACAAACAAAAAATCATTCCAAATGAAATTGCACATAAAAACATCAGAATAAATAGATAACCATACTAAAAATGATGCTACATGCATTTGAAAAACAAATAAAAGAAATTATGAAAACAAAAAAATAGAAGAAAATCACGAAAAACACGTCCCCCATGTTTTTTTTACCCTTGCTGTAGCGATGTGTATTTGGGATACTCCTTTATCCAAGCAGATCTTGTAGCAGTTCTTTGATAATCACCTGAAATAGAAGAACAACTTCGGTCGGGAGTGTCGGAATTGGGTGATTATTCAATATTCCCGGAATATGGACACGTGGTGCTCCATAAGGTTTTGATTAATAGAGAGGGGTAGGGACCTACGATTTATGTTAGGGATGGAGGAACAACATGGGGGCTAAGTAATTGGTAATTGGCTTGGAGTATGACCACATGGTATTCTGAGATTATTAAATAATTTCCCGTCGAAATTAGCACTCTGACGGTCTATTTAGCCTCATAGAAAAGTATAATAATCTTAGTTTTTGTATGTTGATACTTTTGATTATACCCCTTGGAGTTCCTTCCTCTCCTTTTATAGAGTTTCTCCTTCGGGTTTTGATCTCCTTCTATACATTTCCTGCTAGGGCCCACTTCCCCATTGCACTTTTTGGGGGTAAATCGGCAACTCAACGAGTCAATACCGACTTATATGAACTACTCGGCTCGACTACCCACAGTCAGGACTCATTACTTGGCATTCGTTCCTTTCAATGCCTTTTACTCGGCTCTGATTCAGCCCAATAGGCTCAACCAATGGGCTGATCTCGGATTGGGCTTAGTTGGATTGAACTATGTTTTTAGGCCCTGTATACTTCTTTGGGCCACTATTTTTTGGCTCCCACAATTGCCCTTCGAGTATTCGGCTGCCCATGGTTCCATGTAGTAGGCATACTCGGTCGCCAAAAGATCAATTCACTGCATTTGAAGCACTTTGGAATTTGGGAATGCGGCGGACATGCTTTCTCAATAATCGTGCTAGAAAAGACGTGATGAAGAATTATTATTGCTTTCCGCTTCTTTGCACTATTCATTTAATGCGATTTGAAATCTTTCCGCCCCTTTTCTCATTTGGGACTCCATTGCTATTCAACACTTGGGACTTTTCTAACTTTGGGACCTCATCTGTAACTTTCCTACTCTTCCTCTTGCTTGTGACCTTTTTATTTCCGTCTGTAAGTCTTCTAAGCCCCATTCTCTCTTTCATTTTTTGTGCTTTCAGTCCTTTGTGTTTTTTTTTTCTTCTTCTCTTTATCTTCCACTCCAGTCCTCTCATGGCGAATCACCTTAAGGCTCTTCTTTCTGAAGACCAAATTGCTGCTTTTCGTCGTTACTTTTTTATCCCTGATGACGTTCAACTATCCCTAGTCGGAGATAGCAAAGTTGATATGGAAAGGACTGATAAAAACACCTATCTTGGCAATCGCAGAAGGAGGTGTTCGTTTCCTTCTTCACCTTACTCTTAGGTTTGTATTTCGTTACTGGGGTTTGATTCCATCTTAGCTAAACATCAACTTTTACCGAATCGTAATGGGCATCGTGGAGTTGAATCACCGCCTCCGTCTTGACCTAGGAATTCCTGCCATTCGGCATTGTTATGTCCTTGCCAAATCTTCTGGTTGCCAAGGACGATATTTCCTAAGAGCGAATGACATTAACCATCATTTCGTCACCATGCTCGCCAGCTCTGGCAAAAGAGTGGATGATGTTATGGGAATCTCTCGCCTGTGCGGACGAAGTGGTCCTTGCTCAGGTGAAAACTGCCCTTGACTTCATTGGCCGGCTAAATCTTCAAGGACAAGGTTAGGTCGCCCATATCTTGCTCAGATATGACCCGTCTTACCCAACATTCTCAGCAGCTGATCATATCCCAATGCCGAGAGGTGAGTAGCACCTTGCGACCATCGTGTTCACAAGTTCCACAAACTTCAGGGATATTAGACTTGAATAGTCTTCGGCAAGTGAACAAGGCAGCAACGGCGAAAACGGGACCGAACAGGGCGTTGATCAAGACACCGAGTCCAAGAAGCAAGCTAGCGTGAAAGATGTAGACGCCGAATGAGATACCAATGCCAAGTGAACTTTTCTTGAGGCTGAAGAGCAATCAAGTAAGGAACTCTTTCTGACTTTGGAACATGAACAAGTTGGCTCCAGTGAAAGAGTCGATTTCAGCGGCTTTCAGGAGGAGGACATTTTCATAGACATGGACGACTTGCTTGGAGTCGGATCTGAAGAAATGGCTACGGAATCTCTTACTTAGTTTGCTAGGAGAAGAAATGTCGAGAAGATGGCAGCGCGCAAAAAGACAGCAAGCTCTGAGGGCAATGAGGAAGTCCCCCCTCCAGTGGCGACTCAAATAGAAGTCTTGCAGGCTAACCCGATCGAGTCGGTGCAAATTGTTTTGGCGCCCGCGGTTGAGGAAACGGTGGCCAAATAGAGGGGAGAGAAACGTCTTGCCAAATCCTTAGAGGTCATTGAGCAAGCAGTCGAAAAAAGGTAGAGACCTTCACCCCCTCTGGATTTTACGACGTCGTTTATTATTCAGCTAAAGGTGAAGGGTCAATCGTCCCAATCGGCACCTCAACAATTAAGGATCCTAGTGTGGCTTTAGGAGTGGCTACTGCTATCACACTGCCCGTTGACAAGGCAGTATTTCGTGCTGAGTTGGATGTGGTTTCAATCTCTTTGGATGCGCAAACAGCCATCTTGATGAGTCTCTCTCTTGCTTTACTTGGGTTAAATTTAATTTTCTTGCTCTAACCTAAGTTTGTTTTCAGACCGCCGAACAGATTGCTGAAATTGGTCGATGCCAGCATGATGTCGTTGAATTAATTAACTCACTGAAAGTCGAAGTGGCAAATGAACAAAGTAGAGCCAAGTTGGCGATAGCTGACTTAGCTGTTGCTATGCAAAAAGCCAAGGCGGAGGCAAAAAGAGCCGAAGAATAACACTTGAAAGCGGTTGCGAAGCAGGAGAAGATGAAACATGTAGGTCTGCTTCGTTGTGCCACTGAAGAACAGGTAAACCTTTCGGATGTCGTTTTGAAAATGACAAAAAAAGAGATAGAAAAGCTGAAGGCCGACCTTGAAGCGGTGAAGAAGGCAGCAGCTGGGGCGCAATCGACGGCATCAAAAGCCTTTGATGACAGGGAGATGTCAGCGACATTAAAATATGTCGATAAGGCCCTGAAGTTTGAGAACAGGGGCTTCAAACACGGCTTTAAGGCCTTAGCAGCTACAAAAGTAACCTGGAAATGCTGATTCCTTTTAAGCAACTAGAGGTGGAGCCCTTGGAATTGGATTCTGAAGATCTCTAAGGCCGACCTATTTTTGCGCAGCGGGATTATCATTCCTTGTAATTTTTTGGATTTTTGTTCACTTTTTGGTTTGATGTGCTTGCCACTTTTGTTGTTTTGTGTTTTGTTGTTTGTTAACTGATGTACTCAGGTCATTTTCATATAAAATAAAGTGAAATGAATGTATCAATTTAGTTTATTAATGAAAACCGTTTTTTTTAGCATAAAAAATGCGGTGTATTAAAGGAATCAAAATTAGAATGAAAACGATGTATCAAAGATCACTATAGTAATTTGGTATAGCAATCACTTCTTAATTTGACGCACAAATCAGATTCTTAATTCAGTTCAAAGACCAAGTATAGTGCAATGATTCGTGGGGTATTCCGTATCAATTCGGCATCACTCTGTTTACACTGTGTAACGCGCTTAATACATTTATATATATATCTGTGTCCATGGCGTAATGTTGAATACTACAGTACTCAACGTGCCAAATAGATTCATATATCTGTCCCTGCCTGAGTAAGTAATGTTGAATACTACGGTATTCAACATGTCGAATAGATTCATTAGTTCAATATGCCGAAAATAGATTCGTATATCTGCCTTTGCCTGAGTAAGTAATACCGAATACTACGGTATTCAACATGTCGAATAGATTCGTATATTTGCCCTTGTCCCAATGAATGTTGCACACTGAGCCAAGTTTGTGGTGGGCGCGAATTCTGCACACGTGGCATGATGACGGGGGCATCGGGGACAGTGCAGTCGTAGTTAATGTAAAACTGTGCCAGCAAATACTCGTAAATTATAAAGTAATAGAGTGCGGGTAAATGCAAGTAAAAATTAGGGAAAATTTTCAAAAACTATTTACAAATTACTGATAAATTTTACAAATATTAAAGGGGAAATTTTAAAAAAATGGAGAGTGGATTTTTTTTTCCCTAAGCAACTCCAATCACACTCTCTACTTTTCACTAGCTAAAGTATAAAAAAAGTACACTCTTTATTTTACCTAATTACTTTAGCTATTGTGTTCTCCAACCACGCTCTTTATTTTAGCTAATCATTTAAACTAACTTAATTAATTTTTAAAATAAAAAAAATACTAATTGTTAATATTTTACTAATATAAATTTGTTATAATAATAAATTTGCCCATACAAACATACAAAACCTGTAGAATGAGGAGAAAAAAAATACAAAATACAAAATAAGTTATTCCGTAATTCATCAAACAGAATTGAAAGAACATATAAAATTGCTACATACACACACAAACACACACACACACACACACATATATATATATATATAAAATATAAAATATATAAAATCCCAAATCCAAGACATAAATATACAAAAATCTAAAATATATACATACATAATTGTTTGGAGAGTCTCTGGGGCTCTTCAATTGTAGCCACAAAAAAAATAGGATGGTAAAGTAGCTAGCCCATTGGAGCTCAAAATTAAACTTACATTGGCTAAAATGCCTAACAAGCCTTGTTTAACTATCCCCTTAGAGATGCTCAACTAATGAAGGTACAAGATTTATTTTCATAATTGAATGCATACATTACTTGTATTTTCATCATTTTAAAATTATTTTTTCACTCTCCACTTTTTTGATATTCTCCTAATATTAAAATATAAAATTATAATTTTTTCATTAATTAGTAATTAACTTTTAAAAATTACACTGATATATATTTCTTAAAAATTATATCACTTGCCCTAAATACATATTTCATTTGTACTTAGGGTGGGTTTGGAAATATACTATTTTAGGAATTTTTTTAACTTTTTAATTAAAATATAAGATAAAAAAATTAATATATTAAGAATATTTTTTACAGAGCTGCTAGGTAGCCCGAATAAGGAGTGGCCCGAATGGCTCGAAGTGCCAAAACGAAGTCGTTTTGACACTTTTTTCCCCCCTTCTCTTTTTCCTTCCTGTGTTCTGTCTTAATCCAAACTTATAATCAAAATCATTTTTTTTCCCTTTTTCCTTCCCTATCTTTTCTTCATTTTCTTCATTCTCCCTCTCTTTTTCCTTTCTCATCCTCTGAAAATGCTCTGTTTTGGAGATTATAATTGCATTGGAAGTGATTTGGGGGTGTCTGAAACAACCACAAGAACATCTCAGAAATCTAGACTCACATGCAGCGATTCATCTTTTACATTATCCACCACCTCCACCTCCACAACCACTTTGTCTAAAGCCAATGTTAGTCTCGTTTTCTAAACTGAAAGAAACAAAAATGTGATTTGGGTTTGTTTGTAAAAAGCACAAAAAGACAGAGGATAATTGTTTTTATTTATTTTGTTTTGTTGAGCAGAAAGGGCGAAATGGGTTGGGAAATCAATCAATTCAGAGTTTTATCGTCGGAATTAGAGCTCCGACGGAAAGTTAGAGGAACTGTAAGAAGACCAAGTCGGAGAACTTGACGGTCATCGGACTCAAAATCAAAATCAAAATTGAGAATCAAAATCAAAATCAAAACTAAACCCAAAATCAAAATCAAAATCAAACCAAACCCACAGCCGAAGATTTAGCTTCGGTCTCTCTATCTATGGCAGTGGGTTGGGTTGTGGTGGTTCGAGTGGTTCGTGACTTGATTCCTCTGTTCCCCCTCTCTTTTTTTTCTTCTCCTCTCTTCTTCCTTCTCTCTTTCTCTCGCCTCTCTATTACTCTCTCTTTCTCTCAAATCAGTTTCAGAGAGAAAAGAAAGAAAGAACGAAAAAAGAAAAAGAAAAAAGAAAAAAGAAAAAAAAAGTGCCAAAACGACGTCGTTTTGGCACTACCAAGATTCGGGCCATTCGAGTCCCATGAATGTTGAGCTACTAGACATTTTCTATTTTTTAACTTTTTGTAATAAAAAAAAAGTGTAAAGGTAAAGAGAAAAGATAATCTAACTTTTCTTTATAATTCTTTGATTTTTTTAAATTTTTAAGGACTTCTTGACTATTTTATAACTTACCAAACTTGCCCTTAATTTATCTATAATTATTTTTTATTTATCTGATATTTCTCTCTATAATAATTAGTTGGATTTTTTTTTTTTCACGAGCCACCAAATAATAATAATAATAATAACCTGACTGTTCGCGCAAAACGCACGAACCAATAAGGGCCTTCCACGTACCATAGAAAATCTATGTCCAGATTGAAGTGTAAGCCACTCTAACACTGTGAGCTACGTGGCCTATCTTGGACCAGTGACGTCTCTATTTTAAATTACCTAAACGCCCTCCCATTTGACAATACCAAGCTCACCCAATAATTATAATTTTTTTTTCCCATTAAGTTTAGGAGAATAATAAATAAATAAAAATAATTACAAAAATATCAAGTGAATAACCTAATGAATAAAAATGTAATATGATTTTTATAAAAAAAAAAAAAATCAGTAACATAATGTGCACAGAAAGTCAAATATAATCCAAGTTTTTTAATATTTAAAATTTTTTCTCAAAAATTATATATTGAAATACAAATCAAACAAATCCATAATATTTATAAAAATAGTAATAATATTAATTTGCACAAACGGTTAATGTGTTATTTAAATGTTTATTATATGTGTGATAAGAACTATTGCTAAAATAAACTAAGACACACATTAATTATTTTATGCACATTTCTATGTTTCTTATGCACATATAGCATTATTTTTTATAAATATAGGTTAGATTATGTCAATATCAGAATATAAAAAAATAAACAGATAAATAAATAAATAGTACCTAAGGGTATTATTGTAATCTCACAACCACCTTCCTCCCACCACCAAAACCCCGCC
Source organism: Camellia granthamiana (assembly GCA_036172215.1). Classification (NCBI taxonomy): domain Eukaryota; kingdom Viridiplantae; phylum Streptophyta; class Magnoliopsida; order Ericales; family Theaceae; genus Camellia; species Camellia granthamiana. The sequence goes on along the minus strand of CM069907.1, from coordinate 157,437,478 downwards.
CAACTCCTTCCGAGTAAACGGTATAGTTTTATCCGTTACAGAGAGAGAAAATGAACATCTTTTTATCTTCTCCCTCTGCTTCTTCTTCTTCTTCTTCTTCAACCTCCAAATTCACTCTCTTCTCTACTTCTCAAAACCCTAACCCTTCAAAATTCCACTCCTTCAAAGTCCCCATCAAAACCCTCCTCCTCCACTCCTCTCCGCCGCCGCGTCCCCTCTTGCCTCCGCCCTTGTCCTCTCACCAACCACCGCTTCTCCACGAAAATCCCCAATCCTTCAACTCTTCCGCCATCGTTCGCGGCGGCGTCGGCGGAGACGAAAATGATGAGAATGGAGGCAATGGAGAGATCAGAACTGCGAAAGAGTCTCTGGAGGAGTTGCTGGTGGTTCGGAGGCCGGTTATGGAGGTTTCAGAGGAAGATGGAGGCGGCGATGATGAGTTATCTTCGTCAGTAATTATCGATGTGGGGCTTTCGGAGTTTGCGAGGAAGATGCCCATTTTTGAGCCGGAGAGGGTGGAATTGAGCTCTGGGGAAAAGCCTCTTGTGGTGAATTTGGATTTGGCTTTGTATCGAGCGAAGGTGCTTGCGAGGAGCTTTCGATATAATGAAGCAGAGAAACTTCTTCAGAAGGTGAATTACTGTTGGCTATATATTTTGTATAAGCCTGTTACAGTTCGACACGTGGCAGAGTAAGGGTAATATGGAAAGATTATACAAGTCTTCGATCCTAATCGTACACGTGGCAGTTAATATTGGTTCTCGCGTGGTCTGAGTAGCATTGGATCAGTAAAGAGATGCAAGGTGATGTGGCTTCAATGGTTACTCATATTCAAATTCAAATATAAGAGGGAAGCTCAACTGCAAGTGATGGCGTAGTGGAACTACCTATAAGGCAACATGATCGACGATCATGGAGGAGCAGTTCGACGGTTTGAAGTGCAGTTCGAAGGTCATCCTTGACAAGTATAAATAGCAGGGAAGCTCCCAGAAAAAGCCCCTAGACTCAGATCCAACAAACCAGTCATTTACTTCATATTTTCTTTTCCAGTTTTACATTTCTAGTCTTTACATTTCCTGCACTTTAAATACCTGTTCTTTACATTCCTGCACTTTAAATTCCTGCACTGCACTTCATTCATAGGAGTAGTTTCAAGTAGATTGCTACTGTAAACCTCTACGAGGCTGAGTTTGGCTCATTGTAAGTTTTCATTTTTATGAAATACTTTAATTGTTCGTCATTTACCTTTTATTTTGCTTAATTTCTCCTAAGTCAAGCCACCAGTAAAAGTCCTCTTCATTGAGGCTGAAAGAACTAAAACACAATCGCCTGATAATTAGTTGGTAATTATAATTTCTGTAAGGACTGATTGATCCTTGCTGGCACGCTCGTATTTACAAATATAACCCTCGAAAAGCCAAAAAGCCAACAATTACGCTTAATTTTTCAGTTTTCTTCATTATGATTGAGGTCTCAATTTGAAAATTCATGTCTTGGATTTGAAATAACAAGCTGTCTTATTTAAATTTTTTTTACATTTAGACCTAGGATTTCAAATCCAAGGTGTGGATTTTGGGTAATTATTATGTAGTGTTGAAACACTTTTGCAATGTTTGGTTTACTGGAATGCGGTTATAATGGAATAATCAGAATATTCATTCTTATGTTTGGTTTGGTAAAAGGGAAATGCATTTATATTAAAAATGGAACCACCATCCACCAATTTAGGAGAGTGGTCATTCCATTGGGAGGCCAAATAATAATCATTCAATTCTTGAATCTTGATGTAAAATCATTCTGGCAAACCAAACACTACCTTAGTGCTTTCGGGGTCAATAAGAGTAAGTAGTCACCGCATGAATGGAGCCAACTTGAACCACCTTGGTTAGTTGGGTGGAAGATAAGGTTGGCCTCATCCATCCTTTTGCGTGGCCTCTTGGTTCATGTGCATATGCCACTAGTGCTCTATTGTTTTGTGACCAATGAACAGGGACAGACCCAGGATTTGATCATTTGGGGGCCTAAAAAAAAACATAGGAATATAAGTGGGGTTAGATTTAAAGCAATGGATTTTCATGCAATTAACAATTGTGATTTTTCATGCTATTAATTAAAAAATGGATAAACTCTTATTTTTGTTAAATATTTGATGTAAGAGTAATATTACGTGATAGCATCACTAATCAATGAGAGTTTTTACATTGCAGTATTGAGAAATAATGATTGGGCTAGTGAGAGACAAAAATTGTTAACTTAATTTCATTTACAAAGTGAATAATATAATTAAAAATATATTTTAGAACATAATATGTTAAGGAGTTATTATGGTGTGCACTCTTTAAAAGGTGTATATCGTATACACATAATCACAATATATGTAGCATAATCATAACAAATTGCAACTTTTTTCACCAAAATAGTTTGTAACATTTTGCATCACAAATGATTCATAAGATTTACACTACATCGTTCATAACATAACTACAATGATTCATAACTTTAACTTTATAGATGCACACCATAAATTGACTACTAGTAACTTTTACTACACATAAGACTACAAATATTTTAAACTTTCATAAAATAAAAAATTCATATATTTCTTATAATGGGTGTACATATAACATTCTCTTATATATTTTACTATTATTGTATTATAAAGGGCTATTAAAGAGAATAGTTAAAATTATAAAAATTAAATGGGAGGAGGGGGGGGGGGCATAGGAGAAGTTGTTGGTGTTGAACTAAATCTATATATAACAATAGAACATCTTGTGCAAAGCGGGGAGGGGGGGCAGGGCCCCTGTAGGTCTATACACAGTTCCGTCTCTACTAGTGAATAATTTTGTGTGGATTTTAAGGGCTAGGAGTCTTTTGTCTCCAAATTCCTCTATCGTTATGTTCCAATGTTCTTTCAGTTGGAGGATCATGCAAAATTCAATGACTAAGAGTGCATTGAGACAAAAGGATTTGAAGATAGAAAATCTTGTGCCCATTTAATGTAACCAAACCAAACCAAACCAAACCAAACCAAGCCTTAAGTCCCATCAAATGGGGTTGGCTGCATGAATTCTTCTTCTCCACTCGACTTTATCTAATGTTATTTCGTTAGTCAAATTAAGGAGATTTGTATCTCTATTTACTATACTAGTTCACGTCACTCTAGGTCTATCCCTTCCCCTCATACTACCATCTACCGTTACTGTATCACATATATTCACTATTGTTGGTCTCCGTTATATGTGACCAAACCATCTCAATCTATTTTCTTTTAACTTATCTTCTGTCGGTACTACTCCTACCCATTCTCGAATATATTCATTCCTAACTCTATTTTTTCTAGTGTTGCCATACATTCACCTTAGCATCCTTATCTCAGCAACACTCATCTTATCTACATGTTGCTTCTTAGTTGCCCAATATTCCGTTCCATACAACATCGTTGGTTTAATAGCCGTTCTATAGGACTTCTCTTTTAGTCTACTGGATACTTGTTTATCACACAGTACTTCGGACACACTCCTCCACTTAAGCCACCCCACCTTAATTCTGTGGACAACATTCGCTCCAATCTCCCTAGTTGTTGAGATAATCGATCCTAAATAACAAAAATGTACACTCTTAGGTAGTTCTTGGTTCTCAATCTTCACTTCTCCTTTGCTTTTATTATGACTATTACTAAAATTACACTTCATATACTCTGTCTTAGTTCTGCTTATTTTAAATCCTTTAGATTCAAGTGCTTTTCTCCAAATCTCTAATTTAGTGTTAACTCCTTCTTTAGTCTCATTCACTAACACGGTATCATCTGCAAAAAGCATACACCATGGCACATTATCCTGAATATTGCATGTTAACTCATCCATAACTAAAGCAAAAAAATAAGGGCTTAAGATTAATTCTTGGTGTAAACCTATAGTAATTGGAAATTCATTCGTCTACCTAACAGGCGATCTAATAGTGGTCACCACACATTCATACATATCTCTAATCACATCAATGCAACCTTTTGTCACCCCTTTCTTCTCTAACACTCACCAGATTATATTCGGAGAAACTCTATCATATGCGTTCTCAAGATCAATAAAAACCATATGAATGTCTCTTTTCTTTTCTCTATACATTTCTACCATTCTCCTCAAAAGATAGATCGCTTCCATTGTTGACCTACCAGGCATAAACCCAAATTGATTCTCTGATACTTCTGTTATATCTCGCAATTGACGTTTCATCACTCATCCCACACTTTTATTGTGTGACACATTAACTTGATTCCTCAATAGTTGTGTGCCCATTTAATGTACCAAAAACATAATAATGAATGTTGTATATTTTGTGTGATTTGGTAATATGTGAAGTGTATTAATACTTGGCTTGAAGATGGGAGACCATATGTGGCACTGGGGAAGATTTTAAGCAAGCAATCAAAGACGGCTGAAGCCAGAGCTGTGTATGAGAAAGGGTGCCAAGCAACACAAGGCGAAAATGCTTACATTTGGCAGGTGCGTATGATGTTCTCCTTCTAAGATATCCTTTACTTGAATTTGCATTGTTGAAATGTTTTCATTTTTACTGCTCATTAATTTTCCCCACCTCTTTTGTGGCATGCATTGTTAAGGAACTTATCTTTCCAATTATGCAATCAGACAATGTTTAACATGTCCCCCTAGGTAGATCAATTTGTATAATTTTTTCTTAATTAGACTTGCTGATTAAAGTTAAGGCTTTGTTGAATTATGTGTTTTGGAGTCAAACATGTTTGGTTTAACTAATAAGCTTGATTTAAACTACAGTAGATTAAATCGGTAAGCTTCTTTACCATGGGTTCAAAGCTAAAATAACCTTTAGCTCACAAGCCGCTTGCTCCGTTTAACAATATCCACCATGTTATACAAATAACTCGAGAATATGATGCTGACTCATTAGTTAAACATTGTCTAAAATCCAATTTCCTTATAGTAGTCGAGTTTGTTTCTCCTAGCATATGCCAGTGGGTATTATTGTTCCCGGATATGGAGAAATTATTAGGTTTTTATTTATCATTTTAACTTAGATTTAAGCAAACTCTGTTAAGTCAATTACACATGTTTGGTTTTCACTTAGATAAGTAGTGTTAATGTGACTGTTGCCACCTTATCCTTTCATTATTATTATTTATTATTATCCTTATTTTTTGCATTAGAAGTTTACATGGACTCATTCTTTGAAAACAGTGTTGGGCTGTTCTGGAAAATAAGATCGGAAATGTAAGGAGAGCTAGAGAATTATTTGATGTTGCCACTGTTGCTGATAAGAGACATATTGCAGCCTGGCATGGATGGGCAGTTTTGGAGCTAAAACAAGGAAATATAAAGAAGGCAAGAAATCTCCTTGGTAAAGGTCTCAAATATTGTGGTGGAAACGAGTACATATACCAGACACTTGCATTGCTCGAGGTTAAAGCAACCCGTTATGAGCAGGCGAGGTATTTATTCAAGCAGGCCACCAAATCTAATCCCAAAAGCTGTGCAAGCTGGCTTGTAAGTGTTCTTCTTAAGGCAACCTTTTGTTGTCTGAGGATGCTTTTCTGTTTCATGTTGCAAGGTTCATTGAAGTTTGTTTTCTTGCATCCCTCTACTTTTTTTGGTACAGGCATGGGCACAATTGGAGATGAAACAGGAAAACAACCGCACTGCTCGGCAACTTTTTGAGGTTATGTTTTTGTTGCCTTAATTATGGGTTCCCTTGGTGTCATTTCCTTTAGACTTCTTCAGAAGCGCTTAACCATGTTCTCTTTTCCTACTCCCTTACTTGTTAGTCTATGCTATTTTATTGGACAAATTATACCTGTGATCCCTTCACTTTGCCCTTTGTACCATAAAACGTTTGTTATCAATTGGACCAAAATTAAAAATTCAAGGTCAAAATCGAACCAATTGAAATTGCAACGACCAAAATGACATAGAGAGCAAAGTGCGGGGACTACTGACTTAATTTGCACTATTTTATTTCTTTTGTAACTTTCCCGAATGTTACTGCTTTGCTTTCTATCATCAGATGCATAAAACCTTCCTCTCTTCTAAATTACAGAAAGCAGTCCAAGCCAGTCCAAAGAACAGGTTTGCCTGGCATGTATGGGGAGTCTTTGAAGCTAATCGGGGGAATATTGATCTTGGAAGGAAACTTCTAAAAATAGGTCATGCAGTGAATCCCAGGGATCCTGTTCTTCTTCAGTCTCTTGCATTATTGGAATACAAATACTCAACTGCGCATTATGCCCGAGTGCTGTTCAAGGGAGCATCTGAACTGGACCCAAGGCACCAACCTGTATGGATTGTAAGTAATTTATTCCAAGTCCTAATCCTAATTTTATTGTGCAACAGTTTGAGACTTTCCACATGATTAACCACTTCTGCAACCCAAGTAAGTCTGTGAAAAGAAATAGGAAGATAATGCTTCACGGTACCAAAAATCTCAGTTTTGGGGTGCGTCAGCTATTTAGACCTTCATGTGATTAAGCCCCAACCTTGAATTCAGCTTTGTTGACTTCTTGATTAATTTCAAGTTCAAATTTGTAGAAGTTAAAGTGGGACTTTAGCGACTGACTTTGGATGACTGACAGGGTTCCTTTTTCCCAGGAAAAACCAAATAATTCTTGATCTAGGGTGAATTTCGTTTTGTGGCTTACTTGGATTAGATCTAGATTTTGTAAGAATCCATGAAACTGGGGTTGCTCACTAACGGATATTTTCTTCCTGATAATCTTGGAAAGATTGTCTTTGGTGGGGAACACAATAGTTCACAATTTTTATCTTTTGGTTTTGATCATCTAACTTGTATTCTGTTTGCGGTTTTCCCTGCCTTCATCTATTGTGCCTGGATCGTTCTATGCCTGTACGGCATGAGAGAGTGCACATCCACAGTTGTGCAGGCCCACCAGAAGCTGATTTTTTTTTTTTCTCGGGATGATTTAGGCTTCGGGGTGGATGGAGTGGAAAGAAGGAAACATATCCACAGCCAGGGAGCTCTACCAAAAAGCATTATCAATCAATTCAACCACCGAAAGTGCTGCCCGATGCCTTCAGGTACAGACACTATAAAATGAGGTGATCATGAGTAGTTTCTTGTTGCTTCTTGCATGTCATGTAGTACATATAGGCTACCTTACATGCTATCATTTATGCTATATGCATACATATTTTGCAGGCTTGGGGAGTTTTAGACCAGAGAGTTGGCAACCTACCAGCTGCGCGGAGACTGTTTAGATCTTCTCTAAACATAAATTCTCAAAGCTATGTTACATGGATGACATGGGCATCTTTTGAGGAGGATCAAGGAAATTTTGTGCGTGCTGAGGAGATTCGTAACCTTTATTTCCAGCAGGTATTTTCCATGACCCACTGCATTCAATTGCCTACAATAAACTCTTCGATATCAAGAATTGACCATACAAAATACCCATGTCATCCAAATTTATGCTTATCTCAAGTCATGTTCTATTTGAATTCAGTAGATAGCTTGTAGGATAATTTGTATAAATGATATCTGATGTATTTGGAAAGGAGATCTTAGTGAAAGATGCATTAAAACGATGTAGGTGTTTTGTCCAAGGATCAAATTTTTGTTTCAATATGTCGTATCGGTTAGCTTGGAAATGGAAATGTTTTAGAAACATTTTGAAAACATTAGGGAAATGGGATAAAATTTTGAAAATTGTATGGAAAACTAAAACTAAAACCTATATAAATGTTAATATATTATTGTCAAAACATTGTTTCAGTATGTTTCTTAAAATTTCAGTGGAAATATTGGAATTTCGGTATTCCAATATTTTGTTCTGGTTTCTTAGGAAACGAAACGTTTTGATTGTTTTGATGGAAAATAAATGAAATTTTTTCATTTGATCTTGTCTAATTAACATTGAGGCTAAGACCCGATTGTTGTGTGCAACAGCGTACTGAAATCGTCGATGATGCTTCATGGGTTATGGGGCTCTTAGACATTATCGACCCGGCATTTGATAGCATAAAGCGGTTTCTGAACTTGGACCAAAACTCATATTACAAGGTAAATGATACTTCCAGAGACATAGCTAGAGCTCATGACAAGGGAGAAGAATCAGCCAGCCCATCCTCTGATTACAATAATGCAGAAAGTACTGAAAGCAGTTTTGATTTGGGTGCTGTCATTCTTGAAAGGATATCACTGGACCCATCCAAACTTGATATTCTCTTGGAAAGAACATCTCAAAATCCAGTTCAAAAGAAAACTAGGTCTTTGAGAAAGGTATGGCAGTTAGAAGATCGAACTACCACAACATTGCCAAAGTTATGAGTTTGATCATCTTAGACTCGGGTAATTACTCCAAAATAGTTCATTTTGCTTGTGAATGTTCCACCTTTGTGGATCGGGTCTGAACTTCAACGTGATTCAAGTTAATTAACCGGAACTGCAGAAGTTAATTAACCGGAACTGCTGAGTACATTTGTAACGTATGAACATTATGCCAAGTTGTTGCAGGGTTTTATACAAAAATTGTAGGAATATCCTCTCAAAACTGTATCAAATTGACACCATCAAGGAAGAATTAGAATTTCAAAGCTTGGCTTATAGTTCTGAATGTATTTTTGAAGGACTACAATTTGCGAGCATTCTTCCATGAACAGTGAGATATGTAATTAATTTTTTTAAAGTTGTAAGGTTTTTCTTGCTTTCAATTCATGTATCTCTTTGTTATTTAAGAATTGCAAAACAGAAACTAATTCCCAAAAAGTGTGTTCGAGCTCTCCTCACCACAACTCACTGTACTAATTTTTGTGGAAGGGACATATGTTTGGAGACACAGCATCCCGTGTCTATATGTACAGACTGAAACAATATCTGTCATAAAGGAGTTGCAGAATTGTTTATGTAGGCCATTATCAACAAAACCATCCTCAGTGTTATGAAATCCACCTAATTGTTGGTTAACACCTAACATTTTGTAAAAAACAAAAATTCAGGCATTATTAGTAGGCACTATTTTGAAAAAACAAAATTTTGCTTCTTATTTTAAGTAAACAAAAAATTGACTACATTATCAAATGACTAACCCCTTAATTTAGTATTTTCAAAATACTCAGGAGCTGAAATTTTTTTATAAAAAAAATGAATTTTAAGAGCTGATAACCAAATGGAGTAACATTACTAAAAATGCAGAAATAAATAATTGTTCTTAGCATGCAAATTAGCACACACTTCCATGTGTTTTTCTTTGATCGACTAAAAGTAACATTCTACTCTGTTTTTTCCTGATAAATCATATATCAAAAGCATTCCTTTCAACAAGAAAACAACAACATGAAATTCAAGTACAAGCCGTAAAAAAAAACAAGGGAGTTCCACAAAGCTAGCATAGATGTGCAAACAAACTAAACAAAAAGAAAAGCACAATTTACTCGGCCTAGCTGCTCGGTCTTGATAAACACATGGTTAGACATCCAGTCAATTAGGTGTGGATTGTCAGGATATGAGCAGAGGGTGGAACCAGTCAAAAGGAGCAAATAATGATCAACTCCAGAGGAGCAGCATATTCAAGTAGTTGCACATTTCTCTAACATAATACAAACAATATTTCAGTCTCAAAAGTACAGGCATGAAAAATACAATACACATTCATACTATTATATCGAGAGATAGCTTAGCTGAACACCCCAGCCAGCAAAATTCTCACTGTTCTTGTTATTGCAGGCGGCTAACTTACACTGGAGTTCGTAGCACTCTTCATCTTAGTCTAATCAGATTATTCAGGACTCACAAAGTCTTTAGCACATTTAAGGTCGCTTAGAGTTTCTAATGGCTTGACATAAACCCCAATAGATTCAAGTAACCCATCCATAGTACTTCCATGAAATCCACCAAACGGCCGGTCCTGCCCCATTTGAAAGTTGAATCTTGTGTTATATTGGCCTGCTTCTCCAAACGGTCCATGGCTGCCTTGGTTGGTACCAAATGTGATAGAAGTCATTACATGATAGTCCACACCGTCGTAACCATCAAAAATTTGTTCAGTGTGATAACTACCACTTTATTGATGTTAGAAACTCATCTGGATAATTGAGTCTAACCTGCTTGTGTTTATAAGCACAAAAACAATCAAAGTTCAGATGATTGGAAAAAATAGTCTTTGCTAACAGTAGTCAGTAACGGACAATTACAAACAAAAAAATCTAGCTGACAAGACGGTGAATATATTGAAATGAGCACATTTCAAAGATGTGAGAAACTTTAAGAGCAGGTATTCATATAGACTATAGTTACTAATATGATGATCAAATGTAGCAGAGGTGTTAGCATATCTATTAGAATATTTCCTTATTTCCTTATTTAGATTAGATTGTAATTGATTAATTGATTGTGATTCCTTAATCAGTCAATCAATCAATCAATATAAAATGTGATTCCTTAATTAGTACCTTGGGACTTCCTTTTGTAACAGTTGATTGATTAATATAAAAGGTGATGATATCATAATCATCACTTAAGCTTTGTATTCTCTTATATTACATGGTATCAGAGCCAAAACCCTAAAAACCGTCACCCAGACAGCCGCTGCCACCAACCAGCCATCACCTTTCACCACCCATCCTCCACCGCTAGTCCCTGAGTCTCTGTCGGAACCAGCCAAGGTCCTACAGAGTTGTTTCGGCTTCAACCAAAGGCCTCTTTGGCCTAGTCGACCCTTGTGAGGGTTATCCTAGCCTCTCTTTGTATATTTTGGCTCCTGTGGATGAGTGTTTAAGGGCTGTCCATCTTCTATTGGTCCAAGTTTCTTTCTTTCTACTTTCTTAAACACAGTTCAGCATTTGTTTTGATTGAATGTTTGTTTTCCCGTATTTGATTTATTTTTTTGGGTCCATAGATGACACATTAATCTGATTGTTATGCTCCCATAGAGGTCTGTATGTGATTTTACTTGTTCCAGCCCATTCCATTTCTCTTTCCATTCTTGTGATTCGTGCAAGGTTTTTTGGATTGAAATTGTAGAGTTCTTATGGCTGACCTAACTAGTGAATCTACCACGACTTCTCACCCATCTAAAGGGGAGAGCTCCAGTCCAGTTATGCCTACTACATCTGACAACCTGAACCCTAGCCTCAAAATCACCATCACTCTGTTTAATCGTCAGAATTACCTTTTATGATCTCAGTGTTTGACACTTTTTCTGAAGAGTAGGGGGAAGATAGGATATGTAGCTTGCTTTTTGTGCTCCTCGGAGGGGTTTAGTCTCCTCAGATACGATATCCCTACAGTTCGAACTCCCGTGGTTCTGAATCTGATTTCACAAGTACAATGTGAAAATAGATAAACACAAATGAGTCCAAATCCGACAAATCTTTTGAAAAATCGATTTTGAATCAAGAATGCCAAAAATGGACTGCATTGCTAGATTTCAGAGTCATCACCTAAATATTTTGAGAATTTAGGAAACCCGTGACTCATGCCAAAGGCCACTTGTCCATCATCACCAAAGTGTCTCGGCTCGGGAACTTAGGTATAAGAAGGGAAGGTCATGAATTGAGCACCCCACTCATCCGATCAAAGATCGGCCTCTACTAATCATGATGTGAGTCTTATGTACAGTATATGCTCTTGTTCTGATTATTATGCTATCTTTACTATGTGATGCTTACAAGTATAGACTAATTTCACGAAATTTTGAATGTTTTGATTTCATGTTTTGTTTTCATGTTTTGTTTTGAAAAAAGTGTTTTGAATATGTACCACTTAAAAAAATGATCTCATATATACATGTAGCTTGACTTTTTCGTGCCCCCTTTTGGAGAGCTCGAATTGGTCCTACAGTTCGGACTCCTGTCACGGTTTTGAATCTAATCTCACAAAGTGCAATGTAAGACTGATAAATCACCAAAGAGTCCAAATCCGGCAATTGGTTTTGAAAAATCAATGTTGAATCAAAAAACGCCAAACATGGACTGCTTTGCCAGATTTCAGAGTCGCCACCTAAATATTTTATTTTTGGAAAATTTAGGAAACCCTAACTCGTGCCAAAGGCCACGTGTCCGTCATCACCAAAGTTGCCTCGGCTCGAGAACTTGGGTACGAGAGGGGAAGGTCCTAAAATGAGCACCCCCGCTCGCCCTATCAAAGATCGGCCTCTACTAAACATGATATGTTGTTTTGAAAACACATGTTGTTCTTATTCTGGTTTATTAACCTAACTTACTATGTGATGCGCGCAACATACAAGTATAGACTCAATCACTCAAGTTGGAACAAAACATCTCATGTTTGTTTTTTTGAAAAGTGGTTTGGAATTGCTACCCTCAAGTAGGCTAAAGCGCGGATTTGCCACCTTCAAGTGGGCGTAAAACATGATTTGCCACAAACAAGTGGGCTTAAAACTCACATTTTGATAAATTGTTCCAATTCAAGTAATGAAGCCTTCATCCATAGGCATTCATGTAGTTAAGCAATTAAGCAAATAGCCTCATAGCAAGCATGCTAACATGGCAACACTTACACTCATGCAAGGATGCTAAAGCATAAACACTCACAGTGTACTCCGAGCAAAAACAGAAAACTAGTTAGAAATCAATGCATGATCCTAGCTATGTTAAGTGTCTAATGCAACAAATGCAAAAATGCAACTAAATAGGCTCGGTTATCTAAGATGGCATATGAATGCGACACTCGATAACATGCTTTGAAACACGTAGTCAAGAAAGTGTATTGAAATACAATGCAGTTTGTATGATGCGCCGAGCCCAGTACATGCAAGACAAATGAATGATGCGCGCATGCAAAGCATAAGTATGCTAATTGAAACATGCCCTGATCTAACCACTGAAAGCGGGTACATAAAAGGGAGAAAGAAATGGGGTTGGAAGACATGCACACACGCACGCACCCTTATTACAACATTTGCCCTCTCGACAGAGGGTCCGAATAAAATGAAAGCTAACTAGCTACGCTAATTAAGCTAACTATTACAAACCAACTAATTAACGAACTATTCTAGCTAATTAATTATTACAAACCAACTTGAATAACTAGCTAATCTAAACTAATTAGAATATTACAAAGCACTAAGCTAAATTAATTACAGCGCAGATAATTAACTACAACTAGCTAACGGAAGTGATAAATGGCCTCGCGGGCGAGGGAGATATGCATGCTCGGTTGCGTCCTCCCGGAAATCCACCGCCTTGCCTCAAGACGCCTCTGTTTGCACTCTTTTGAATCTTTGAAAATTACACCGATTTCCAAATTGCTTCTTTCTGATCTCAAGAACACCTTGAGGGTTGAAATTCCTCCTGTTGCTGTAACAGAGCACAGACAGAGGCAAGATAGTGTATTTGCAAGGAAATGTATGCACTTCCACACTCCTTATCATATCTCAAGCTCAAAGGAGTATGGCACTTGACTCTTGAGCCAACAACCAAGCATTTTCAATGCATGGTGGCCAAAGGATCAAGTTTGCACAAAACTCAATGAATGCACACATAAGACTCGAAAGGCCTCCACCCTATCATGCACAATCAAGGGCGTCGGCGACCAAGAAATGTGACACGTTTCATCACTATGAGTATGAAACGTCCCACATTTCTCGTGTTTGGATTAACATCCGATCCAAACACATGCAATACAAACAACATGCTTATCTTGGCCATGTTTTACTTGATTCATTTTGTTTACACATTTTAGATTACCAATTAGTCCCTTAATCGGTGAAGTCCAAAAGTGAGAGTCCTCTAGTTTTGAAAGAGTGAATTAGTGGGATGCAATGGCATATATTTCAGCACTGAAATGACATGCTAAAGATGCTCAATCATGCAAGACATGCATGGAAGACATGTTAAAGGCCAAAAACACTAAGGCTAGTGAAGAACATCACACAAGAGGCATGCAATATCAAGCACAAATGGTCAAACTAGCTATGGACAGACCTAAAGCATGCCAAAACAGAGGCCGAAACATGCTGAAATGATAGCCCAAAAGCTATGACAAACATGCATGCAAGTTGGCTCACAAGCGAAGCATAAGCCCCAAACCTCAAACACAACAAAAGGGCGATAAATGCAAGGATATGGCAGCGATATATGGTCTGAAATAACATGCCAAATGATGCTATGCCATGCAAAAAGCTCAAATATGACATGTTAGAAGTCTCAAAGTGCAAGGCTAGCAAAGCCAAATACACTATAGCTATGCAGCTATGCAAAGCCAAGCATGCATGACCAAAACCACTCAAATCAGACCTAAAGCATGCTAAAACATAGCCAAAAATGTGCTGGAGTAGAGCATACACATGCTAGATCAATAGGCTGAAACACCAAATACATTAGGCTAGTGAACAAAATTGCACTACAAGTGCAAGGAGCATGCAAGAGGCAACCAAACCAACCCAAAAAAGAGTTATGACATGGCAAATAATGGCTAAATACATGCTTGAACTAAGCAAATTCAAAGCACAAAGACATGCTACTTTGTAAGGCTACAAGTAGGATTACACTACAAGTACAAGAAGCATACAAGAGGTGACCAAGATAGCCAAAAACAGAGTTATGGTAGGTCTAAAAGTCACAAAAATGAGCCTAAACAAAGCCACTAAGAAGTAGAAACACATGCTCTTTTGATGGGCCATCAACACATGCAAACAAGAGAAGAGGAGGGGGGACCACCCCCACCCATTTGGGACCTCAAAACCATCTTTCCACCACTGAAATTCCTCTGAGTTTCAGTGGTAAGAAGGCCAAAAAGAGATGGTTTCAAAAGCTTTAAAAGATGGCAAGAAGCTTAGCAAATAAGGCACAAAAGATGGAGAAACACCCCTAACTCAAACAAGGCCTCAAACAACCATTTTAAACACTTTAAAACAAAGGTTTTTGTAGTTGAAAGCAAGGCCTAAAATAGCATGCAAAGGTGGCCAAATATGCAACCAAAACAAAGCTTTAAAGAGGGTATAGGACTCACCCTTGAAGCACAGCAAAAACAGCAACTTTCTTGAGCTAAAATCAACTTTCAAAACTCAAATATGACCTTCACGAACCTTAGCTCAATGATGGTGGTGTTTGGCTAGGAGTCTCTTTGCAAAAGTGTGAAGAAAGCTCACTTTCAAGCACCAAAAGAGAAGAGAGAGAGGATTCTAGAGAGAGAGAGGGAGAAATTGCTCCTCAAAATTCTGACCCCTTGAGAAGCGGGAGAGAGCTCCCCTTATATAGAAATGCAAGACAAAGCTTGCTCAAATGTAGGGAGGATGCATTCTGTGCCTAACAGCTGGCACAGCTAGCACAAAAAATATCTGCAAAAGCTGAAAAATGGCCGCCGACCACCCCCTCTAGTCGACCGACCACCTCAGGTGGTCGACAGGGGAACAAACTGGTCGACGGGGTAAAAAAAAGGTCTCCCAAGAGAGGAGAAGGTGGTGGTAGGCTGCAGACCACTTAAGGTGGTCGACTGACCACCCACCCTAGCCGACTGACCACCCACCCTAGCCGACTGACCACCTAAAGTGGCTGGTAAGAGAGAAAACTGGTCGACAGGGGAGAAAACTGGTCTACACCACTTCTTCTCCCTCCAAGCAAAAAGGGGGACCAAGGGTTGGCTTAAAACAAGTACAAAACCAAGAGAGTTTAGAGACTCAGAGACAAGACGCGCAGCCGAAAACCCCCGGGGACTCCAAACGAGCACGAACATATGCAATCATCGAGCGCTCAAACGATGACGTCCAAGTCTTTAGCACGGTCAAAAATGGGGTGTCTACAATACATTAATCAAAGTATCCCAATTTAAGCAAATAGCCTTCATCCACAGGCATTCAAACAGGTATATCAACTAAGTATTTAGCCTCAAGGTAAATATGTTTGATATGGTAGTAATTACATGCATGTAATATGCTAAAGCAAAAATGCTTACCCCAAATGTCCGAAGGTGAGCCAAAAAAAAGGAAATAGCTAAAAAAAAATGCATGATCGTAAATAATACAACATGACTAATGCAACACATACAACATACAATTAATAGGCTCAGCTACTAGCATGGCATGCGAGTCAATTCAAGGCATGTGATAGTGCATGTATTCAAGTAAGGAGTTTGAAATTGACATTTGTTTAATATGGTGAGCCGAGCTATTATGCATGTAAAAGGAATGGATGCAATTCATGGAAAATGCTAAGGAAAACATGATGCTATATACTATCCATCAGAAGCAGATAAATAAAAAGGAGAAAGAATGGGGGTTGGAAGACATACACAAATTATTACAGATTTGTCCTCGTGCAGGAGGGTCCGAACGTCCGAATTAACTGCTTATTACAAATCCAAATGAATTAGCAAGCTAAATTAACTAATTTTTACAAATTCTAATTAATCCAAGTAATAATTACAACATATTACTATTAAAGCATTAAATCAAAGGCACGGGAAGCGAGGAGCCACACGTATATGAATAAGAATATCCTCTTGGAAACTCTCTGTTTACTGTTAGTTTCTGTTCTGTTTCACAGTCAGAAAAATAATCTGTTTTCACCCTAGTCACTTTTCTGTTCTGCTATGAGAATGGCACTGCCTGTAAAAGGTGGAGGGGCCGGCCAGATTTTTGGTACTACCCTGCTGCCACAGACAAGAAATAGAGCACAAACAGAGTGTTTCCAGGGGATGTTTATCCTCTTTGCTCCACCTTATCACGAAACAAATCAAGGGAGGATTAGAATCGATCCACAAATCATCAATGGTCGCAAGGTTATTGTGTGATGATCCATGGCTCGATGGGACAAAGGCTCAATGAATGAAAAGAAAAGACCAACAAGACCTCCTCCCTATCATGGAGTTATCTCAAGGGAAGTGGTAAACATTGACTCTTGAACCATTATCATCACTAAGAGTATGTAATTAACGTCACCCAACTTGATTTTATTATCTTGTTTTACCTCTTTTAACCCATTTATTAGCCCTTTTAATTACCTTGCCATTCCTTAGTCATTTTAGTCCAAAAATGAGAGTTATGTCCACTAAAATAAAAGAAACGACAAACAAGGAGTTGTTCTTGGCATGAGATAGATGTAATGCCCTGGTAATGAAGCTCCGAAGAGATTAAATCATTTAGCATGGAAGGTCTCTTTCTCATACTAAAAACAACATACATGGGACTTGAATTCACCACTTTCAATTAGATTACAACAATATACAATATAACAATAAATCAAAGCAAAAAAGCTAAATAAGTAAGAAATGCAAGAAAATAAAAGGTTTGTGAAATTCACCTTACAAGAAAAAGATGAACTTCTTAGTTCACAAACTCCCTATTGATCACCCTCAAGTGTAGGAAGTGTGTTCTCAAATCCGCAATTCGAAATTATGGAGTTTATGGTATGGAAAGTGGCTAACTCTCTAGTTTTTCTCACTTCAATCACTAAACACTCTTCCTTATGATCAAGGCAATTGATCTTTGGCTATATCAAAATTTTTGGAGTGGTTTTGGTGTACGGAAATGAGGAATTTCAGTAGCTATGGAAGCTTGGAAGTGTTTTGGCTCGAGGTTGAAATGTAGACAATTTTTCCTCTTTTGCTCTCTTTTCTCTCTAACTCCCTCAAATGATTTTTCTCTCTCTTTTCTATCCTCCTCATCTTCAATATATGATCTGAATGTATAAGCCATGTAGGAATAAACAAGTCAAGGAATGGGGGACAAGGTGGAAGACAAAGGTGGTGGGCATGACAAGGATGACAAATGATGATCAAGACTTTGTTACTTTTGATTCATCCTTTATAACAAGGCCAAAACCTCTTTTGATAATGGAGGGTGAGTGGGGATAATGGAGAATGAGTGGGTGCACTTGAATGGATCAGAAAATAGGTAAATAGGGTGTCCCAACAGAGCCAATATAAAGAAAAACGGGGTGCTGCTGTTTTGGGCCGAGTCAACAAAATCTGCTATTAAGCCCAACTTCAAATAGGATATCTCCGTTATCTAGACTTGGTTTTAGGTGATTCTTAGGTCTAAATTGAAGCTCTAGAAGTCTACTTTCCAATGGTGTGGCCTTACATTTAAATTCCAAGTGTACAAAGAGATATGCCTAATTTAGTGAAAGCTGTTCATTTCCCTCGGGCCAGGTTAACAAAATCTGCTCCTTAAGCCCAACTTCAAACGGGCATATCTCCCTTATCCAGACTTGGTTTTAGGTGATTCATGGGTCTAAATTGAAGCCCCAGAAGTCTACTTTCCAATGGTGGTGGCCTCATATTTAAATTCCAAGTGTACAAAGAGATATGCATAATTTAGTAAAGGCTGTTTATTTCCTTCTTAATGATTTGATGCTCATCTTTTCCTAAACCAGTTTTCTTCCATCCCCTCCTATTTCCTTCAACTCCAAACCTATAAGGAAGATGTTTTTAAATATTTTTTCAAAGAGTTCACCTTCCTTCCATTTATTTCCACTTTGTCCTTACTTAGTTTACTGAAAAGTGCAATATTTTAAACGAAATGGGAGCCTCGGAACATCGTAGAAACATTTGAAAATTTTTTTTTTTGAAAATAGGGTTTTAAGGTCTAAAGTAGTTTGGCCAAAAAAATGTGTAAAGGTTGGGATTAAAGTTCAAATTCCATCTCTCTTACTGAGGATTTTGTGAGAAACGCATTCTGATTGTCATCATCGGGTAATCAACAGAAAGCGCCTAAGTCTTAGGGTCGGTCAAAATGAAGTGTCTACAGTTGCTCCTCTTTGATAGAGCTCGAAGTTATTTCATGACGTGAGTGAATGTCAAAGCCCGAAGACGACCCTTTTAACAAGGCCGTAAGACTTGGGAAAACAAACAAGATGCAATGCATGTGGTTGAACCTGAAGGTTGTCTACGTATCCCATGGCAAAGAATCAAACCAGTGTAGTTCAAGGGCCAGATGCTAATGATATGCAGGAAGATTTTGAGAACTGGACTTATACGCTACGCGAAGCTGATTATTTTTGAAAAACTCATGATCATACAATAAGCAATGTGATAACATGAATGACTAACGAGACAGTGTAACCAATCAGAAACATCTCCTCGCGTTGCATACGAAAAGAGAGAGAAGACCTCAACTAAGAGAAATCAACAACCTAACGTGTCTCAAGCGAAAAGAGGAAATGTGGTGTGAACAACAGGCGCACCTGATGTTTTTAACCAAGTAAATCAATAACCTAATGCGGCTCACGCGAAAGGAGGAATGATGGTGTGAACAACAGGTGCACCTGATTTTTTTAACCGAGTGAATAAATAACCTAACGCGTCTCACCCGAAAGGAGGAAAGATGGTGTGAACAACAGGTGCACTTGATGTTTTTAACCGAGTGAATAAACAACCTAAAGTGTCTCACGCGAAAGGAGGAAAGATGGTGTGAACACGAGGTGCACCTGATGTTTTTAACTGAGTGAATAAACAACCTAACGTGTCTTACGCGAAAGGGGAAAAGATGAGGTGAACACCGGGCGCACCTGATGTGTTTTTCACCGAGTGAATCAACAACCTAACGTGTCTCATGCAAAAAGGAGGAAAGATGGTGAACAAATCCAAACGTGTCCCACGCGAGAAGGGAAATAGTGAGCAAATCCAAACACGTCTCGCGCGAGAGAAGAAAAATGAACTTGAGATCCAAACGCATCTCACGCGAGAGGAGAAATAATGAAATTGAGATCCAAACACATCTCACGTGAGTGGAGAAATAGTGAACTTGAGAGCCAAACGCGTTTTATGCAAAAGGAGAAAAGTGAACTTGAGATCCAAACGCGTCTCACGCGAGAAGAGAAATAGTGAACTTGAGATCCAAACGCATCTCACGTGAGAGGAGGAAAGTGAACTTGAGATCCAAACGCGTCTCACGTGAGAGGAGGAAAGTGAACTTGAGATCCAAACGCGTCTCACGCGAAAGGAGGAATAGTGAACTTGAGATCCAAACGCGTCTCATGTGAGAGGGAGAAAGTGAACTTGAGATCCAAACGTGTCTCACCCGAGAGGAAGAATAGTGAACTTGAGGTCCAAACGCGTCTCACGCGAGAGGAGAAATAGTGAACTTGAGATCCAAAAGCGTCTCACGCGAGAGGAGGAATAGTGAACTTGAGATCCAAACGCATCTCACGCGAGAGGAGGAAAGTGACATTGAGATCCAAATGCGTCTCACGCGAGAGGAGAAAAGTGAACTTGAGATCCAAACGCGTCTCATGGGAGAGGAGGAAAGTGAACTTGAGATCCAAACGCGTCTCACGCGAGAGGATGAAAGTGAACTTGAGATCCAAACGCGTCTCACGCGAGAGGAGGAAAGTGAACTAAACAACAGTCGTACCTAGCCGTAGCTCATACAAAGAGGGTGAAGGTTTTAACCGGGTAAACATCAAATCCTAACATGTTTCATGTGAAAGGAGCGAAGGTAAATTCGAAGTCCAAACGCATCTCACGTGAGTGGAAGAAGGTATAATAGAATGATTTTTTTTTTTTTGTAACTACCAAATATCGTATACATATACACACACCATATACATAATACAAATACGTATACAGGCACACACAGGCAAGCTATATACATATACAGAGACACATACACATATATATAAAAATACACACAGATATGTACATACAGTATACACATTCGGGGAATATTTCGTTACTAATAAGGAATATTCCGTTCGCTAACGTCCGTGGGGCATATTCTGTTATTGATAAGGAATATGCCGTTTGCTGACGTCAGTGTACACAAAACACACAAAAATAATGAAAAACAAACAAAAATGTGTTGATACGGGGGTTCGGACCCCCAATCTCAAGCTCAGCCTCCCAGTTCTTAACTGCTGAACTAGACCACTTAACTAAGCCACTCTTGTGACAAAAATATTTGAATAAATATATATAATACATAGATATACAATACATAAACACATGTACACAACTCTCCCGCCTTTCCTATTTTTATCTCTCTCTCTCTCTCTCATCAAATGCCGTGCCTGACACGCCTGACAAGCGGCTTTGATTTTTGCGTCAGCCGGCCGACAAATTGCCTCGACTCTCTCACCCTCTTTGTCTTTCTCTTCCGTCTTCTTCTTTTTCTCCTCTTCTGTCTTTTTCTTCATCACTCTCTTCTTCTTTTTCTCCTCTTCTGTCTTTTTCTTCATCACTCTCTTCTTTCGTCTTCTTCTGCATCACTCTCTTCTGTCTCCTTCTTCTCTTTCGTCTTCTTTTTCATCGTTGCTTTAGAGAGATAGAACAAAGAGACTGAGTAGAGGAGAAAGGCTGCCAAAACTCAATCTACTCTTTGCTATTACTCTACCACTCCTTTCTTTTACACCTCTCTCCTCTGACACATGGCCTCGTCTCGTCCCCTCACTCTCTTTCTAGACCTTAATGATCCCATAAGCTCCCCTGGATAGAGTGCCTCTGCTCCTACTCTTTCTAACCTTCCTACGCTGTCAGTTGAGTAAATAATGGGCAGCTCAATCTGACATTGAAGCCAACCACTATACGGTGAAGTCCTATATGGAGACAGTGGTTGCGGCCTCTAACTTGTCTCATCGACTGCAAAATAGGACAAATGAGGTATACCAATTAAACGCCCAACTTTCTCTACTCCAATGTATGTACAAGAATGCACGAGCAGAGATTAGCATCCTGAAGGCGGAGAATAAAGAGGTGAAATGGAAGGCCACCGTTATGGTATGATTTGGAGTTCCGTCGTACTTTGCTTTTGATGATCAGCAGGGAGTCAGCTCTCTCGGCGGTCTTGTAAGCACTGAGGCAGGGCCTTCAAGGGTCTCCCAAGATGAAATCGAGATGAAGGAATCGGTGGGAGAGTCGAGCAAGTGAGGTTGGCGTGTGGTCGTCATCGGGAAAAAAACGGATCCCTCTCTCTCTCTCTCTTTTTTTTTTTTTTTTTTTTTTTTTTTTTTTTCTGTTTGTTTGTTTGTTTTTTCGTTTTTGTTTTTTTGTATATATGCTTGTACAAATTTGATTGGGGTTGATCTCTGGCATTAATAAAACGAGTGTGTTCTATAAATCCGGATGGCATGAATAGCACAATACTAAGCATAAAAATCATTTTGTTTTGAATTTCGAACTTGAAAATGGCTTCATTTTGATGAATTTTGAACTGAATATTGAGCCTATCACTGACCAAAACACAAAACACAACTCAATGACATGAAAACAAAGCAAAAACCATCCGAAACGCACCCCTATACACTTGCCGGAATAAAATGGACACAAAACAGAGCAACACTGCTTGACTGCCCGATGAAAAAGCATTGCCAGCGATAACGAGCAAAAACCATCCCAAACTCACCCTTTTATGCTTGCTGGAATAAAATGAATACAAAACAAAACATCACCAGTCGACCGCCCGACGGAAAAGTATCGCCGGCGAGAACTACTGTGCATTTTCCGGCGATTGCTTTATTAAGGTGACAAGAATTCGAAGTGCGGGTAAAGGACAAAAACCTGACTCGACTGTGCCCTTAGTTCATCGCTTTGCCCTTTTCTTTTGGTTTTTTGACTAAAACGATTTTGATCAATATAAGAGTTTGATTAGCATGCTTGTTCCACTTCTCTGTTTTGAAATCATGTGAGTCAGGCTGTGAGCACTAAAAATTTTCCCTTTTTGGTCCAAAGAATGGTTTGAGTTTTGCAAAAATAGAATAATTTTTGAGAAAATTAGTCAACTTCATTAAAAGTCCTCAAAATCTATTTTTGCAAATGACCACTACTCGATCAACATGAAATCAACCTTTGAGATGTATAACTAAATTTGTCTTGTAACTGAATCCGTCATGAAGGAGAAATAGGACAATTGAATCAAATAGGGACGAGTCAATCAAATATGGATAGCTGAGTTGAATAAAGATGCACCAATCAAACATGGACGAGATGAGTGAGTTGAAAAATGATTAGGGTCGAACTTCAAGATAAAGCTGCGTACGTATCCCAAAGATAGGAATCAGGCCATAAGTAGTTCCGGCTAAGGTTCACTCTGGTATTGACACTCTCCTTTTGTGCTCTAACTTTTGTCAAAGCCGCCCTTTTGGGTTTTCAACCTTGCGAGCTTTTCATTTTTTTCATTTTTCTATTTTTTTTTCATTTTCTTTCACTTTCTATTTTTTTGTTTTTCTGCTCTAACTTTTGTCTGGGTCGCCCTTTCGGGTTTTTAGCCCAGCGAGCCTCTCAATGGTGGTACTTTTGTTTTAGCTTGTTTATGTCGATTGGTTATGAGATCTCTAGGCCATCTAAATCTATAAGAATGACTGCTACACTTGAGCAAATAGACATGATGATGTAGGGACTAGGCTAATTGGGTCTGAATTTGCCCCTAGTGTAGTGGATAGGAACTCGATTGTCCTTCAATAATAAAACTCATTCTCTCATATTCTGAGATTTGACTTTTTTTCTGGTCTTCATTAGCTTGAGAAACGATCCAGTTTGAATCTTTGTCACATTCGACTTTATTGCCCCTAATTCAAGGGCTGCTTTCATTCTGAATCACATCTGACCTTATTGCCCTTAGTTTAAGGGATGCCTCTATTCCGGCTATGCAAGCCTTATACTTTGGTTGATTACTGAACATTCTGAATCAAGGTTCGAAAGCTAAGGAGGTCGGACCTCAAGTCGAGAGGGATCCTATGCTGTCTAATCTTAAGATCAATTCCAGGCATGTCTTCATAGGACCACACAAAAATATTTTTTTGAAATCTTTTAACAAAGTGACTAATCGCTCGTACTCTTACGAAGGCAATATAGAACCAATCTGGACCAAGTCAGGATCCTTCTCAGTACCCACATTAACAGAAATGATCTCATTTATCAAGGGCTTAGCACACCTCTCTTCCTCTCAGTCAATCAAATTTTACAAATCTAGAGGAATTCCTTCCTCTGTGTTTTCATCATAGTTTTGGAAAAGTTTGGTCAATGCGATGATTTAAAGGCACAGAGAAGTAGGTGAAAATTACTGCCGTTTCATTCAGATCTTTTGGCTCAATGACTGAAACAAACTTAAAAGAAAGACGAAAAAGACAAGACAAACACAAACATAACAGTGATGCCCAGGTTAACACCCCTGAGATCACCATACTTTGACACAACAAGATTGACTCAACACCCAGTTCAGAAAGTAAAACAAAAAGTATTTCTAATTTGCTAAAATCAGTGCGTGCCATCCACCATGTTTGGAGTAAAATGCGTTCCATCAGCAGGTGGTTCACCTCTGATCACAGGACCAGGTATCCCCCAAGTTCATTGATCTAGTGCTGATAGACTTTGTAGAACCTGGTGGAGTGATGATCTTGTTGTTAATCAGGTCTTGAACTTCATGCAAAGGCGAAAACAACGATTAGATTCTTGGTCGAGTTACTGATGGAAGGTGCAATACTTGGCCACATCATGCTTGGCTGGAAGGCAATCAAGGAGAGGTCGAAAATCAAAGGGTTTGAGGTGACCTTGTCCCATGAGGATTTGGAAAGTTTTAGACAAGGTCATGTAAAGAAGATTGAAGATGCGGTTACCAGTCCTGGAAGTATTGACAGAAGGGTCGACAGGTGTTGATTGGGTTTGATGATCTCTTATGAGTGTAGGACTGGAGCTGGAAGGGGTGTTTTTGGTACAACATCCCTTTTCATGGCTTACCCCCTGGTTCAAAATGCTCCCAACCTAAGCGACAAAAGTGTCATCCACAGTCTTTGTCACAACTGCAATCACTTGTTGTTTGTTTAACCCTTTGACTTTTAAAGGCTCAATAGCCCATTGGAGATGTGCATAAGGATCAATACTTGCCCTGACTTCGTTTTTGCCACTTGCTTCAACTTTGCCAAGGGATTAGGTGGTTGTATTGGAGTGAGGTCCACTTGTTGTTAACATGTCATCACCCAGACTTAAGATACCTTCGGGTCGGCCCTTTCCAATTGTAGGTTGCCCCAAGATTGGGGAGCTTTTTGACATGAAATTTCTGGCACGTGATGTAGTCGATGATGGAGCCAAGATCCCAAAGGCTAAATCTGCTACAGTGCTCTGAAGATCTTCAATCATGCTTAATAGCTCATAAGTAGTGGTTTTGGCTATTGGTGCCTGCGAGGTAATTGAACCGACTTGGTCTTGGTGAACTGGTTGGCTCGGGCTCTTTGGAGTGGGTTGGACTGGAATTAGACTACTAGGGAGTTCAAGTTTTGGGGGTTGAGACGATTGGGGTTTAGGTGCATCCATCATACATAAGTTCATGTTTTCTGGAATGGACACCTCAGGCTTGGGTAAATGGGTTGGGGTGATGTATATGCTGGGGTTGTAGGTGGATGGCAATGTATGGATCAGGTTGATGTTTCTAGGTGGTGGGACTTGGTTATGGGCGAGAATTGGGTTGGTGGTCACATTCGGTTTAGGCGGAGCAATGACTTTGTTGTCAATGAGATCCTGGATCTCATGACATAAATGATAGCACAGGTCTGTGGGATGACTGTGTTGTTGGTGAAAGAGACAATACTGGGTAGGGTCTTGTCTAGATGGCAGTGGGTCAAGGAGAGGTTGAGAATTGAGGGGCTTGAGGTGCCCCATTTCTACTAACATTTTGAGGGCGCGGGCTGGGCTCATATGAAAAGGGGTAAAGATTCTTTGGTTTCGGGGTGGACCAGTGGTTTGTGAGGTTGTGGCAGCAGCAAAGGGATCGATCATCTTGGCTGATGTAACAACGGTACTGACGTCTGCAGGCCGTAGAATAGTGCTATTACTAGTATCGGTACTCCGAGAGAATAGCCTTCTTGCAGGTTTGCTAGTTCTGTGGATGATGCCCTTTTTGAATGCACTCTCAATCTGGATCCCCAACTCATGCAGGGAAGCAAATATTGATAATGGTGCCACTATCATTCTCTGCAACATGTCTAGCTCAAGGTTTTGGACCACTAGCCGAACTTGCTCTCTTTGAGAAGGCCTATTTGTCATTCGGGCTGCCTTGGCACTTCACCTAGCGACAAAATCGATGAAAGATTCTTTGGGGTTCTGGGTAGTGGCCTCCAACTTACATGGTTACCTCTATTTGAGTGTTATAAGAGTATTGGTTCACGAACCCCTACAGCTCCTCCTAATTTTGCTTAGTAGATTCTTCCAGTTTAGCATACCAAATAGCCGCTACATCAGACAGAGTTCTCCCAAACGATGAGAGCTTCTGAGCGCGAGAGAGACTCATGGGCCTTAATACATTTGAAAACAGGCGGACATGCACAATTGGATCCCTACTCCCATCGAATCTGTCGATGTAGGGCATCTTAAATTTCTCTGGCAATTTGACCGAAGCCTCAGTGTACCCGTCCTCAATTTTGGGAATTGAATTAAAGCCCTGGGACTTTTTCAGTGCTTTCTCATGCCTTGCAATTTTGATTAGGACCAGATCAATTTCATTGATATCAAAGGGAAGGGTTCCCATAGGGGGCTGTGCCGGAGGTCTGTAAGTCGGAGCCGGTCGAAACATTTCTTGAGGATCTGGGACTTGGGAATTTTTCACTGGTGAAGGTGGATTAGGGGTCGGCTAAGCAGCCGGGACTGGATGCACGGTTGAGGCTGATGCCCCTGATGTATGTTGTAGATCAGCGATAATTTCATCTTGTGTAGCCATCCTTTGGCTTACAGTATCCATGGTTCTCTGAAAAGTTGCCATCATGGCAGCAAATTGTTCTGTGTTTTGTGCCATTCTTGGTCTAGGTAGGTAAGATGCTGGTGAATTGTGTGCACGAACAGGTGATTGCGAAGCGCTTTGTACTGGTGCTGATGCTTACTTGTTCCTTCTTCGACGAGTAACTAATGGGAGTGAGACTAACACTGGCTGACCACCAACAAAGTCTTCAGTTTTGCAAAGCTTGCCAGAACGATTCCACACAACTTGGGGAATATTGGGTCTTTCTGAAGCTATGATGGTAAACTACCTAGCAAAAGAAAGAAAAGAAAAACAACAATCAAAATTGGATAGCACTCTGGCCCAATTCGCACCAGTTATAATCACGGCTGAAGAACTGTAATCCCTGAACTCTGCCCCCAAAACCGATATCAACTTATACCATTGATATGTGCCTTCATGTACAGTTTTACTGTAAAGCACATACCAGGTAAAAGAGAGCCAAAACACCCCTATGATGGGGTAGGGTTAACCTATCCTAGATTTTTGGCATGATCAAGGCTGCACTATTTCAAACAACGATTTTCACAACATCCTGCAAATGGGTGGCATCTTGTCCTAGATTGGAATAGTCACTATAGTTTCACTATATGCAACTAGGTCAAATGGTCGAAAGGGTACCTTGGCAAGACTACCTAATATACCTCTCATACCTAACACCGAGAAGTGAAATGAGGATCAAATGGTACATCGATAGTCCAGATCCAAGAGTTGTGTTCCAGACATGGTAGAGCCCATGACCGGTCAACCTTTTGGCAAGCCTCCGGCAAATCGTCCAGGATAGCAAATGGCAAACACAGTGACTTAACGAACCAATGTAAATGCAATGCAAAGAACATATATAAGTAGATAAAATTTTACATCATGAATTTCAAGTCAAGTTCTTCAATTTCCCCAGCAGAGTTGCCAAAAACTGTAGCTTACTTTTCGTGCTCCTCGGAAGGGTTTAGTCTCCTCAGATACGATAGCTCTACAGTTCGGACTTCCGTGGTTTTGAATTTGATTTCACAAGTGTAATGTGAAAATAGATAAACACAAATGAGTCCAAATTCGACAAATCTTTTGGAAAATCGATTTTGAATCAAGAATGCCAAAAATGGACTGCATTGCCAGATTTCAGAGTCGCCACCTAAATATTTTGGGAATTTAGGAAACCCGTGACTTGTGCCAAAGGCCACTTGTCCGTCATCACCAAAGTGTCTTGGCTCGGGAACTTAGGTACAAGAAAGGAAGGTCATGAATTGAGCACCCCACTCATCCGATCAAAGATCGACCTCTACTAATTATGATGTGAGTCTTATGTATAGTATATGCTCTTGTTCTGATTATTATGCTATCTTCACTATGTGATGCATACAAGTATAGACTAATTTCACGAAATTTGGAACGTTTTGATTTCATGTTTTGTTTTGAAAAAAGTGTTTTGAATATGTACCACTTAAAAAAATGATCTCATATATACATTAATTAAAGTATCCCAATTTAAGCAAATAGACTTCATCCACAGGCATTCAAACAGGTATATCAACTAAACATTTAGCCTCATGGTAAATATTTTTGATATGGTAGTAATCACACGCATGTAATATGCTAAAGTAAAAGTGCTTACCCCAAATGTCCAAAGGTGAGCCAAAAAAAAGGAAATAGTTTAAAAAAAATGCATGATCCTAAATAATGCAATATGACTAATGCAACACATACAATATGCAATTAATAGGCTCGGCTACTAGCATGACATGCGAGTCAATTCAAGGCATGTGATAGTGCATGTATTCAAGTAAGGAGTTTGAAATTGACATTTGTTTAATATGATGAGCTGGACTTTTATGCATGTAAAACGAATGGATGCAATTCATGGAAAATGCTAAGAAAAACATGATGTTATATACTATCCATCATAAGCAGATAAATAAAAGGGAGAAAGAATGGGGGTTGGAAGACATACACAAATTATTACATATTTGTCCTCGCGCAGGAGGGTTCGAACGTCCGAGTTAACTACTTATTAAAAATCCAAATGAATTAGCAAGCTAAATTAACTAATTATTACAAATTCAAATTAATCTAAGTAATAATTACGACATATTACTATTAAAGCGTTAAATCAAAGGCACGGGAAGTGAGGAGCCACACATATACGAATAAGAATATCCTCCCGAAAACTCTCTATTTACTGTCAGTTTCTGTTCTGTTTCGCAGTCAGAAAAATAATATGTTTTCATCCCAGCCTCTTTTTTGTTCTGCCATGAGAATGGCACTGCTTGTAAAAAGTGGAGTGGCCGGCCAGATTTTTGGTACTGCCTGCTGCTACAGACAAGAAACAAAGCACAAACGGAGTGTTTCCAGGGGATGTTTATCCTCTCTGCTCCACCCAGGAGTAGAATCGATCCACAAATCATCAATGGTCGCAAGGTTATTGCGTGATGATCCATGGCTCGATGGGACAAAGGCTCAATGAATGAAAAGAAAAGACCAACAAGACCTCCTCCCTATCATGGAGTTACCTCAAGGGAAGCGGTAAACATTGACTTTTGAACCATTATCATCACTAAGAGTATGTAATTAACGTCACCCAACTTGATTTTATTATCTTGTTTTACCTTTTTTAACCTATTTATTAGCCCTTTTAATTACCTTGCCATTCCTTAATCATTTTAGTCAAAAAATGAGAGTTATGTCCACTAAAATAAAAGAAGCGTCAAACAAGGAGTTGTTCTTGGCATGAGATAGATGTAATGCCCTGGTAATGAACCTCCGAAAAGATTAAACCATTTAGCATGGAATGTCTCTTTCTCATACTAAAAATAACATATATGGGACTTCAATTCACCACTTTTAATTAGATTACAACAATATACAATATAACAATAAATCAAAACAAAAGAGCAAAATAAGTAAGAAATGTAAGAAAATAAAAGGTTTGTGAAATTCACCTTCCAAGGAAAAGATGAACTCCTTAGTTTACAAACTCCCTATTGATCACCCTCAAGTGTAGGAAGTGTGTTCTCAAATCCTCAATTCGAAATTATGGAGTTTATGGAGTTTATAGTATGGAAAGTGGCTAACTCTATAGTTTTTCTCACTTCAATCACTAAACACTCTTCCTTATGATCAAGGCAATTGATCTTTGGCTATATCAGAATTTTTGGAGTGGTTTTGGTGTATGGAAATGAGGAATTTCAGTAGCTATGGAAGCTTGGAAGTGTTTTGGCTCAAGGTTGAAATGTAGACAATTTTTCCTCTTTTGCTCTCTTTTCTCTCTAACTCCCTCGAATGATTTTTCTCTCTCTCTTTTCTATCCTCCTCGTTTTCAATATATGATCTAAATGTATAAGCCATGTAGGAATAAACAAGTCAAGGAATGGGGGACAAGGTGGAAGACAAAGGTGGTGGGCATGACAAGAATGACAAATGATGATCAAGACTTTGTTACTTTGATTCATCCTTTATGACAAGGCCAAAACCTGTTTTGATAATGAATGGTGAGTGGAGGTAATGGAGGATGAGTAGGTGCACTTGAATGGATCAGAAAATAGGTAAATAGGGTGTCCCAACAGAGCCAAAACTAAGAAAAATGGGGTTGCTGCTGTTTTGGGCCGAGTCAACAAAATCTGCTATTAAGCCCAACTTCAAACATGATATCTCCCTTATTCGGACTTGGTTTTAGGTGATTCTTGGGTCTAAATTGAAGCTCCAGAAGTCTACTTTCCAATGGTGGTGGCCTCACATTTAAATTTCAAATGTACAAAGAGATATGCCTAATTTAGTGAAGGCTGTTCATTTCCCTCAGGCCAGGTCAACAAAATATGCTCCTTAAGCCCAACTTCAAATGAGCATATCTCCCTTATCCAGACTTGGTTTTAGGTGATTCGTGGGTCTAAATTGAAGCCCTAGAAGTCTACTTTCCAATGGTGGTGGCCTCATATTTAAATTCGAAGTGTACAAAGAGATATGCATAATTTAGTAAAGGCTGTTTATTTCCTTCTTAATGATTTGTTGCTCATCCTTTTCCTAAACCAGTTTTCTTCCATCCCCTCCTATTTCCTTCAACTCTAAACCTATAAATAAGATGTTTTTAAATATTTTTTCAAAGAGTTCACCTGTCTTCCATTTATTTCCACTTTGTCCTTACTCAGTTTATTGAAAAGTGCAATATTTTAAATGAAATGGGAGCCTCGGAACATCGTAGAAACATTTGAAAAAAAATATTTTGAAAAGAGGGTTTTAAGGTCTAAAATAGTTTGGCCAAAAAAATGTGTAAAGGTTGGGATTAAAGTTCAAATTTTATCTCTCTTACTGAGGATTTTGTGAGAAGCACATTCTGATTGTCATTATCGGGTAATTAACAGAAAGCGCCTAAGTCTTAGGGTTAGTCAAAATGGGTTGTCTACAGGATATGTTAATGAGAGAGTTCAAGCACCAAGTATTACGGATCCTGGCTATGACCAGTGGGAGATTACTGACTCTTCAATTATGGGTTGGATCATTCATTCCATGGTTCTTGAGATTGGTGAAGGCTACTTATCCATGTATACTGTCTAGGATATTTAGGAAGCAGTCACGCTACATATTCTCAAGAAGGAAATTTTTCTCAATCTTTTGAGTTGCGTCAGTCTATTGAGCGCTCAATACAAGGGGAGCAGATAATTTTTTAGTATTACAGCTTTCTGACTAATAGTTGGAAACACCTAGATCATCTCTTAGATTACAAGCCTGTCTGTGCAGTTGACTCAGTTGATTACCCGAAGTTTCTTGCACAGGAGATGGTTTTCAAGTTTCTAGAAGGTCTCAATGTGGAGTTTGATCCAGTCCGGAGTTGTGTCCTTGGCACGGATGTTCTTCCATCTCTTCAAGAGGCCTTTACATATGTACAAAATGAGAAGAGTCTGCTATGTTACCACCGGCTACTGGAGATTGTTCGGCATTACTTTCTGCTCTTTCTCAAGTTGGGGCTAGTTGTCACTACCTTTTTCTATCCTTCAGAGAAAGATATTGTGTTATGTGATTACTGCCGCAAGCCGCGGCATACTCGTGAGACGTGTTGGAAGTTTCATGGGGCTCCATCAGAGAGTTAGGGTGATCGGTCTGGTACTATAGGCAGTTGATTAGGCCAGTCTAGAGGACACGACTCTAATCCACGGGCCCATCAGTCTAGTGCTGTTGACACCCTTGATTGTATTTTCGCTTCAGTTGGTCCGACTTCTAATAGTTTATCTAGCATGACTTCTCTTGAGCTTGAGGATGTTCTGCGCCATTTGCTGGCTCGCCGATTTTCTATTGCTCCCAGTGCATCTTCCTCGTCGTTTGCCTGCTTAGGTAACTTAGCCTCTTCTCCTAATACTTTTCTTTCCCATAAGTCTTTGCCATAGATTATTGATTCTGGTGTCTCAGATCATATGTCTGAGTTTTCTGACATTTTCTCAACATATAAGCCCTCTTTAGGTCAAGACAAAATTAGGATTGCAGATGGTACTATTTCTTCTATCTCTAGGAAATGTTTAATTCATGTCACCCTTACCTTACATTTGTCTTCAGTGCTCCACGTTCCCAATTTTTCTGGTAATCTTCTATCCTTGAGTTGTATTATTAAGGATTTGAACTGTAGTGTGACATTTTTTTCTTTCTTTCTAATCATTGTCTTTTTCAGGACCTTGTCACGAGGATGACGATTGGCAGTGGTAGTGTAGAAAATGGTCTCTATTTCTTGGATCAGCCGAACAAGATTGCTTATCATTCCATCCAGTTCCCAACCACCAAGGAGGATTTATAGTTGTGGCATCGGCGTCTTGGGCATCCTTCTTTTCATTTACTTAGGCATTTTATTTCCGTTTGTTTTTACAAACAATAATGTGCCTAAATTTCTTTGTGAGTCTTGTCAACTTGGCAAACAACACTGAGCTTCTTTTTCTCCAAGTCTTAATAAAAGTTTAGCTCCTTTTTCTTTAATACATTTTACTGTATGGGATCTATCTTGTGTTATGTCTTTAAAAGGCCATAGATGGTTTGTTACCTTTATCGATGATTTTTCTTGTACTACATGGATGTATCTCATGAAAGAAAAAAGTGAAGTTTTCTCTGTGTTTCAAAATTTTCATAAAATGATTTGTACTCAATTTGGGGCAATTGTCAAAATCTTGCGTTCTAATAATGGGGGTGAATACATTGATTTGGGATTAAAGAGCTATTTTTCCACTCATGGCATTATACATCAGACATCTTGCACCAATACCCCTTAATAAAATGGGGTTGCAGAGCGCAATAATCATCATCTTCTTGATATGACTCGATTCATGTGTTTTTCTATGAGTGTGCCTCGGTCTTACTGCGGCGTGGTCGTTCTCACTGCAGCCTGTCTCATTAATCATCTTCCTACCTAGGTTTTGTAAAAACAAGCTCCACTTCAAGTCCTTCTCAGTTCAGAGTCTTTGTTTTCCATTCCCCCTAAAATATTTGGCTGCGTCTATTTTGTCCAGAATCATTCTCCTACTCGTGGTAAGTTTGACCCTCGCTCTCTCAAGTGTGTTTTCCTCGGATACTTGCCTACTCAAAAGGGATATACGTGTTATCACCCTCCTTCTCGTAAGTGATTTGTGTCCATGGATGTCACATTGTTTGAGTTCCAGTCCTACTTCTTGTCTTCTCCGGTGTCATAGTCATCCCTTCAGGAGAAGCCTTGGTGTGAAGAGAATCCTATTGTCCCTGTTGCTCATATGGTGGAACCAGTTGTTCCTGCACCACCTATTACTGGGATTATAGAATCTAATGCTACCAAGGACAAGGAATGCCAAGTGTATGTCAAGGACAAAGATAGACAAAAAGTTACTTGGATATAAGAGACCACTTCTGCTCACCCACTGTCATCTCCTGCTTCTAATAAGAGTCCAGGTAACTTTGAACCTCTTGTTTCTCTTGAGTCTACTAATATTGCTATTCCTGACACTACTAGTCTTGATATTCCTATTGCTAAGAGAAAGGGTGTGAGATCTTGTACTCAACATCCTATCTCAAACTTTGTGTCCTACTCTCATTTGTCTTCCTCTTATAGAGCCTTTGTGTCAAACAATTCCTCTGTTAGTATTCCTAACCATTTTTAGGATGCTCTCGCTACCTCTAAATGGAAACTTGCCAAGATTGAGGAAACGAAAGTACTTTGTAAGAATGACACTTGAGAATTAACTGAGTTATCTAAAGGCAAACGACCGGTGGGATGCAAATGGGTGTATACTGTGAAGCACAAAGTAGATGGTTCCATTGAGCGTTATAAGGCTCGACTTCTGGCAAAAGGCTTCACCCTGACTTATGGAGTAGACTATTAGGAGACTTTTGCACCAGTGGCACCTTGTTTAGGATAATCTACAAAAGCTAAAAAGTTAAAATGTTACTAAAAATGCCAAAAAGTCCATACTATTTGGGGGAAGCTTGTGGGAGAAGTCTAGAGGGCAAAATTATTATTTTGCCCTTTGAATTCAACTACTCAAAAGTCAAAAAGTTTAAAGTAAAAAAGTCAACAAGGGTAGAATGGTCATTTTGATTTTACTACAATATTTTATTATATATCTTTTCGTAAAAAGTCAAAAAGTTATCCCAAACATACATCATTTTTTTTTCTTTACTTTTTTAGCCAAAAAGTCAAAAAGTGCACTTATATAGCACATCGCAAACAACCTTGACTCTTTAGCAGCTAATTTAGATTGGCCATTTTATCAGTTTGATGCAAAGAATGCTTTCTTACATGGTGATCTAGAAGAAGAGGTATATATGGACATTCCTCCTGGTTTTGAGGATCATCAGATAGAGGGTAAAGTATGTAGGCTTCAAAAGTCGTTATATGGTCTCAAACAGTCTCCAAGGGCTTAGTTTGAGAGATTCACTCATGCTATGCTTAAATATGGTTTCAAACAGAGTCAGGCAGATCACACTTTGTTTGTGAATCATTCTTCACGTGGTAAGACTACAGCTCTCATTGCTTATGTAGATGACATAGTGCTTACAGGCGATGATAGTGAGGAAATACCCCTGTTGAAGAAATATTTAGCTAGTGAGTTTGAAATTAAAGACTTGGGAAACTTGAAATATTTTCTGAGAATCGAAGTTGCTCGCTCCAAGGATGGGATTTTCATCTCACAAAGGAAATATGTTCTTGTCCTTTTGAAGGAAACAAGGATGCTTGGATGTAAGGCCTGTGATACCCACTAGAACCTAATCAGAAACTTGGTGATAAACAAGAGAGTTCCACAAAGCTAGAATAGATGTGTAAACAAACTAAACAAAAAGAAAAGCACAATTTACTCAGCCTAGTTGCTCGGTCTTGATAAACACGTGGCTAGACATCTGGTCAATTATGTGTTCGGATTGTCAAGATATGAGCAGAGGGTGGAACCAGTCAAAAGGAGCAAATAATGATCAACTTCAAAGGAGCAGCATGTTCAAGTAGTTGCACATTTATCTAACATAATACAAATGTTAAGAGTTATGTGAGGGTAGTTTGGTACTTATGTGTTAGTGTTTATTAGTATAAATATATGTGCTTATGATGTAAATCCCTATGATTGAATGATAATATTTTGACAGCCGATTCTCTCTTTCTCTCTCACTCTTCTTCTTCTTCTTCTTCTTCTTCTTCTTCTTCTTCTTCTTCTTCTTCTTCTTCTTCTTCTTCTTCTTCTTCTTCCTCTCTAAAGTTAACATGGTATCAAAGCTTGGTTGGGCCTGTGATTGGTGTGCCGTTTATAAGACTCCAGTTTTCCTCTTCTTCTTCCTTGTTCTTCAATTCCTGTAATTCCTGAAAGTTCCTGTTCCTGTCACCCATAAAAAAATAAAAATATTTCCTACATTAACAAAATTTGATAGGCTCTCTCCATATTTTTCTTTTAATTTTTTGATCATCGGTTGGTTGTGTTTCCATTTTTTGTTGGTTTTTGGGAAAAACTGGCTGATTTTCTAGAAGTCCATTCGTGACCCTGTTTTGCTTTGATTTCTCCCTCTAGTGCTACTTCCTGGGAGCCGAAATTCCATGTAGAGTTGTTGGGTGGCCTTGGTTTGAAAGTTTTTGGGGCTTGTTTGCGTTTCCTAGTGATTTGGCATGGAGTTCTTCACATGGTCTGTCTCTGGGTGATGTTTTTTTTATGCATTTTGCTGTTACTTTGCATTATTTCCTCCTCTAATAGTGAGTTGTTATCTCTAATTAGAGCGGTTTTCAATTTTTTTTGATATCCTGTGTGTGATTTTGCACTCTGCTTCTCTCATCATATGGTCGAAGGTGATAGTCAGGTATCTATGGGTCATGAGAGTGGACTGAGTCGTGTTATGAGTTGGTGATAGTCTTGTGAGAGTATATGTGTATATTCTAAATTAGGCATGATTGTGGTTGTACATATTAGAGTCCTATTAGAGGCGTGATTGTATTTTCCTTTTTGGTTTAGGAGCGTGATTGTATTTTGCTTTTTGGTTTAGGAGTTAGGGCTATATAATCTAAGGTCTGAATGTAATCAAATATACAATTGAATGTACATTTTTATTCAGAAAACTTACATGGTATTAGAGCCGTGTCCAAAACCCTAGTTCTTACCTCTGATTGGTTTGAAGGTTCATTCTGCCTTGTCAGGTTCTTTACAACTCTTCTGATCTCAAAACATGTTTGATTCGAGGGTTGTGGGTGACCATTGGCATCAAGTTCTCTCATCGGAATCGCAGCGTTGTCTCTTGTGACTTGGTCTTTTAAGTGTCGCGCCCCGTCTATCCTTGCATCGCGACCTATCTGCTACATCATTGTGACCTATCATTGCATCGTGTGCTTCACTTGTCTGGTTCGAAACCCTAACCGCTGGCTTCATCCATCTCCTAGTTCGATCGACTTATTCTGGTTCGATCAAAGTCATGACTCGTCAACTCGTATCTGGTTTGCTTCACAATTTCGACTTAGAATCCAAAAGTTGAAGTCAATTTTGATCTCTATTTTGCTTGCCGTCGATTTTGGTCTCTGGTTCGCTGTGACCTTTCTCCTTATTCGTGACCCATCTGGTTCCTTCACATCAGTGCTTCACGATTTTTTGTTAACTCGTTTGCCTGGTCTGGTGCTTTCCCTCTCACTATTATTGACATCTGATATCATTCTTTTGATTTATTAAAGTTTGACCATCTAGTTATTATAATGTCTTTAGCTTTTAATGAGTATGCCTTCTGCCATCAAAGGGGTCATTGGAAATATTACTGTCCTAAGAAGGGACGTTTGCCTGCCTCATCTTCTCAGCAATGTCAGACCCAATTTTGCGCCTCTTATACTGCATCCGCCTCGACTCTTAATCTTGAATTGGCTTTCTTGAGTGCTTCGATTGGTCAGCTTCAGCATATTCTGTCTACTTCCTAGCTTTCCCTGTCTGCTTCATTTGTTTCCTTCCCTCATTCAGGTTTGCTTAGGTCTTCTTCAGGTATTTCTTTGTCTGTTTGGATTTTTGACTCTGGTGCCTCCCATCATATGACTCCCCATCTCTCCTTACTTCAAAATTGTACTCCCCCTCCTTTTCATATTACTGTTAATGCTGCTAATGGGTTTAGTATGTTTGTTATATCTGTTGGGTCTATCCTGCCGTCTGTTATGTCTGCTGTTTCTATTCCATCTGTCATTTATGTTCCTTAGTTATCTGTCAGTTTATTATCTATCAGTCAACTTGATGCCTCTGATTTTGATGTTATCTTTTCTTCTTCTATCTGTTCTGTGCAGGATTGGATATCTCAACAACAGGTTGGGACTGGCCGTAGAGTTGGAGACCTCTATGTGGTGGAGAGCTTGCATCTGCCTATGGCAATCTCTCTGACTGCCTTTTCCTCTTTTCAGTTAGTTTCTCTGTCTAGTCCTTTCTACTTGTGGTATTCTAGATTAGGGCATTTGTCTTACGGTCTTTAGCTCAGTCAAGTATATTGGGTAAAGTTTCTCCTAGTGAACTTACTGAATGTCAGGGTTGTAAACTTGCCAAAATGATAGCCTTACCTTTTCGTAGAAGTACTTCTATATTTGATACACCGTTTTCTTTAGTTCATACTGATGTTTGGGGCCCTTCTCCTGTTCTCACCAAAGGGGGTTCTGCATACTATGTGTCATTTGTTAATGACTGCACCCGTTACACTTGGGTTTATTTTATGACTCATAAGTCCGATTTCTATTAGATATATCGTACCTTTCAGTCTATGATTACTACTCAGTTTGGATCTACAATTAAAGTGTTACGGTCTAACTTGGGTGGGGAATCTTTTAAAAATGAGTTCTGTGAGTATTTGGCCAATCTGGGTACCATTCACCAAACTTCCTGTACAGATACACCTATCCAAAATGGTCGAGCCAAGCATAAACACCGTCATCTCCTTGAGACAGCTAGGTCTCTTCTTCTCTCTACTTCAGTTCCGGCTCCATTCTGGGGGGAGGCAGTTCTTACTGTTGTTTTTCTTCTTAACCGCATGCTTACTCCCCTTCTTTTTGGTCGGTCTCCTTATGAGGCTTTGTTCTCCCAAATTCCTAACTACTCTCTCCTTCGTGTGTTTGGGTCTGCCTGTTTTGTCCTTCTTTCCCGTAAAGATAGGACCAAAGTTAGTGCCCGGTCTATTCTGTGTGTCTTTTTGGGTTATAATCCTACTCAGAAAGGCTATCGATGTTACGACCCTATTTCCCGTCGTCTTTATGTCTCCCGTCATGTTTCTTTTCTCAAACGCCTACCTTACTTTCAGCTTTCTCCTCTCCTGCTCCAGTTTCCAAAGACGATTTGGTTCATATTGATCCATTTCCTTCTAAGGTTTCGTCTGATGAGTACATCTCCATAGTTCTTCCTGAGCTTGTTCCATCTTCTTCTCCTATTTCACCTCTGGCTACTTCTCCTCCTTCAGTTTATTCTCCTCCTCCGTTGTTAGTTTATTCTCGTCGCAAGGCTCCTCCTCCACCGGTTGTCTTTGCTCCTACTACTGATGCTCCTGTTTCTGACAACTCTGATCCTGCTGCACACCAATATCCTACTCGAGCACGTCATCCTCCAAACAGGTTGGGTTGGTCTAATATATTTTTTCTACTTCCTATCGTATTTTTTTGTCTGCTATTCACTCTTTTTCAAAATCTCAGTCTTACAAGGAGGCTTGTCAAGATCCTCATTGGGTTCAAGCTATGGAGGATA
Source organism: Camellia granthamiana (assembly GCA_036172215.1). NCBI lineage: Eukaryota > Viridiplantae > Streptophyta > Magnoliopsida > Ericales > Theaceae > Camellia > Camellia granthamiana. The sequence goes on along the minus strand of CM069907.1, from coordinate 157,398,682 downwards.
AGTTGTTTGGTTTACAAAAAACTAGTACTTGGGAGTTGGTTCTTTTTCTTGATGGTAGGAATCTGGTTGGTTGCAAATGGGTCTACAAAGTCAAGACTTATTCTGATGGTTCTCTAAGCCCTACAAAGCTCGTCTGGTTGCTAAAGGTTTCTCACAGGAATATGGTATTGATTATGAGGAAACCTTTGCTCTTGTTGCAAGATGACTACTGTCCGTACTTTGATCCCTATCGTTGCTATTCGTTCTTGGCCTCTTTATCAGATGGATATTAAGAATGCTTTTCTTAATGGCCATCTCACTGAGGTGATTTACATGCGTCCTCTCCCTGGCGTTCACGATTCCTCTGGACAGGTTTGTCATCTCTGACGTGCTCTGTATGGTCTAAAACAGTCTCCTCGTGCTTGGTATGATTGCTTTCAGACTGTTGAGCTTGGGTTTCATCCTTCTGCTTCCGACTCGGTTTTATTTCTAAGACATACCGCGGCTAGTTTTGTTGCTCTCTTACTCTATGTGGATGATATGATCATTATTGGCTCTGACTCTTCTGCCATCTCTAAGGTCAAGTAGAATCTCTTCTGCACCTTCGAAATGAAGGATCTGGGTCCATTACGGTATTTTCTTGGTATTGAGGTTGCTTATTCTCCAAAGGGCTATTTTCTGTCTCAGGCTAAGTATGCTAATGGAGTCATTCACCGTGCTGGTCTTACTGATACTAAGGTTTCTGATACACCTATTGAGCTTACTATGAAGCTCAACTCTACTGATGGTGTTCCTATAGATGATCCCACGTTCTATCGCGAGCTTGTGGGTTGTTTAGTTTATCTGACTATCAATCGCCTTGATCTTACTTATGCTGTTCATGTGGTTAGTCAGTTCGTTTTTGCTCCTCGCTCTACCCATTGGGCTGCTTTGGTGCATTCTTCGCTATCTTAGGGATACCATTTTTCAGGGCTTACTGTTGTCCTTTACTTCCTCTTTGGACTTGGTGGCCTATGCTGACTTTGATTGGGCTGGTGATGTTACTGATCGCAAGTTTACATCTAGTTTCTGTATGTTTCTTGGTGATTCCTTGATCTCTTGGAAAAGCAAGAAACAAACAATCGTTGCTCACTCTACTGCTGAAGTTGAGTATCGTGCTATGGCTCATGCCACTGCTGAGATTGTTTGGCTTCATTGTCTCCTATCTGAATTGGGTGTCTCTCAGTCTTCTCCGACCTCTCTCTATTGTGACAACCGCAATGCTGTTCAGATTGCCCACAATACTGTCTTCCATAAGTAGACGAAACACATTGAGATTAATTGTCACTTTGTTCGCTAGCATCTGCAGTCTGGCTCTATCTCGCTTCCTTTCATCCCTTCGGCTTTTCAACTTGCGGAGTTCTTCGCAAAGACTCATACTACTGCTCGGATTCAGTTTCTTCTTAGCAAACTCTCAGTGTTTTCTGCTAAAACACCTTGAGTTTGAGCGGGGGTGTGAGAATATATGTGTATATTCTAAACTCGGCATGATTGTGGTTGCACATATTAGAGTCTTATTAGAGGCATGATTGTATTTTCCTTTTTGGTTTAGGAGCATGATTGTATTTTCCTTTTTGGTTTAGGAGTTAGGGCTATATAATCTAAGGTCTGATTGTAATCAAATATACAATTGAATATACAGTTTCATTCAAAAAACTTACAAGTCTCTCTCTTCAAATTAGCTCTGTCAAGCTTGATGATACCAATTACTTGATTTGGTCTTGCTTTTGCAATTTTACTATTGCTGCTCGTCGTTTGACTGCCTATATTGATAGTACCTGTCCACAACCTGTTGATGATGGTGATTTATGTACCCAATGGATTTCAGAAAATGCTTTGGTAATGACCTGGTTGATAAACTCCATGCAACCTTCTATTTGTCGAACCTTCATTTTGTTGGACACCGCTCATAAGATTTAGACCGTTGCAACATAGATGTACTCTTAAAAAGGCAATGATGCACAGGCTTATGAGTTGGGGAAGAAGGTTCGGGGCTTAGATCAGAAGGATCACCCTCTGGCGGTATATTATGTTGAGTTGTGTAGCTTGTGGCAAGAACTGGATTGCTATCAGAGCTTCCAAACTGTGTGCTCTATGGATGCTTCTTTGTTCCAGCAGACCGTGGAGAAAGATCGTGTTTAAGATTTTTTAGCTGGTCTTAATTTGGAGTTTGATCTGATTTGTGTTCAAGTGTTGGATCGTTCTCTATTTCCCACCCTACGTAAGGCTTATGCTTTCGTTCAGCAAGAGGCGAGTTGGCGTAGTGCGATGGTGCAACCCTCTCTTCCGGATCGTTCTGCTTTGCTTGTTGCTCCTTCTTCCTGAGACACCAAGCCCAGTCCACCTCCGCTTGGTAGTAGAGGTTCTTTGATTGATCGAGATTGCTTGAAGTGTGATTATTGGGGGAAAGACAGACATGATCGGGAGCATTGTTGAAAATTGAATGGTCGTCCCACTAGGGGTCGTGGTCGTGGTGGTGGCAATCGTCCCCAAGCATATGTGTGCGAGATTACTGCTAGCATCTCTACTGCTACTCAGAAGTGTTACAAATGTTATGATCCTTACACTCATAAAGTGTATGTCAGTATGGATGTCACCTTCCGTGAATGTGAATCCTTTTTTACGTCTTCTCCGCTATCTCCTCAGGCAGAGCATGTTCCACATCATTGAAGTCTACTCATTTCAGTATATTCACCGTCTTGTCTGCTAGATTTTTTGTTTGTAATTGTCTGTTACTGACTACTGTTAGAAAAGACTATGTTTTCCTATCATCTAAACTTTGATTGTTTTTGTGCTTATAAACACAAGCAGGTTAGACTCAATTATCCCGATGAGTTTCTAACATCAATAAGTGGTAGTTATCACACCAAACAAATTTATCACAATAGTTACTACGACTCTAAGGCGAATCATGTAATGACTTCTATCACACTTGGTACCAACCAAGGTAGCCATGGACCATTTGGAGAACTAGGCGAGTACGCGGGTATTCATATAGACTATAGTTACTAATATGATGATCAAATGTAGCAGAGGTGTTAACATATCAGCTACAAGGTGGTTAATAGTGGATAGAGCGCCGAGCTAAGTAGATAGGTGATTTTTGTTTGTTATGACAACTAGGATAGTTTTTAGATTGTGTATAAATACCCCATGGATTGTATTGAGGGAGTAAGACTCTTTCTTTTCATGGGAGATTCTATTTGCACACCATGCATTCTCCTAGTTCACACCATTTTTTGAGCTTTTTGTTATTACAATTGTGTCCTTCAATCAAATGCCCAAAATACCCTTATCTTCTACCTCACCCAAACCCTAACCAGCCACTACTACCATCACCAACTGACCACCATCACCACCCAGCCCTTTCACCACCTAAGTCTGTCCCAAAATAGCACAATACTATGTCATGTGTCCAATTTGACTCACAAAATAGCGGTGTGCTATTTTATACTACAAATTTGATTAGTTGACTTTTCGATAAAAATTACTCATTACAACAGAAGTTTAATTTATTACAAATTAAATGAAGTAAACTAGTGGTTAATTTGGCAAAAATAAATTAAGAGAAATTAATGTAAAGATAAACATTACATTATGCACACAAAAAATTATTTATTCGGTAACTTCAACTTAAACTAAAGAATTGAAGCAAAAAATAACCAAAAAAGAAAAAAGAAAAAATACTTTCTTGTCAAAACAAAAAATATTTCCTTCTCAAAACACATGTTATTTTAGCACAGTAAATACTACTTACCGTGTTGAAATTGTTTCCATTGTCACTACCGCCAAGGCGCTCAGACAAAACCAAAGTTCCATTCTCAACATGCAGGTATTGCAAGAAATTAATCTTGTTACCATACGAAATAAAAATCTGTACAAGCTCTGTTTTCCCCTTATGATCCAAAACTTCTCCCTGAGGATTTGGTTGGGAATCAAGTTTGATCATGATGTTTTGCCTTTGCAGAACTCCTGTAAATACCTTTATTTGTTTATAAAAATAACATCACCTAACTAGTATGCATTAATGTGTGTTTGGAAGGAGAAAGATTGGGTACACACTAACCTTTGGCATAATGCACAAAGATTGGGTACACATTAATACCTTTATTCGTTCATAAAAATAAAAATAAAAAATTTTAAATGAGGAGGTAAATTATACTGACCACCTGAGGTTTTAGAAAAAGTATAATGAACTCCATAAATTTGACATATATTACACCGACAGAGAATTAATGTTAATAATTTACCCGGGGATAAATTTTAATATTCCATAAAAAATAGGATAAATTATAAATACACCACATGAGATTTGCTTAAAAAACGAATTGTCCCTTTGTATTTTACCCTTTCAAGTTTCTAACCGTATAACAAATGACACATTTTATTAAAAAAATTATCAAGTCAATTAATAGTTTTTTTAGGTAATTTCATTGTTATATAGGAGATTAGTTAGGAATTTATTTTTTCTATTAATTCTATTAAATAAAAAATTCTAAGAAATGGGCTATTAGTAATTTTCAAAACAAAAAGAGATAATTTATATTTTAAACAAATAGGTGTAATTTATCATAGAAAAATATTATCTACGTTGATGAATAGAGGTAAAGAGAGCTAATATTTAATAATTTAAGGGTGTAATTATGCAAATTGATAATTGAGGGTCCAAAGTGACACAAGTGTGATAGTTTGAAGGGTAAAGTGACAATTTTCCATTACCCAAACGGTGGTTAAGACTGAAAATTTCCTATTTAATCATTTTCATTTCTCTCCAAATCATGCAACCCTAATCAAAATAAATGAATATGAGAACAAATTAACTGGGAATATTTACTAATAAATAAGATTGTAATTGGAGATAATGGTTCTGAATTTATGAGAGAGAGAGGAGAGAGAAATAAATTTAAAAAAAGAAAAGAAAAGAAAAACAATGGCAAAGGAACAGAGATGAATAGATAAAAACAATTTAGTGTGTTTGGTTTGAGTTTTCTAGATTAAGTTTTTTGAAAACTGAATTTTTTTGTTTTTGTGTTTTTTTTTTGTTTTTAGTGAATATTTTTAAAATTTTAATTTTTTTTTTACCTTTTTAAATGCACCTTACTTAGATGTATCTAAAAAGTAAAAAATTTGTGAAAAAATATTTTAAAAAATTAATAAATACAAGAAAATACAATAAATCTTGTATTTTTTCTTGTATTTTTAGTATTTAGTGAATTTTTAAAAGATTTTTTTTATAATTTTTTTACTTTTTAGGTGAATTTATGTTAGGTGTGTCTAAAAAGTAAAAAAAATTACTTAAAATATTAAAAAAATTCAGTAAAAATAAAAAAATACAAAAAATAAGAAAGTAGAATTTTTTAAAAATTATTTTTAAAAAATGGAACCAAGCAAGCTATTCCTTCCCAAATTCTATGTAATTCCGTTTGGCAAGGAGGTTTGTGGCTATTTTAGCTACAAAAGACAAAACAAACTATTTTAGTCACAATAAACAACACATCACATCCAACCCATAATTATTACACTCTTCTCTCATAAAAAAAGCCAAAAAAGTCAAAAATCTAAAAAGCCATTCCCAAACCAAACTTTTTAGCCTATGCTAAAATAGCCAAAAAAATCAAAAAGTTAAAAAGCTAACTCACTTCCTAAACGGAGGCTAAAAATTGAAAGAAACTTAGAAGAGAGAGAGAGAGAGAACCTGAGGAGAGACAGAGTATCAAAGGCAGAAGGTGAAGTCGAGAGGAAAGGGAAGATGGTCTCTATAATGAGAGTGGAGAGAGAGAGATGAAAGACTTTGGCGTGAGAAAAAGTGTCAACGGTGGGGTCAAATTTCCTAGATGCTTCATCAAAGCTTATTTTAAAACCAAAAGCAAAATGCTCAACTCTATTCAGCCTTTCGGTGGTAGATCTCTTTTTATAGATTGAATTAAATTTAATCATTAAATGATTGCCTTGGAATTAGAGTTAGCAGATGTTGTTATATCTCATGGAGCATCTTTATTTTGATTAAGAAAATAATAATAAGCAAAAGCAAAATAATTATTATACAGTAAAAGATAAGAACATAGTTCTGTTGGGATATATCTCTTTATTGGAGTTTGAACCTAATTAGTTTTGGAAAAAGAATTTTAATTTGGTTTGATTTGGATATAATATATTTTTATGTATTATATTTAATATGTGGAGACCTAATTTAATTTGGTAACAATTAAGGTTTGATTACAAAATCCAATACTCAACTATATAATTGATTATTCGGTGAGTTTGGTTTTTGGTGGATGAGCAGCAGCTTTTGATCAAAATTTGGTGGACTCTTTGTGAGTAATTTTGATGTTGTTACAGACAGTCTTAGTTTTGGAGCTAATTTGAGTTATTATTTTGGATCTTCTACAATTTTGGTTTTGAAGATTTTGGTTCATTTATTTAGTGAGGTATTTCCTCTTGTTTATTTGTGATTATTTGGAATTCACCTAAGGGTGGTTTTGTGAGACCTTTCGTGTCTCGTTTGTAATCGTTTGGAAACTCTTTGGTTGATAGTGGAATCTGATTTCGATCCCGTGGACGTACCTCACATTGAGGGAATCACGTAAAAATTTTTGTGTTGCCTTTGATTTAATTTTTTTAAATTAGTTTTTATTCCCATTGATTGATTTACTTGTGGAGAATCATTGATTTTCCCTAACAATTAGTATCAGAGCTTACGATTTATTGGGGTTTATTTATTTGTGTAAATTAATGGAGGGGAATGTGGGTCGTATGTCTAGCTTCAATGAAAGCAATTGGGTAACTTGAAAACCTAAAATGGAGGACCTATTATTTTGTAAAGATTTGTATGGGCCAATTGAGGGTGATAGTGGCAAACCTGATGATATGAAAGACGATGAATGGAAGAGGCTTAATCGAAAAGCCGTTAGTGCTATCCGTCAATGGATTGATGACAGTGTATTTCATCATGTTGCTACTGAAACTTCAGCACATGATTTATGGAAAAAATTAGAAGGCCTTTATGATAGGAAATCAGCCATAAATAAAGCCTTTCTATTTCGTAAGTTGGTTAATTTAAAATATAAAGAGGGTAGCCCTATTCCGGAACATCTGAATGAAACAAAGAGTATTGTTAACCAACTTGCTTCTATGAAAATTATTTTTGATGATGAGTTACAGGCTTTGATGCTACTTAGTTCTTTGCCCTAAAGTTGGGAGACTTTGGTTGTGACAGTTAGTAATTCGGCGCCCGATGGAGTTGTCACAATGGGCCAAGTCACCAGTAGTTTGTTGAATGAAGAAATTAGAAGAAAATCAGCGGGTTCCTCTCATTTAGAAGCATTTGTTGTAAGAGGCCGAAGCAAAACAAGGAGGAGAAGTAAGACTCCTCATGGTCGTGATCAAAGCCGTAACAAATCAAGAGATGGTTCTTTTTCAAAGAAAGACATTGAGTGCTATTATTGCCATTAGAAAGGGCAAATGAAGCGGGAATGCCGAAAGCTCAAGAACAAGGAGAAAAGGAGTGACAAAAGTGTGGATAAGAAGCAAGAAGATACAACGACAGTTACTACCGATGATCTCATGGTCGTTTGTAAAGATGATTGTAGCAATTTTGTGGGCCAAGAGAGCAATTGGGTGATTGATTCCGATGCTTCTTTTCATGTGACTTCTCGAGTTGAGTTCTTCACTACCTCCACCGAAGGAGATTATGGTTCTGTTCGAATGGGTAATGAAGGTTTGTCCAAGATTATTGGTATGGGTGATGTTTGCTTGGAAACAAATTTGGGCTGCAAGTTGTTGCTTAAAGATGTGAGGTATGTTCCTGACATTCGCTTCAATTTGATCTCTATTGGGAAGCTAGATGATGAAGGCTTCAACAACAAATTTGGTGATGGAATATGGAAGCTCACAAAGGGTTCTTTGGTGGTGGCTAAGTGCAAGAAGACTCACACACTTTATTCGATGCAAAGAAAAATTTGTAAAGGTGTTGTCAATGCACTTCAAGATGATACTTCTACCAAATTGTGGCACAAGCGGCTTGGCCATATGTGTAACGACCCTAAACTCCGTATCCGAAATTACTTTTATGTCCTTGTGGGTTAATGCATTTTAATTTAGTGATATCTATTCAATTGAGGAGATTATCTGTTGAGTCACGACTTTAAAATTGAATTACCGACCTTTACGGATCCAGAAATCAAAATTGAGCATTTGGGAATGTTAATGGGAATTTTTAGAACTACTTGGGAAAATTAATTGGAAATCTAATTTGTCTGATTTGTTAATATGCGTTTGGATGATGAACTTTTTACTGTAAATTGAGGGCCTTAGAAGCTTCAGAACCCGGAACAGAGGACATATTTAAGATCAGCATAATTTTTAGAGTCATCTAGAAAGTTTAATTGAAATTTAATTTTACGCGATTCGTAAGGGCGTGTTTGGCCTCTCTATTGTGAAAAGCTATGTGTTTGTTATATATATATATGTGTGTGTATTAAGTGAGTTGGAGCTTATCATTTTGGACTCAACAAAATATCTGGGGGAGAGAGAGAACCGGGAGAAGAGAGGGCAAAGGAGGGAGAGAGCTCACCACTCATGGAAGCTTGAAGAAGAGAAAGGAGATTGACCATGGAAATTTGGGGAAAAACATGGATTTGGGTTAAGGTATGTGACTTTAATTTCTTCCTTGTGGATAACTCGTCTACCACCAAGAATCAAGGATTAAATGGAAGATTTTATATGTAAATAAATTAGAGTTGCTTGATTGAGGAGTAAATTTGTTATATTTGCTCATCTTGTGGTTAATTATATATCTAATTGAAGATATATGTGAATATGGAGGAAGTCTTGGGAAAGAAAGAAATGAAGAGATTGATTTCTCTACTAGAAGATTCATTGTATCTTTGATGTTTTAATTTAGGAAACAATCATAATCCCATGTATTTCATTAATTATACATGTTTTTGAATGATATAAGTTGAAAACAAGCTTTGGAAAATGGAAGAATCAAGTGTTGGAGCAAGAAAAACTCATTTTCGGATTGTTTGTTTTTGCCCAGACCGTACGAGCGGCCACGGCCACCGCACGAGCGGAGCATGAGGAAAAAAAGAGGTTTTGATTCTTCTTTTGGGTGCTCGAGCGGCCGGGTTCTTTCGCTTGAGCGGAATTGCGCCGCACGAGCGGCCAAAGTGGGCGCATGAGCGGCCGACTCTGTTTCAGCTTTTACCTTGTAACTTTAAAGAAGCATATCTTTTGCCTCCGGACTCCGTTTTGAGTGATTCTTGAGCCTAAAATCAAGCCCCAGAAGTCTAATTTCCAATGGAAGTGGTCTCACTCCCAAATTCTAAATACAGAAATAGTTATGCTGAAATTAGTGACGACTGTTCACTTTCTGTTTACTGAGTTTGTACTGTTTCTTTGTCTGAACCTTTCTCCTATCGATTCCTCGTATTTTCTGAGGCATGGATTATAACCTACTAAGGATTAAGGAGTTTAGAACCGATATGACTAATTGATTAAGAGTAAAGCAAGAAATCGGGTATAATCTTATGATACTATGTGCATTGTGTTTGTAGGTCAAGACGAGGATATCGTCCCATTGCTACCAGAATCTATCACTGTGAATAATAGTACTATCAATGTACATCTAGTACTGTTAATAATTATTGTTATTAACATTCTGTTCTCCATGGGCAACTATGTTAACGTGTATGTTGATTTGGAATTGGTTAATAGAAAAAGTTCGTGAAAGTAACCCCGCTTACCGGGTACCTGATATTTTGAATGGGAATGTAGATATTTGCTAAAGAGGATTAGCATAATTGGATAATACCATAGTAGTGCATTTTGCTTACCGTTAAAAGACATTTTATTAATGTTCTGTTATCCTTAAATTACCCTTAATGATTCATAATGATCAAGTGGAACAATGATGCTTGTGTATCCTGAATCATTCTGTTTTGTCAATGATGAATCAAGACTGTTTTGAGGTAAATTGTTTTGTGTCTACAAATAGTATTGTGATGGCACGTGTATAATCTGTGGGATACGCTATCCTTATTGCTAATAATTATCATCAGTATTCTGTTAAATGTAAACTAACTACGTTAACTCATGTGAATGATTGGAAGAATCTGTGTGCCTCTGTATAACTCTGAAACTAGTCTGTTCTGATGATATCTGAGGTTATTCTGTTTTGTTGTTTGTTCTGTCTATGCCATGACATGATAAGACCTATTATTTCTGGTATGGAACAAAGTGCTGTACGGAACTAAGTGCTGCAATGCGAGTCACCTCTAGAATCCGTACGAGCCACCTCTTGAATCCATACATATGTGATATGGGCCGATGGTCGTTCTGTTATTTCTGGGCTGATAAGCCGTTCTGTTATTTCTGGGCCGATGGCCGTTCTGTTATTTTTGGGCTGATAAGCCGTTCTGATATTTCTGAGCCTATTGCCGTTCTGTATCTGTTAAGCCTATGGCCGTTCTGTACATTTCTGGGCTTAAAGCCACCTTGTTAAGGACATTGGGCCCATGGCCGCTTTAGAAATGATTACAGAGTGTAATTAATCATATGCGTCTACAGTTATATGCTTTGTTATTTAAGTTAACCATTACATTATTTATGTGCTATTATTCACTGAGTTTTACTCACTCTGTATTTTGTCTGTTTCCGTAGGTAATCAACCGGGAGGCCAATCCTAACCCTTAAAGGTTGTCTCTCTCTTGTCAACCTCAGTGTGTCCAGGCACTTAAGATGAAACCCGTGCATTTGTAAAGTTTTATTAGGTTTTTGGCTCATGCTTTGATTGTCTGCCTATGGTTGAATGTATATAACCCCTTCTTCTTTAATACTTTATGTATGAATGTGAATGACTGTAACTGAAGCTTGAGTATATGTTTCCTGTATATTATCTACCTAACGCAATGTTTGCGGTCCTGGCATGGTAGTGGTAGCTTAATGAATGATGTTTTATGTTATTTTATATTATTAATGCTTCCGTTTAGGCCCTATATATTACGTACATCAGGTTAAGTGTCCGTTTCTGAATAAGTCATGCCCGAGACTTTTAGGGGCGGGTTTGGGGCGTGACAAGTGGTATCAGAGCACGAGTTGCCATCTCACACACGAATCCATTGAGCTTTAGGATGTCTAGAAAAGACTTAGGCATCATGCATGACATCCTTAGTGCATATGAAAGGAATTGATGGCAACGATAATGGTACATGGAATATTACTAACCGTGATGATTACTATTTATGTCTGTTGTACATTCCTCGTGTATATTGTGATTGATTGCCATGTAGAACATGGTAAGACCTGCAGATGGGGTTAAACCAATAAAGTGCGCAGCGGAAGCGTGGTGAGGATTCAAGCTTGTCGGTAAGACAATTTATATGCAAATGATTATATGAAATGTGTGTTATCAGTTGATAGTTATCTATGGAAATACTGATAATATGATTGGGCTTTTAGCATTTGCTTAAGTGAAGTGATTAAGCTCTAAGTACAGAATATTCCTGAGATCAACGGAAATGATATATGTATGTTACTCTAATTTTTATGATATAGTTATGTCTCCCTTGCCATAACCATGTCTAGATCCGTGATTTTAAGCATTTACTGTGTTTGAATATTCTAATAAGATGTGTTTTGCGTAATGTGATTTTGTGAACCGAGAAAATTACCGACGACTTCTGATGGGGAAATATTGAAGTATTTAGCATGACTGTGTCTGTTTATGGTTATGGAATTTGTAATCTGTATTCTGGATTCTGTACTCTGACCTCTGCAATCTGTCATTTGTAATCTGAAATCTGAAATCCGTGATCTGTAATCTGTTTATGTATAACCTATACTCTGTAATTGGGACTTCTTATAAGGAATAGTCGAATAACATGAAGAACCCCGCCTAGAATACGTGTCTACTAATATGACACCCATGAAAAAAAAAAAAAAAAGAGAAAAAAAGGATAGGTAGTTATTGACTACCTTGAGATCAAATTAAATGATTGGGATCTGATAATTTACCACAAGAACGAAAACCCCACCTACATGTACTAATAACTCAAGATTGAGAAATCATCTTTCTGATAGATGTCTGTGTAGAGGTGCAAATGTTGGATATTGCAAATTAATCCTTTATTGCCTATTTGAAGGCTATAATGTAAACTGTTCTGCATGGCACTATGAATTTTGACAGAAAACAAATGGTTATGGGGATAATCCATAATGATGAGGGGTTAGCGGTATATATTGGGTATTCACTTCCTCTTGCATGTTCATACAGACTTGTATAATACGCGCTACATGGTTCCGAATTGATTTACTATCATGTTGAACTAATTTTGCCAAGAATTCTAACTCTGATACTAGTTGGTTAAATCACTTTATCGTTATACTGTTGAATTTCTAGATATTATGGAACCCAATGGATGTGATTACTGTATACTTAATGAAATTATGACCCTACGAATGAATCTGGTAGGAATAATGTACACGAAGTAACTGGACACTCTGCCTGTGTTAATTGACTGGACCGGATGACTGGTCTATAATTTCTGTATGGGTGTTTGCTAACCCACTGTAATTATAAATTGTGAATACAAACCATGTGGTTGATCTTGTACCCTACAATAGGGAGAGAGAGAATTAACTGAATTGTGGAGTACTGAGATGATTAAAAAGAGGTCAAATTAATTTATAATACTTGTTGAGAGAAGATGTGCATCTTACTGTTATGATTGATTAATTAAACATGATTTTAAATTCAATTTCTACCCTTATCTTTGGAAGGCTTCCTTTGCTTGAAAAGATGATTGTTATACTTGTTTCTATTGCTCGGATATGAACTTATGATGATATGACTAAGTGTCAATCATGGCACACCTGCATGAACTAACAAAAGCATATGCTACTTGTTTTGGAGCCTGTTGGAAATCTGATTCGAACTGATAAGTCTAATTCTGATTACTGAGCAAAGAGCCACAAAGTCGCTGATTTAGGACTTGTTTGTTATGCTGGGTTTAATCGTTGAAAGATGTATGTGCCTTTGAAACATGATTAAGTAGTGAATGTTTCCCAACCTTTGAGGACTTATGATAGTTGGGGTTGTGTGTGAATCTAAAGAGTTTGAACTGTGTTTGATAGCTTATGTGTCACATGTAAGCGAATATTTGAAGTGAATCCATTTCTGAATACCCTAAAGTTGTTATATTATTTGGAAGGAATGCCTTAGGATCACTAAATTGAAAGGTACGAGGGTTGTGAACAATGAGATACTGCTTGATGCTACTGAGTATTCTTATAAATTGGGCTACCAATTAGCCAGTAAGGATGAATTACTTGTGATCCTGGGAGCAAATTCCATTGAAATTGACTGTATAAGACTATGACTAACTAAATAATTGAGAATTGTTGCCTACTTAAGACAACACTTGACTTGTGGTAGGATAAATCAAGTTTGGAGGACCAAACTTCTTAAGGTGGGGAGAATGTAACGACCCCAAAGTCCGTATCCGAAATTACTTTTATGTCCTTATGGGTTAATGCATTTTAATTTAGTGATATCTGTTCAATTGAGGAGATTATCTGTTGAGTCACGGCTTTAAAATTGAATTATCGACCTTTACGGATCCAGAAATCAAAATTGAGCATTTGGGAATGTTAATGGGAATTTTTAGAACTACTTGGGAAAATTAATTGGAAATCTAATTTGTCTGATTCATTAATGTGCGTTTGGATGATGAACTTTTTACTGTAAATTGAGGGCCTTACAAGCTTCAGAACCCGGAACAGAGGACATATTTAAGATCAGCATAATTTTTAGAGTCATCTAGAAAGTTTAATTGAAATTTAATTTTACGCGATTCGTAAGGGCGTGTTTGGCCTCTCTATTGTGAAAAGCTATGTGTTTGTTATATATATATATATGTGTGTATATTAAGTGAGTTGGAGCTTATCATTTTTGGACTCAACAAAATATCTGGGGGAGAGAGAGAACTGGGAGAAGAGAGGGCAAAGGAGGGTGAGAGCTCACCACTCATGGAAGCTTGAAGAAGAGGAAGGAGATTGACCATAGAAATTTGGGGAAAAACATGGATTTGGGTTAAGGTATGTGACTTTAATTTCATCCTTGTGGATAACTCATCTACCACCAAGAATCAAGGATTAAATGGAAGATTTTATATGTAAATAAATTAGAGTTGCTTGATTGAGGAGTAAATTTGTTATATTTGCTCATCTTGTGGTTAATTATATATCTAATTGAAGATATATGTAAATATGGAGGAAGTCTTGGGAAAGAAAGAAATGAAGAGATTGATTTTCCTACTAGAAGATTGATTGTATCTTTGATGTTTTAATTTAGGAAACAATCATAATCCCATGTATTTCATTAATTATACATGTTTTTGAATGATATAAGTTGAAAACAAGCTTTGGAAAATGGAAGAATCAAGTGTTGGAGCAAGAAAAACCCATTTTCGGATTGTTTGTTTTTGCCTAGACCGCACGAGCGGCCATGGGCACCGCACGAGCGGAGCATGAGGAAAAAAAGAGGTTTTGATTCTGCTTTTGGGCGCTTGATCGGCCGGGTTCTTTCGCTCGAGCGGAATTGGGCCGCACGAGCGGCCAAAGTGGGCGCATGAGCGGCCGACTCTGTTTCAGCTTTTACCTTGTAACTTTGAAGAAGCATATCTTTTACCTCTGGAGTCCGTTTTGAGTGATTCTTGAGCCTAAAATCAAGCCCCGGAAGTATAGTTTCCAATGGAAGTGGTCTCACTCCCAAATTCTAAATACAGAAATAGTTATGCTGAAATTAGTGACGACTGTTCACTTTCTGTTTACTGAGTTTGTACTGTTTCTTCGTCTGAACCTTTCTCCTATCGATTCCTCGTATTTTCTGAGGCATGGATTATAACCTACTAAGGATTAAGGAGTTTAGAACCGATATGACTAATTGATTAAGAGTAAAGCAAGAAATCAGGTATAATCTTATGATACTATGTGCATTGTGTTTGTAGGTCAAGACGAGGATATCGTCCCACTGCTACTAGAATCTGTCACTGTGAATAATAGTACTATCAATGTACATCTAGTACTGTTAATAATTATTGTTATTAACATTCTGTTCTCCGTGGGCAACTATGTTAACGTGTATGTTGATTTGGAATTGGTTAACAGAAAAAGTTCGTGAAAGTAACCCCGCTTACCGGGTACTTGATATTTTGAATGGGAACGTAGATATCTGCTAAAGAGGATTAGCATAATTGGATAATACCATAGTAGTGCATTTTGCTTACCGTTAAAAGACATTTTATTAATGTTCTGTTATCCTTAAATTACCCTTAATGATTCATAATGATCAAGTGGAACAATGATGCTTGTGTATCCCGAATCATTCTGTTTTGTCAATGATGAATCAAGACTGCTCTGAGGTAAATTGTTTTGTGTCTACAAATAGTATTGTGATGGCACGTGTATAATCTGTGGGATACGCTATCCTTATTGCTAATAATTATCATCAGTATTCTGTTAAATGTAAACTAACTACGTTAACTCATGTGAATGATTGGAAGAATCTGTGTGCCTCTGTATAACTCTGAAACTAGTCTGTTCTGATGATATCTGAGGTTATTCTGTTTTGTTGTTTGTTCCGTCTATGCCATGACATGATAAGACCAATTATTTCTGGTATGGAACAAAGTGTTGTACGGAACTAAGTGCTGCAATGCAAGTCACCTCTAGAATCTGTACGAGCCACCTCTTGAATCCATACATATGTGATCTGGGCCGATGGCCGTTCTGTTATTTCTGGGCCGATAAGCTGTTCTGTTATTTCTGGGCCGATGGTCGTTCTGTTATTTCTGGGCCGATAAGCCGTTCTGATATTTCTGGGCCTATGGCCGTTCTGTATCTGTTAAGCCTATGGCCGTTCTGTACATTTCTGGGCTTAAAGCCACCTTGTTAAGGACATTCGGCCCATGGCCGCTCTAGAAATGATTACAGAGTGTAATTAATCATATGCCTCTACAGTTATATGCTTTGTTATTTAAGTTAACCATTACATTATTTATGTGCTATTATTCACTGAGTTTTACTCACTTTGTATTTTGTCTGTTTCCGTAGGTAATCAATTGGGAGGCCAATCCTGACCCTTAAAGCTTGTCTCTCTCTTGTCAACCTCAGTGTGTCCAGGCACTTAAGATGAAACCCGTGCATTTGTAAAGTTTTATTAGGTTTTTGGCTCATGCTTTGATTGTCTGCCTATGGTTGAATGTATATAACCCCTTCTTCTTTAATACTTTATGTATGAATGTGAATGACTGTAACTGAAGCTTGAGTATATGTTTCCTATATATTATCTACCTAACGCAATGTTTGCGGTCCTGGCATGGTAGTGGTAGCTCAATGGATGATGTTTTATGTTATTTTATATTATTAATGCTTCCGTTCAGGCCCTATATATTACGTATATCAGGTTAAGTGTCCGCTTCTAAATAAGTCATGCCTGAGACTTTTAGGGACGGGTTTGGGGTGTGACAATATCAGTGAAAAGGGGATGCAAGTATTGTTCAAGAAAGAGCTTCTACCCGGTTTGAAAGGTACACATCTTAAAACTTGTGTTCATTGTTTGGCGGGTAAATAACATAGAGTTTCTTTTCATAAAAATGTTGCTTCTAGAAAAGAAAATGTTTTGGAATTGATTCATTCGGATGTTTGTGGTTCTTTAAAAGTTAGAACACATAGTGGTGCACTTTATTTTGTTACTTTCATTGATGATTATTCAAGGAAAGTTTGGGCTTTTCTACTAAAAACTAAAGATCAAGTTCTAGAAGTATTTAAGCATTTTCAGGCCATGGTTGAAAGAGAAACAAGGCAGAAATTGAAGTGCATCCGATCAGACAATGGTGGTGAATACATTGGGCCATTTGATGAGTATTGTCGCAGCCAAGTTATTCGGCGCCAAAAGACAGTTAAGAAGACTCCTCAACAAAATGGCATTGCCGAGAGGATGTACCACACTATTGTGGAAAGAACAAGGCGTTTGCTTTCACAAGCTAAATTGCCAAGATCCTTTTGGGGTGAGGCAATGAAGACAGCGGTTGACGTGATCAATTTGTCTCCTTCCTATCCTTTGAATGGTGATGTTCCTAAAAGAGTTTGGACCGGTAAAGATGTGTCTTATGAGCACTTGAGAGTGCTTGGTTGCCGAGCTTTTGTTCACATTCCAAAGGATGAGAGGTCCAAGATTGATAGTAAGTCAAGACAATGTATTTTTCTTGGCTATGGGTGTGTGAATTTGGGTATAGATTGTGGGATCCGATCGACAAGAAAGTCATTCGAAGCCGTGATATTGTGTTTCTTGAAGACCAAACAATTGAAGACTTTGGCAAAGATGATCAACCGGAGCCAAAATCTAGTGATCTCATTGACATGGATCCATCTCCTTCATCTTCAGTTGATGATGAAAATTGGGGAGATGTGCAGCCACCTATTGAAGATATGAAGGATGATGCTAATCCTAATGAAGTTGAGCCAGAAATTCAGGAAGGACATCCAACTCAAGAACCGCCACCATAACTTGAGTTAAGAAAATCTACAACGGACCGACAACCTTCAAGAAAGTATCCTCCCAATGAATTTGTATTGATTTCCGATCAAGGGGAGCCTGAGAGCTACCAAGAAGCAATTGAGCATACAAAGAAAGATGATTGGAAAAAGGCAATGGAAGAGGAGATGAATTCCTTACTTGAAAATCACACTTATGATTTAGTGAAGTTGCCTAAGGGGAGGAAAATTCTGAAAAATAAGTGGATTTTCAAATTAAAGAATGATAGTAAGAATCTGAGGTACAAAGCACGTCTTGTTGTGAAAGGCTTTGGGAAAAAGAAAGGTATTGACTTTGATGAGATTTTCTCGCCGGTTGTGAAGATGTCTTCTATTCGGGTTGTACTTGGCATGGTTACAAGTATGGACCTTGAAGTTGAACAACTTGATGTGAAGACCGCATTTCTTCATGGTGACCTTGAAGAAGAAATTTACATGGAGCAACCAGAAGGTTTTGTGGAGAAAGGGAAAGAGAAATTTGTTTGCAAATTGAAGAAAAGTTTGTATGGTCTCAAGCAAGCTCCACGGCAATGGTACAAAAAATTTGACTCTTTCATGATGAATAATGGTTTTTGTAAAACCACCTTGGACCATTGTGTGTTTGTGAAAAATTTTCCGGATGGCAAATTTATTATTCTTTTGCTTTATGTTGATGATATGTTAATTGTGGGTCAAGATTCTACCATGATTAACAAGTTGAAGTTAGAGTTGAGTAAATCTTTTGCTATGAAAGACTTGGAACCAGCAAAGCAAATACTTGGTATGAAAATTGTTCGTGATCGCAACGAGGGATTGATTTGGTTATTTCAAGAAAGCTACATTGAGAAAGTTCTTGAGAGGTTCAACATGGATAAAGCAAAGCCGGTTGGCTGTCCACTTGTGGGTCACTTCAAGCTTAGTTCGAATCAATGTCCTACAAGTGAGAAAGACAAAGAAGAGATGTTGAAAGTTCCTTATGCTTCAGCAGTTGGTTCTTTGATGTATGCCATGGTTTGTACAAGGCTGGATATTGTTCACACCGTTGGTGTGGTGAGTCGGTTTCTTTCTAATCCGGGTAAAGAACATTGGATAGCGGTAAAATGGATTCTAAGATATCTTCGAGGGACTTCGAAGGTGTGTTTGTGTTTTGGGGATGGTAAGTCGATGCTTGATGGGTTCACAGATTCTGACATGGCCGGTGATGTTGATTCTAGAAAATCTACTTCGGGGTATTTGATGACTTTTGCAGGGGAAGCTGTGGTATGGCAATCTAAATTACAAAAATGTGTTGCTCTCTCAACTACCGAAGCTGAATTTATTGCTATTATAGAAGCTTGCAAAGAAGAGTTATGGTTGAAGAAATTTTTGCAAGAATTGGGTTTGAAGCAAGAAAAGTATGTGCTTTATTGTGATAGTCAAAGTGCTATTCATTTGAGCAAAAATTCTACTTTTCGTTCGAGATCGAAACACATTGATGTGAGATACCATTGGATTCGTGATGTGTTAGATTCGAAATTGTTGCAACTCGAAAAGGTTCACACAGATGATAATATTTCAGATATGTTGACTAAGACTTTGTCAATGGACAAACATTTAAAGTGTTGAACTTTGGCGGGTATGGTTGATATCTCCACCTAAGTCGATAGGGGGAGAATTGTTGAGATATATCTCCTTATTAGAGTTTGAGACCCAATTGCTTTTGGAAATTTTTTTTTAATTTGGTTTGATTTGGGTATAATATATTTTTATATATTATATTTAATTTGTGGAGACCTTATTCAATTTGGCAACAATTAGGGTTTGATTACAAAACCCAATACTCAACTATATATATATAGCAATAGCGGCGGCTACAATATAATTGATTATTCGGTGAGTTTGGTTTTTGGTGGATGAGCAGCAGCTTTTGATCAAAATTTGGTGGGCTCTTTGTGAGTAATTTTGATGTTGTTACAGTCTCAGTTTTGGAGCTGATTTGAGTTATTATTTTGGATCTTCTACAACTCTGGTTTTGAAGATTTTGGCTCATCTATTTGGTGAGGTCTTTCCTCTTGTTTATTTGTGATTATTTGGAATTCACCTAAGGGTGGTTTTGTGAGACCTTTCGTGTCTCGTTTGTAATCGTTTGGAAACTCTTTGGTTGATAGTGGAATCGGATTTCGATCCCATGGACGTACCTCACATTGAGAGAACCACGTAAAAATTCTTGTGTTGCCTTTGATTTAATTTTTCCGCATTAGTTTTTATTCCCATTGATTGATTTACTTGTGGAGAATCATTGATTTTCCCTAACAAGTTCTCCATACCAATCAATTAATTTCTTGTGTTTTTAGTATCTATATATATATTAGGAGAAAAATGTTTCTAACCCTCAAATTTTATGGAAGTTTCAATATTCTAATCTAATTTTTTTGATTTTTTAATTTAAAAAAAAATCTTAGCATTTATTAACTTCTCCCAACCTCCAAGCCTTATCCTCATAATAATACTTTAATGCATTAAGAACAAGTATAAAAAAAAATCCTTGAAAAGTCCAACACATACGAATTCCATGAAAGTCCCAACACATATGATTATTATCCCTTATAATAACACTTTAATGCATTAAGAACAAGTATAAAAAAAAATTTCTTAAAAAGTCCAATACATACGAATTCCTTGAAAAGTACAATACATATGATTATTATCAAAATATTAAACTTTAATATAATATAAAAAAAAAGAAAAGAAAAAGACAGTGGTGAAATACAACCCGTGTATAGCACATGTGATATGTTAGTTTACATAAAATTAAAAATGTGTTTTTATATAAATAAGAAAATTAGGAGCAATTAATAAGACCATCACTACCGCCAAGGTGCTCAGACACAACCAAATTTCCATTCTCAACATAAAGGAATTGCAAGCAATTAATAACACCATCGCCATGCAAAATAAAAATCTGTAGAAGCTCTGGTTTACCCTTGTGATCCCAAACTGTTCCAGTTTTTATTGGAACTGAGTATGAACATGATATTTTTCCTTTGTATGACTCCTGAAAATTACCATTTTTTTGTTCAAGAAAAAAAAAAAAAAAAAGAAGAAGAAAGAAAAGAAAAAAAAATGATATAGAATAGCAATGTCAATCCATTATGGTTCAAGTTTACTGCTAAGAATCATTGTTACACAAAACTTAAATGATGCGTTTGCAAGCATATTTGAATTATAAGATGGTTACTATACAAAGATTCGCGTTTTTTTCCTGTGAAAGGATTTGGCTCTGTTTGGATCTAGCCTTTGAAGTGAATTTTTAAAGGAAAAGGAAAAAAGAAAAGAAAAAGTTTCATTCATTTTTCTCTTTTCTTTTCCACTCACAAATCACTCCTCCAATCCAACATACAAAACACAATCATTTTGGATACATGGACTTGGAATTATGTCACTGATATCAGAATTTTAGAATCAACATATTTCAAATATTCACAGTCCATTCATATATTAAGCAAGTTTAAAAAATGGTAATTACCATTCTATTTGTTTCGACAAGAAACATATTCATGGAAAAGGTTTTCATATTTTCGTAGATGAAGTTTTCATATATTCGGTTGCAACTTTAAAAATTAATGTGCTAGTCGTGGTAGTTGGGTGGGGTAGTGGTGGTGGCATTTGGGTGGTGAAGGTTGTGGTGGTGGCAGTAAAAGTAGAAGTGTGGTGTAGGAATGGCAACGGGCCAGGGCGGGGCTGGGGATCACACTCCCTGTCCCTGATCCCCGATGGTAGATATTTTTCTGTCCCCATCCCCGATCCCTGACGGAGAGCCTATCACTGCCCCTGTCCCCAGCCCCGCCCCCTA
Source organism: Camellia granthamiana (assembly GCA_036172215.1). Lineage (NCBI taxonomy): Eukaryota > Viridiplantae > Streptophyta > Magnoliopsida > Ericales > Theaceae > Camellia > Camellia granthamiana. Next base: position 157,377,258 of record CM069907.1, on the reverse strand, counting down.
ACGGGGATCGAGTTTCCCTGACCCCGAAAATTCCCCAGCCAAAATAAAAAAAAAAAAAAAACATATATATTCAACAACAACAGATCTGAGCATATATATTCATCAACAACAACATCATCAACAAATCTAAGCATATATATTCATCAAATGTAAAAAATAAAAAATAAAAAATCTAACACATTCAATAGATCATCATTTTCTTCATCTTCATCAACAACATATCTGAGCTCAGATGGACGAAGACAGATCTTCATTTTCTTGTGGATCACTAATCGAGCACCAAATCTGATCTAAGAGACACATTTAGAGATCTCGGTAGTGGTGGAGTTTAGATCGAACTAACCAATTTGTGCTGCGGTTTGGATTTATTGCCTGAGATCTCTAAACATGCTTGGAGTTTAGATCAAACAGACATGAACCACCACTGTTATCCTCTTCTACCACCGTATCTCTCATAGGCATACCCTTTCTCTTTCGAGTCGCGAAGATGGCGAAGGATGGAGATCAATGACCACGGATTAGATCCTTCGACGGAGATAAGAAATTATTGACCCTTCGACAGATGTGGTCTGATCTAATTGCATTTTTTGATCTAATCTATGGTTTAGATCTATTGCCGGAGATAGTGGCGGAGCCAAAAATTCAATGTAAAAGGGGCACACATTAATCACAACATTGAATTTTTTTCCCCATAACAAGTAACACAGAGATATTATTAAACTTATATTTATATTTTTATTATAATTATCCTGAGATTTACATTAATGTAATTTATAAATCCACTCAATAACTAAATTCTATAAACCAAATAATCAATAAGCTCATTCCTCTTAACTCAAAAAAAAGTGTCCCACAATGAGGAGAAATAAGTAACTAAACAAATCTCATAATAAGAAATAAATTATCAATTGATTAAATTCATGCCTGGACCTATCAATTAAAAGTGAAAATAATAATCAAAATAATAAAATAGAGAATTTTTAAATTTTTAAAAAAGCAAAAAGGTTTTACATAATTTAAAGAGGGTCACTATTATAATTTTATAAAGGATACATAATATATAATCTTTATCTATATGAGAAATAGTTTAAATATTGTAAGTTTAGCATGTGACCTCCCTAGGCCTTAGGTGGCTCCGCCCTTGGCCGGAGACCATCGGCGAGATCCTTGGACTCTTATCGTCCCTCGGAGGGAGAGAGAGAGAGAGAGAGAGAGAGAGAGAGCCTAAAATGAGTCAAAGAATAGAGAAAACATATATCTATATATAGAGAGAGAGAGAGGGGTACAATGGTAATTTCATATCGGGATAAACGGGTACGGGGATGGGGCGGGTCCGGGGTTGGGGAAGGTATCACCATCCTCGGCCCGAAAATAATTGGGGATTCATTTTTGAATACTATCCGCGACCCGTCGGGGGTATTTTTCGAGAAAAAATCATTCAAATCGAGGTTAGGGAGTCGGGTCCCCGTTGGGTCAGTTTCAAATTGTCATCTCTAGTGTGGTGGTATTAGTGAGACTTTAGATCAAAAATCATTTTTCACATTTGAAATTGGGGGGGAAAAAAAAAAATCACCCAAATAAACTTGTTTTCCATTCACTATTGTTTTAGGGTACCAAATGCCAAACAAATGTTGAAAACATTTTTTAGAAAAAGTTTTCTATCGAAACAAATGGATATAAATGAGTCAAGGGTGTGAAAAATTGTTATCTCTCATTTAGGTGAAAGGAAAAATAATATCATATTTTAGGTATATGAGATAGATAGGTATATGGGTAAGATTTTTATTTTTTTCATCTTCTGTATTTTGATGAACAATGTTAATACCCAAATAATTAGTTTTGATTCTCACTAAAACTTAAATCTTTTCTTTTCTTTTTTTTTTTTTTTTTTTGTTTTTTGTCTTTTTTTTCCCGAGAAATAGCAATGGCAAAATAAGTGAACTCTCTCACAATTTCTTATTAAGCCAAACATGAAAAGAATTCTCTTTCTCCAAAACAATGGCACAGGAACAATTGATAAAAACATAATATTTTGCAAAACAAAAGAAACCAATAAACATACATTAGCTTATATTTTACATCTATTTCACTCACATTTTTTTTTTCTTTTACAAATGTTTATTCAAATCTTAGATCCGAACACAATTTATGATTCTGATTTTTTTTCTTTTACAAATTTTTATTCAAATTTTAGATCCAAACACATCTATGATTCTGTTTTAGGAACTGAAAGAAACGAGAGAGAGAGAGAGAGAGAGAGAGAGAGAGAGAGAGAGAGAGCATCAAAAGCTGCAAGTGAAATAGGGAGGAAAGGGAAGATAGTCTCTTTTATCGGTGGTGCTAGCATTATTCCTCGAGTAGAGAAAGACTTTTGGGAGACCTAAAAAGTGTCAAAGGTGGGTTCGTCCTTGAGCTGGTTTTAAAACTAAAACAAAATAAAATAAAATAAAATAAAAGATTTATTGTTCTTTCTATTCTTAAATTATCGTCAAATTATTTATTTAATTCTTAAACTATCGATTGAATTTATTAAATTTCTAAAGTATATTTAATCCCTAAATTATTGATTGAATCTATTTAGTCTCTAAAATAATTAATTTAAACATAATTAATCTCTAAAAAGATTACAAAAATAAAATATAAACTCGTAACTATTATAAATTAATAAAAAAAATCCTACTTAATTAAGATTTTAGTCCCCTAAACATCTTAATTTCTACTGTCTTTTAGTCCCCTAAACATCTTAAATTTCTATTGTCTTTAAAAAGTATTTTATTTCGCTGTGTGTTTAGATTAGTATCAAAGACTGGTTTCTTAGTGTGAAATTCTGTATTTTTTAGGTTGTTGGCTTTTTGGTTTTCGAAGGTTATTATTGTAATTATGAGCGTGCCAGCAAGGATCAATCAGTCCTTACAGAAAATTAATTGCCAACAAATTATCAGACGATTGTGTTTTAGATCTTTCAGCCTCAATGAAAAGGACTTTTACTGGTGGCTTGATTTAGGAGAATTAAGCAAATAACAATCAAATGAAGAACAATTGAAGCATTTCATTAAAATGAAAACTTACAATGATCCAATTCAGCCTCGTAAAGGTTTACAACAACAATCTACTTGAAACTACTCCTATGAACGAAGTGCAGTGCAGGAATTTTAAAGTATGAAAATGTAAAGAACAGGAAATATAAAACTGGAAAGGAAATAAAGTAGAATAAAACTGGTTTTTTGGATCTGAGTTTGGCCTATTTTCTGGGGCCTTCTCTGCTATTTATACTTCTCAAGGATGACCATCAAACTGCACTTCCAACCGTCAAATCGCTCCTCCATGATTGCTGATCATGTTGCCTTATAGTTAGCTCCACTATGCCATCACTTGCAGTTAGGCTTCCCTCCGAATTTGAATTTGAATGTGAGTAACCGTTGAAGCCACATCACTTTGCATATATTTACTGATCCAATGCCACTCAGATCTCATAAGAACCAATACTAACTGCCACGTGTACGATCACGATCGAAAACTTGAATAGTCTTCCCGTATTGCCCTTATCCTGCCACGCGTTAAATTATAATTGGCTTATACAAAATATGTAGCCAACATTACCCCCCGCACTAATATACCCAATACTTGGTGATATTAGTGGATCAAGGTCTTTTATGCATGTCTTAGAACGTGCATGGGCTTTGCATCTTTCCAGAAATGCAACCGTCATTCATCATTTGCATTAAATTCTCTTTTAATCTTTTGAACATCCCCACCACTTTAGTATTCAAACAGACTGATACATCTTTTATGGCCAAACCAATTCTCTCTTCTATTGATCGAGTATACGAAGAGTCATCTGATGATGCTGTTCTTCCTCGAAAGAACCTTAATGCATTGATTAGCTACCTTTACCCACCTTTCTATATTCAAGTCATGGAAGCTTTTTCAAATTATCAACCCTTGGACTATGAACACACTGTCCACAATCCTTTGATTCTTTTAATCTACAATCTTCTGCATGGGATGAGGCTATGGCTTCTTCTTCCTCTGAGGCTTTTGGTTGGAGAAGCTGGTCGGAACTTGAGGCATGTGAGTTAAGGGAGCGAGTTAATCACCACTTTGTTGAGTTCACTGATCCTCTAGAATTCCCTTCTGATGCTTGAAGTTCAGTGGTTTATCCTTACGTGCCCATCGACCGCCGACGCAGTTTAGAAGACAATCTGCTTGTAGCATGGTACATATCCTCCATGTCTACAAAGATAGTACAAGTTACCCAACGCCCAGAAGAGCCACAAGGGTATAACCCATCGTTCTTAGCCCAGAAGATGAGGCTTTGCTCTTCTAACTGGCTTGATTGTGTTAATGCCCTTCCTCCTTCTTTCGAAATGGAAGCCTCTATACCTCCTCCTCCCCAAAATCCCTGTTGGACAGAGAGACTGAGGCTTATTGTAATAACCCTGAAAAATCTAGAAACCCTAGATGTTGATTTGTGATTATGTACCAATTTTAAGCAAAATATAACAATCCCAATCAAACAATCAAAAGAAAGAGACACAAAGATTTTACGTGGAAAAACCACAATTGGACACCTTCCAATTGTGATCAAAAAACCACGGGCAACTGCCACAAGACAATCCACTAAGAAGATTTAAAGGAATTACACAGGTATCACTCTCAATTATCTAGCGAATCCACAACGCCTAATTGAACCAACCTCTATGTGCCTTTTCCAACCCCATCTTCACCACGGGATTGTCTTTCTGATGAGCCACTCCGGATTCCACCAAAGCTTCAGGCTCGAATTCTTCAGAATCCACAACTAAAGAACAACTCTCTCTTTTGTGTATAACAAACAAACCTTTGATGTACTCTCTTTAAACCATGAGTTGAATACTCAATAAAAACATCAAAGAAAACTTAAAAAATATCTCCAGATATAAAATATCTCCAGATATAACCCTTAAGAACCAAAAAGAAGATCTGGAGAGATTCAATGAATGAATCAAAAAATAGCCTAGATTTGGGAGAAACCCAACTATTTATAGAAAACCAAAGCAATCCTAGTTGGGAAAGAAAACCAACTTCTTGTAGAAAACCAACTTCTTATAGAACTCCAAAGTAATCCTGTTTTTGAAGGAAACCCACTTCTTAAAGAACTCTTGTTACAACCTTGGTTTTGATCCATGGAATTTGACAACAAAAAGTCCTAACAATCTCCCCCTTTGTCAAATCCTGGATAAAACCAATCTAAAACAAATTGCCTAACAAAATCTCTCAAGCAGCACCACCAACTATGAACTAACACTCAAATCCATGCTCTTGAATAATTATCCTGAAATAAAATAACCACACACAAGCCAACCAAAATATGTGGAACTGGATTAAATAACAAAATATAAATCAATCCATAAACAAAATACTAACAATCCAATTGTACCAAAGAAGGATATAAACAAAAGTAAAAACACTGTACCATCAACCAAACTACTGTACCATCAATATACATCAAACACTGGTAATGATGAACCAAACTCCCCCTCATTAAAAATAACCACAAACACTGAAAACAGTGAACAAGAAGAAAAATGACAAAAAGTAATATGGTGGAGCAAGCAAGGAATTTCAGATTTGTACCTTGAAACACACAAGATTATCCAAGAAACACAATTACTTGAAAACACAATGTGCACAGCCTCTAGAAAATTCCTCATAAAAGAAAGTGATGCATTATGTGAAAAGCATAGATCCCATGAGAAAAGTGTGTGTGTGACTCTTGGAGTTCGACAAACACTAGATTCAAATCCTAGTAGTGATATGAAAGTTGGACCTCCGATAAGAGAATCTTAGCATAACTAAGGAAAGTCAAACCACTAGGAATCAAGGGGTATTTGGTGAGTAAAGGCGGAGGCTCCCCCTCAATTAATGAATCCTTTATTTTTCTTTTTCTTTTTTTCACATCTTTTTCTTTTCTTTCTTTTGCACATTTTTTTTTTCTTTTCTTTTGCACTTTTTTTTCTTTCTTTCTTTTGCATATTTTCTCTTTCTTTTGCACATTCATTGGCGGCTGACACACTCAAGAGTATGGAAACCGAACCAGAGAAGCATGGATATATTAAGGATGGCCTGGTTGGTAACTCTGAGGTAGCCTTTTCCTCATGCCTGGACTACAAAGAACAGAGGGGAAAGCCATGGAGATGTAAAAAGATGGATGGTGGTTAAGAGACTCAACATCACCCATGATATGCTAGTATAGGTCAATTCCTCTAGAAAAGCAAAAGATACAATGCCAGAAGTCCATAAAAAAAATAATCACTAAGGCGGAAGACTCCGATATTTGCTAATCCAAGAGTGTGTACAGAATGAGACATACTAATCAAAGAACACACACTCCAAAATGAGTAATGACCACAGAAAGCACACACATATTAACATGTAATGGATATTCTCATCAATTCCAATATGCACCAAGGATCACTCAAAAATTTCAAGCTTGCAAAACCATACTAAGAAAATCTTTTTGGTTTTTTTTTTTTTTTTTTTTCTCAACAATAAAGCAAGACAAAAAAAAAAACTAACATGCACACATTTTTTTCCCATAAAAAAAACACAGAGACCCCAAAAAAAAACTAAAAAGAGTAAACATATCAACACAAGTCAAGTTTTCTCACCCAAATCTTTTTGGTCTTAACAAAATTAGGTCTAGCGGTCTTGATAAATGTCGTGGTGTTGTGAACACCCTCATGAATCTTGGTATTCCGCCTGGACATGTAAGGTTGTCTACTAACCCAAAAAGTATTCGAATTTCTACCCTTTTGAAACACTCTCCCATGCAACTTATAACAACAAGGGCGAATATGGCCATGCATACCACAATGATGACAAATAAAAACAGGAAGTACAGAGTGTACCTTCTTTTCTTTTACCTTACCAACTCTAGGAAGTTTGAGAAGTTCATCCTTATGTTGAATTTTTTGTTTTCCCTTTCCTTGAGTTCTTGTATCATGAGATGTGGATGCACTCAGTTGTTGCTCTTTCTTGCCACCAAAGCCAATGCCACTCTTGTCTGAACAGATTTGTTGAGACCCAATGATATCCTCCAAAGTCTTTGATCCTTTGTTCCAAAGACTAATGGTAACCATGGCAACCTTGAGCTCGTCCTCTTTCTTGATCATCAGTTCTTCCAAAGCAACTTGAGACATCTCGAGAGATTCAATCTTTTCTTCATACATGGCATGAGTTTCCTGTAGCTCTTTCCTCTCTGTCTCACAAGTCAACAATTTTGCACAAAGAACTTGTTGATCATCAGCTATCTTGATGGCATTGATTCTAGCCTCGGAAATCTCCTTCTTAAGTTTGACATTCTCACATTCACATGCTTTGAGTTTTGTTGTGAGTTTGTCATTTAATTTGAATAACTTAAGAGACTCTTTATATAACTTTTTATAAGCTTGCTCAAGCGCTTCATTATCACTCTCCGAGGATTCATCATTAGTGGTATTCTCAACCAACCTCTTTGAATCCATTATCACAAATCAAACAAGATCTCGTTCTAAAAAAAATATTTTTGTTTTAAACAAAATAGAACGACCCGCTCTGATACCAATTGAAAAATCTAGAAACCCTAGATGTTGATTTGTGATTATGTACCAATTTTAAGCAAAATATAACAATCCCAATCAAACAATCAAAAGAAAGAGACACAAAGATTTTACGTGGAAAAACCACAATTGGACACCTTCCAATTGTGATCAAAAAACCACGGGCAACTGCCACAAGACAATCCACTAAGAAGATTTAAAGGAATTACACAGGTATCACTCTCAATTATCTAGCGAATCCACAACGCCTAATTGAACCAACCTCTATGTGCCTCTTCCAACCCCATCTTCACCACGGGATTGTCTTTCTGATGAGCCACTCCGGATTCCACCAAAGCTTCAGGCTCGAATTCTTCAGAATCCACAACTGAAGAACAACTCTCTCTTTTGTGTATAACAAACAAACCTTTGATGTACTCTCTTTAAACCATGAGTTGAATACTCAATAAAAACATCAAAGAAAACTTAAAAAATATCTCCAGATATAACCCTTAAGAACAAAAAAGAAGATCTGGAGAGATTCAATGAATGAATCAAAAAATAGCCTAGATTTGGGAGAAACCCAACTATTTATAGAAAACCAAAGCAATCCTAGTTGGGAAAGAAAACCAACTTCTTGTAGAACTCCAAAGTAATCCTGTTTTTGAAGGAAACCCACTTCTTAAAGAACTCTTGTTACAACCTTGGTTTTGATCCATGGAATTTGACTAATCCTGTTTTTGAAGGAAACCCACTTCTTAAAGAACTCTTGTTACAACCTTGGTTTTGATCCATGGAATTTGACAACAAAAAGTCCTAACAAACCCGACCCTCGTATGTGTTTCTGCTATATTTTTAGTTCCTCATTATGTGCATTTAAATACTTACTGTGAGTTTTTATGTGGCAATATGTTTAGACAAATGAATCTTATGACTAGAGGCCTATATCTGTTTAAGAAGAAACAATATCTGTCACAATTGGAATGTTTGAATCGGAAATTGGGGGCCTTAGAGACTTGATAATCCGAAATTGACTTTGTATTTGAACTCAGCGTAATTTTTATGTACTAGTAGGCATTTCTGTGAAATTTCAATTTAGGATGATTAAACGATTGATTTTTGTCCTATTCACTTCTTATATATATAGGTGTTCTTTAACCATTTGACTTGAAAAAAACAATTTCCTAGTTTAAAATATCTCTTGGGAGAGGATAGGGAGAATAGAGAGAAAGGAACTAGAAGGGAGCTTCTCCAAGATCAAAAAAATTGGATAATCTAGAGGGAATTTGGGAGGTTAAGATCACAAGTAAGTTTATTCATTCCCTATGACTCCTTTCTTGAATTTAAGTAAGGTTTCTTCATAATTGTGTAACCTAGGGCATAAGGTTGAACCTAAAGTACGATCAATGCTTAACTTGGTTTATATTTTGTCACTTAGATGATGTAAAATTAAGTTGGTTATGTAAAGATAAAAGAATTATCTCCTAAGCTTACATATGATGTTGCATGCATGCAAGAGAATTAAGTTATGTTTATGGGTTGTGTTCAAGTAAAGAAGTAACTTAATTGGCTTGTACTTACAATTCTTGGGATGTTCTACACTTATGAATGATGTTATGGTAAGATTAAACCATAATATTGCATGAATTTTATGCTCAATTTGTGCTTCAAGATAAATTGGTTAAGTGAAGAAGAGGGTGAATTTCAGACTGCATTTTTAGGGAAATCGCGGCACGTGCGGGGGTCATGGCTGCATATGCGGGAAGCACTGCCGCACGTGCGGAGGTCATGGCTGCACGTGCCGGAATTGGCAAAATTTGGGACTTGGCTACTGTCTAAAAGGCACGTGCGGGGCATCACTGCCGCACGTGCGGGGACTCTTTGCCGCACGTGCGGGGATCACAGCCGCATGTGTGGCCCATACTGAAAAAGATGGGTCACTCCGTTTTACGTGTTCGACCCCCTAATATTGTTAAAATCTGTATTTGGTACCTTTTTGAGGTTGATAAATTCATTCAAGCAAAACAAGTCCGGAAATGGTATAGCAAAGAAAACGAACTAACTTGTGAGCTATGTGTGTATGTAGAACACACTCCGGGAGGAACTAGTACATCGTCACAACCGTGAGTAATAGTACTATCGTAGTATGCGTTACTTACAGTTATCAATTGCCATTAGCACTCTGTTAATTGCAAGTTAATCATGTTAACGTATATGAACGATTAAACAAAGGTGTATACCTCTGTATGACTCTGATTAATAGTTGATGTGAACATTTTATTCTCCGTAAGTAAATTACGTCGTTTATTAATGAAGAAAGAGAACTTATGTTCATTCTGGAATAATGGTTTTAGTGTAACTATGGAAGCATACCGTTTTGCTACTAATGGGCCTGAGGCCGTTCAGTTATAAATCATCGAGTATGGAGATTTCTGAGGGATCAAAATAGTTAGATAAGCAATGTGCATTCATGTGAATCCGAAATAGTTCTATTGTATTACATAACGACCCGAGGTCATTCAGAACCTACGATATGAATGCAAAGGTTTAACGTTATTATATGCTCTCTGTAATGATTCTTATTCTGCTATACGCGAGATAACTGTGTTAATTGGTAACTAAGTCATGAGAAGTTTATGTGCACTATCCCATAATGGTATTCTTAAGGAATTGAGATTATTCTGTTTTTGTTTATCCGTTTCGGTTATGCTATGTTATGACATAATATGCATTGTTCTATCTTTATGACCTAATAATTTCTGATATGGAACAAAGTGCTGCATAGAACTAAGTGCTGCTATGTGAGTCACCTCTAGAATCTGTGCGAGCCACCTCTTGAGTCCATACATATATGAATGAGGCTTAAAGCCATTCTGTGAAAGTTATGAGGCCTATGGCCATTTTGCATGATCTGTTAGTATGAAGCAAAGTGCTGTACGGAACTAAGTGCTGCAATGCGAGTCACCTCTAGAATCCGTGCGAGCCACCTCTTGAGTTCATACATGCATGAAAAGGGCTTAATGCCATTCTGATAAGGGCTGTATGCCATTTTGATAAAGGCTTAATGTCGTTCTGTTTATGGGTCAATTTGTGAATGTGTGAATCCACCAGGCCAAGGGCCAATCTGTGATGTTGTGAACTGACGAGGCCGTTCTGAATATTAGTACAAAATCAGATTAACTACTAGTTTTTTTTTTTTTATGTATGCATTGCTCTGCATTGTAATTCAAGTGGAACATTGGGTTATTAAAGCACTATTATTCACTGAGGTTGTCTCACTCTGTAATTTGTTTGATCCTGTAGGTAATAAATCTGGAGGTCAGGCATAACCCTCGATGCTCGTCTCCCTTTGTCAACCTCTGTGTGTCCAAGCATTTGGTGAAGCCTAACCGCTTTTGTGAAGTTTGCTAAGTTTTGTCTTATACTTTGTTTGTCTATTATATGTTGAAGTTTCCAATGTTTTTGTTATACGCCCAAACAAGGGGCGGGATTGTATATGTGTATGTAAATATTTAACATCTGATTCACTGTTTGTGATCCTGGCATGATAGTGGTCGCTCAATGGATGTAGTTTCGTTTTATGTCATGTTATTTTATAATATTTAATGCTTCCGTTCAGGCCCCATATGTATGTATACCAGATTTAATGTTCGTTTCCGATTAGGTCATGCCCAAACTTTTAGGGGCGGGTTCAGGGCGTGACACTTACCCTCTCTGTGGACAAGGTTTTTCCTCCTTATAAGCCTCCACCTCCCCCTACTCCAGCTCAACGAAAGCAAACCCAACTTCTGCTTGCGGTCTTCTCTCACTTGCCTTTCAATGTTCTTGAAGACGATGTTCCTCACAAGAACTTTCGATGGGCTTGTGATGTTATGACTCGGGGTCACGTCCTCAACCCCATCGCCCAAGCAGAACTTCAAATGTTTTTGGACCGACTCCCGTTGCTTATTTATTGGCACCGGACTTCTATGGCCACCACCCAATCTTTGGACCAACTTTCATCCCTTCGAGTTTATACCCAGTACGAAGCAGAGAACCTTATCGAAGAATACGATGACTTCAAGAATAAAGACTCTATGTACTAGGATGACTTGGAACAAGGGTTAAAAGAAACAGTGTTCAAAATAAAAGCTGAAGCGCTCTTTTATCAAGTGAGAGCACATCAACTTCAGCAGCCAAGCCTGGAGAAAATAGAGGATAGAATAAAAAAGGAATAGAAATTTATTTACCATAGCTGGACCAAATTCCATGATCTTGTTATTTATTCTATTCCTCACTTTTATGAACTCGAATTTGTACCCAAAGAGGGCCATTTGATGTAATTGGTTTTGTTTTAATACAACTAAGACTTTTCTCTTTGTTTGGCATTGTTTGATTTTATCTCTGTTTGCCTTTACAAGCCAATTTAGGGCTTCGAACTTAACAATCTCATCCTTCGAATCCTGATTCAATCATCTCAAATGAAATACTAAAAAAAAAAAAAAAACCAATATGACCTTTTCCAATTCATGGAATACAGTTGACAAATTTTGCTGGTTTCCATTTAGAATCAGTGCTTCGAATTTAACAACCTTGCCCCTTAAAGCTTGTCTTAATCATATCCAACATGTGGTCATGGTTAGTACGATCAATCAGTTTCAAATTGACCACTTTTTGCTTCGAACAACAGTCCATACTTTCAAAAATATGGAAGCCCCCCTCGAGGGTTGCACTGCTTTAATCCAAAAAGCAATCTTCAAACCAACTATTGGTTTTGATACTTCGAACAACAATTTTCATCCTTAAAGGATCTCAAGTTTTGCTTCGAAGGATTTATTCTCATTAAAAAACCCTAAAACGGGCTTTCAATCCTGTTGAGGTATACAAATACTTGAGCTTTCTTGCATCCTTAGGTGTGGGATGTGTTTCGAAGTCGGCTCCTTGCCTTCAAAGCTATTTGTCATCGGATCTCAGTGCCAAAATTTGGCTTCGAAGCCAAATGCTGTATTTCGAAGCTGATATCAGTATTTGAGATATGTTTCCCTCCAAAACCATCAACATTGAGGGAAACCTTAAGCATCCGTATTTTTTAGTACTTTTTGTGAATTCCGTCCGTGTCACACGAGCAAGTATATTTTCAGACACAAAAGTTTAAAACCCTTTTATTTCGTGCTCAGAATTCACCTATTTGTCTATCGCACAAACCCTTTATTTCTACCGACCTTCCACTTCTCTCTACTCTCTTTCCCAACTTCATCCTCTGACAAAGCTTTCTATCAATGGCTTCTTCTTCGTTGAAAGTACCAGTCGTAGAGCGTGCGAGCCCATCTGTAACCCTGAAAAGGATCATTGAGGCAGAATTTAAGAAGTACAAGGCTGGTGAGAAAAACGCCATTGATGGACGCATCTTCATTCCTCGTCGTCATGAGTAGCAAGACTATGTGCTTGGGCCCATCTTCAAGGAGATTCTTACTAAGCTTCCAGCTTTATATCCACGTCTAGAAGACCATTGTCTCCTTTACGAAGGTGGTCATGATTGGGGAAACTGGAGGATGAATCGTCCCCACTGCTGCTGGCCCACAGTGAGACCAGAGTGGCAAGAATGGTATGATCGGGTTGTCCCTGATAGGACTCTGGACCTTCAAGAGCTCTGCCTTTTTGACGCCCTCCAACTATCCAGGTTCACTATCTCAGAAGACCCTTTCTTAATTCCTGCTGCCCTTTGCTTTTGGAATTCTGCCTTTAATTTCTTTCAATTCAGATGTGGGATGATGGCTCCTACTGTTCTTGATATCTACCATCTATTAGGATTGTCCCCCATTGGAACCCCCATTGGACCAGATTATCCTGACCTACCAACCCCTTTTTCCCTCTCCCCTTTTAACTCATCCTATAGTGACTTTGTCAAGGCTGAGAATAGAAATGAGGGCCCTGTGACTGATAGGGAATTCTTTTCTTTCATACTATATTGGCTTTACAAATTCCTTTTCTGTACCTCTTCTCAAAGAATCATGCCTGAATTCGCCCCTCTTGCCAAAGCCCTTGTTTTACATAAAAAGGTGGCCTTAGCTCCATACGTTTTAGGTCACGTATATAGAGCCTGTTCTCTTTTTTGTGAGAAACCCTTGGATGCCAATCAAGGGGGTCAATTTTGGATACTTCAGCTTTGCCTTTTTGCTTATTTTACTGAGCTACAATCTAAATGCCTTAAATTTTTTGAGTCAAACCCAACTACTCATGGCATGAGGGTAGCCAATGCTTCACTCTATCCTTCTACCTTTGCTTTTTACTTCTCTTTCTTCCACCAACTTCCAGCTTCCCTTCCTTCTTACAGCTTTCGTCCCTTCGAACCTACTACCATTGGCCCATCTTGGTTGAAAAACTTTCTAAGTGATAGGTTCTGTGCTTCACCTTATCACAAGAACATATGGGCCTTTATTCTGATCCCTAGAGAGTTAGTCATTGGGACTATGAACCCCAGAGTTTACAAGTGCATTGCTGAGCCCTATTGTCCTGCTCAATTTGCTAAGCAGTTTGGCCTCTCACAAGGGGTCCCAATACCTCTCTGCAGCAACACCAATTTAAGTCTTACCAGCAAGGATTTAAAGGTTCGAAGATCCAGACTAGAAGAAGCAACTTCTAAATTTGTACAGGACTTGATTGAGTTTGAGTACATCCCTTTCATTCTTCAAGGTAACCTATTGAAAAGGTGCCAAAACTGGTGGGTGACCAATATGGAGGTATACTTGGCCATTCCTCCTCAAGACCTATTAATAGTGCTAGATGTGCCCCAAGCCAAGCCTAAAGGAGCTGGAGTTGTCACTTCTTCCACTGCTCCTATCACTTCAGTTCCTGTGCCTGCCACCACACAGTCTACTCCTACTGCCTTAACTCCTCCTAGAGTTACTCGAGCTGCTACGAAGAAAGGTATATACCCTTGTTTCTTTTCTCTTCTTCTTCTTTATAATGCTTTTTGCCTTACCTCTAGTTCTTCTTTTTTGAAGGTGGTGCGGGTACCTCACAAGGGGATTCTCCCTAAAAGGTCCAAACTTTAAATCTTCTCAGGAGCATACGGCAACAAAAGAAAAGGAAACTTTTACCTGATCCTAAAGAGAAAGCACTTGAGGTTCAGGCAGCAGAAGAAGAAGAAGCAGCAGATCAAGAGCAAGAGACACCTTTAAAAAGAAGGAAGAAGATGACTGTCTCTCCTTCTAATTTGGTCGAAGACCCTACTCATGAGGCAACTACCAAAGTAGTAGAAGAGGAACTCACTCTTGAGGAATCTGAATCCCAAATTGAAGAGAGAGAGAGATTGAGAAAGAGCGGGAAATACCAATACAGAGAAAAAAGAGAAAGAAGATGACTGTCTCTCCTTCTGATTTGGTCGAAGACCCCGCTCATGAGGCAGCTGCCAAAGTAGTAGAGTAGGAACATTCTAAGGCCATAATTGTTTTCCAGAGAGCTAAAAAAAGTTGGCAACAACAACTATTAAGAGATAAAGCTGCTGCTGCTGATGCAATTCAAAGAGAAACTGCGAGAAGGCAGCATATTGCTGAGCACTATTCCCTTCGTAGCTCTCCCATTATTGCTACCACTTCTGAAACAAGTAACTTCTCTCATGCTTCTATTCTTTTTCTTGTCAAATTCTTGGTATTGAGACTTGACATTACTTTGTATTTCTTCTTTTGCAGCAACAACTATTGAGCTTATTCTTCCAATAAGGACTCCCTCAGTTTCGGTTGAAGTTGATCAATCGCAAAATGTGAAGTCTATTCAAATAATACTCCCACTTTCTAGGCCTGTATTCTCCATACCCTCCTTGCGGCCAAGTATCCCTAAATCTCTTTCTTTTGGCTTAACTCCATACCTCCCTTATTTGTCTTTTGATTTTACTCAATTTGGTTCTCTTTTGAGCTTTATTTCTCCTCCCCCTCCTAAGGAAATTCCAGCTATTACTTCATCTTTGATGGTAGCTGATTCCCCTATAGAGGGTACTGGTAGCTCTCCAACTCATGGTCTATTACCTCTGCCTAGCTCCAGCCCATCTTCCCTCGACCTATTGGTGGCTAGAATTATAGAGACTGCTGAAGATGCTCCACCCATTTCTCCTATTCATATGCAGTCTTTTCTTCCTTCCACCAAAGCTCTTTCTGCACCTTTCATGTCCACAGATGAGGTAGACATCTTCGAAGCAAGACTAGCTAGGCTCTTCGACATACCTTTCACCTTTCCAATGGATAGCGATGAGACTGAGCCATTAGTTCTGGCTGATTCTCTGCTAGAAATTTTTGAGAGCTCTTCCACCTGCAGTAAGACTTCCTTGCCTCCAATAGAGTCAGACAACTGTCTGGAGCTGCTGACATCCTTTTCGAGGATCCATTTCGAAGCCTTACAGAGGCCTATAATAAGAAATGGCTTCCTCTAGTGCTACAAGATTGTTGAACAATCTGACATGACTGTCTCAAGTCATTTGTCTCAAGCGGCAGCTACCATTGATTTTTAC
This sequence comes from Camellia granthamiana, assembly GCA_036172215.1. Classification (NCBI taxonomy): domain Eukaryota; kingdom Viridiplantae; phylum Streptophyta; class Magnoliopsida; order Ericales; family Theaceae; genus Camellia; species Camellia granthamiana. Next base: position 157,361,217 of record CM069907.1, on the reverse strand, counting down.
ATCAACATTTACCATGCTGCCAAGGCTGCAGAGGAGAAATTGGTAAAAGATCAGAGCTTTGTTTCCAAAATACATACTGAAGTATCAGGGTTAAAGGAATAGCATTCCTCTGTCTCCCAATTTCGAACTCAATTATTGGAGAAAAAAGTTCAACTTGAAGAGGAGCTATCCACGGTTAACCAGGCCTTAGATCGAACTGTAACCAAATTGCAGATTACCAATCAAGGACTGGCCGACCGAAAGCAGGAAATGACCGCAGCCATCTAGTTGTTCTCATCCTTTAAGAATAGAACATCCATTGTAAAAGAACAACTAAGACATTGTACTGACTTTTGGGCCAATTTATGGCAGAATGTATTCAACTCTTTATGAAAAGCAAATTCTTATTTATCATTTGAATATTCTTATGTTCTTTTACTTAACATTTATTCTATTCCTTGTGTTTCCCATATGGTTGGAAAATAAGGCTTCAAATATCTGCCATTAATTTTTTTGGGATGTACATATCCATTCAAATTTCTCAAATGGTATGCTCCAAAAGGTAGGACTCTATGAACTTGATATGGTCCTTCCCAGTTAGGTGACCATTTGCCAAACTTATGGCTTTTAATCCCTATTGGGAGTATTGTCTTCCATACCAAATCACCTTTATCAAAGCCAATGTGTTTGACTTTTTTATTATAGTTTTTGGCTGCTTTATTCTTTTGGAAAAGAATGCTATTTAATGCCAGAATTCTAGCTTCATTTATACTTTCTAACTCCAAGCACATACTCTGATGGTATTGGTCAAGATCTAACTGGTCTTGGCATCTCACCCTCAAGGACTTAACATTAATTTCCACAGGTAGCACTGCCTCATGCCCATATACTAAGGCATGAGGAGTGATTCTTGTACTTGACCTTGGAGAGGTTCTATAAGCCCACAATACATCCAATAATAAGTTATGCCAATCCCTAGGATTGTCTTCCACAACTTTTTGTATTCCTTTTGTCAAAGACTTATTGGATGAATCAGCTTGACCATTGGCTTGTGCATAATAGGGGGTGGAATTAACAAGGCTAATTCCAAACTCTGCCACAAAAGACTTTACCATTTTCCCATCAAATACAGTCCCATTATCAATAGTTATAGTCTGTGGGATACCAAATCTATGGATTAAATCTTTAATGAATCCAATGACCTCAGTCTGGTCTACAGCCTTGTATGGCTTAGCTTCGACCCATTTAGTGAAGTAATCAGTGGCCACTAAAATGAAACAATGATGCTTCGAAGAGGGTGGGTGTATTTTCCCCATCATATCCATGGTCCATCCTCTAAATGGCCAAGGCTTCACAACTGCATGCAGGTCAGTTATGGGCACATGCCTTATTGTGCCATGCTTTTAGCATGCCTGGCAACCTTTTGCATATTCTATGCAGTCTTTAAGGATAGTTGGCCAATAGTAGGAATGCCTTTGAAGCAACCATCTCATCTTCACACCAGGCTGATAAGCAGCACAGATGCCTTCATGAACCTCAGCCATAGCTGTCAATGCTTCTTTTGGGCCTAAACATTCCAATAATAAACCATCTCCTCCCCCTTTGTAGAGAGCATTACCATACATCATGTATTGCATAGATTGCAATTTAATTTTTCTGCTGGCCTTCGAAGATGGGCCAGCCAGATACTGCATTATTGGATGCCTCCAATCTTGTTCTTGTAAGTCATTATGATTGACTTGTAGGACCACATTCCTTTTATTTAAGGGTAGTATTAATTTCTGATATGTTGTTTGGCTTATGTCCCTTTGAGTATTATCCCCTCTCTTGAAATTCGAAGCTTTCTGAGCCACATCATTAGCTTTATTATTCAAGAACCTTGGGACATGAGTTACATTTGCTATCTGAAATTGAGAAAGCAGATGCAATGTAACAACATAGTATGGCAACATGCTTATACTTTGATATTTGAAAATCCTTTTCATTTGGTTAACTACCAATTGAGAATCTCCAAATATGTCAACTACATGAGCTTGTAATCCAATAAGTATTTCCAATCCCATTATTAAGGCTTCATATTCAGCTTGATTATTGGAACAAGTACTTTCATCCACTCTGAAACCATGTGTAGTTTCTAACCCTTATGGTGACTTAATTACTATATCAATCCCAGTTAAACCATTGGCTTTTGATCCATCGAACCACATTTGCCATGGTTCAACACTAGCCATACCAAGTTCCATTATCTCTTGGCTTTCTATTTGAGATGGATGGTCTGCAAAAAAATTAGCTAAAACTTGTCCTTTTACTACCTTTTGGGGAACATATTCTAAATGAAATTCTGATAAGGCTAGTATCCATTTGCCAATTCTTCCCCTCAACATAGGTCTAGATAACATATACTTAACCAAATATGTGGTTGCAATTACCAAGACAGTTGTAGGCAAAAGATAGTATCTTAATTTCATTGCAGCAAAATACAATGCAAGGCACAGCTTTTCTACAGCTGAGTATTTACATTCACAAGAATTTAGAAACCTACTAAGGTAATAAACAGTTTGCTTCTTGCCTTCTTCATTGTCTTGGGCTAAGAAAACTCCCAATGAATCTTCTGCTGCAGCTATATACAACTTCAAGGGCTTATCACCCTTTGGTGGCATCAGCACTAGAGGGTTGGCCAAGTAGGCTTTGATTTCTTCGAAAGCAGTTTGATGCTCTACTGCCCACACAAATTCCTTTTCATCTTTTAGCCTTAACAAGGAAGAAAATACTTTAGTTTTCCCTGCAGTATTAGAAATGAATCTTCGAAGAAAATTAACCTATCCAAGGAACTTTTGTAATTCTTTTTTACTTGATGGAGGTCTGGCTTCAATGATGGCTTTGGCTTTATTCTGGTCAATTTGTATTCCTTTCTTGTGTACTACATAGCCCAAGAAGTTTCCAGATGATACGCCAAAAGCACACTTAAGAGGATTGAGTTTCACTTAAACTTTCTCATTCTTTCAAAAGCTGCTTCTAAGTGAAACAAATGCTCCTCCATGGATTGGGATTTCACTACAATGTCATCAATATAACACTCTAAATACCCTCCAATGAGGTCATGAAAGATAGTGTTCATAGCCCTTTGATATGTAATCCCAGCATTCTTCAGGCCAAATGGCATTTTAACCCATTCGAAGGTGCCAATATTCCCAGGACATCTGAATGCTGTCTTGTGGACATCCTCCTCTGCAATGCAGATTTGGTTATAACCAGAGTGCCTATCCATCACTGATAAAATTTGATGCCCTGCTAAACTGTCTACCAATAAATCTACTATAGGCATAGGATACTCATCTTTTGGAGTTGCTAGATTTAAGTTTCTGAAATCGATGCATACCCTCATTTTACCATTCTTCTTAACTACAGGCACAATATTGGATAACCATTCAACATACCTGGCTGTCCTAATAAAGCCTGCCTTAAGTAGTCTAAGAATTTCCTCCTTAACTTTCTGAATCACTTCTGGACTCATTCTTCTTGGTTTTTGCTTATATGGCTTGAAATTAGGCCTCATAGGGAGCCTATGTTCTACTAATGACCTATCCAATCCTGATAGTTCATGATAAGACCATGCAAAACAATCTTTATATTTCTTCAGAACAACCAACAACTGGTCCCTGTCAATAGCATTCAACCAAGCACTTATATAGGTGGGCTGTTGTATAGAACCTTCCCCTAAATTTACTTCTTCTAAGGGGTCTTGTATTTGAGAACTTACTGAAGCTCCTTCTTTGATTCCTTCTGCCTTCGAAGTAATCTCCTTGCTTTGTTCTGCTCCCAGCTTCTTTGATTCAACATCTTTACCCTCCTCCTCATAGACAAAGTCTGTCCATAAGGCTTCTTCTTCCTGTATCTCCTGGACTTTTGTTTCAATGTCCAATGCACAGTATTTGTCAAGGGCCAAAACCCTGGCCTGTTGCTGCTCCTACTTACAACCAATTATCATGCTTTCTTTCTTTTGCTCTTGCACTTTCTGGACTATTGATTTTACATCTAATATTGAGAACTTAATTAGAGCCAAAGACTTGGCTTCTTAGGCTTCATTTCTTTGCCTATAACTAGGCATCATTGTCATCCTTAACGACAAACTCTTCATCAGCACTCTCCTGGACTAAGTGTTTCAGGTGCTCAATTCCTCATCAGCCGTCACTTCGGCTGATCCATCAGGTTTTCTCAGTATACTAAGTGGTGTCACTCCTTCAATATACAATTTGGCCTCTGCGAAGTCTGCACAAGCTGAAGGGTTGAGGATCTGCCTCGATTTCCTTTGTCTCTCCATTGCCTAAGGCCATCATTATCTTCTGATGCAGAGAGGAAGGCACACACTTGTTAGTGTGAATCCAATCTCTACCAAGTAAAGCATTGTACTTAACATTGCTGTTGATAACGAAAAATGCCGTCATGCAGTCCCTGGTTCCCACACTTAAGTTGATGGGCAAAATTCCCTGAGCCATCTGTTTGTCTCTAGCGAAGCCAGCAATGGTTGTGCTGGTTGGGATTAACCTGGGGTTCCTTTTTCCTAGTTTCTTCAAAGAAGATTTCGAAAGCAGGCTCACTGCTGCCCCATTATCCACCAAGACTCGGTTCAATTGTATCCCATCGAAGAAGGCCTTGATATACAAATGCTTGACATGTTGTGTCATAGATGTTGTGGGATACTCAAAAGGATATGAGAGGTTAATACTCACCTCTTCTTCACTCTCGTATTCAGTTTCCATTGGGGTAGCCATTTCAGATTCATCCTGCACCATACTCACTTGTGAATCTTCACTAGAGACTGGAATTGGGTCAATTTCTTAACCCTCTTAGTTCTTATCTCCAGCTTGGAATTCATGTGGTAGTATATGTACCATATTCACTGATACTGGAGGAAACGAGCCAAATTGGATGGCTGACTGTACCTGTTTCTCCTCTTGGCTACCTTGTTCAATTACTTCAGAAGCATCTTCCATGCTGCATTCTAGCACTTCATTACTAACAAACTCCTTCGAATGGTCTACTTCTGCTGGCTTTTCAACCAAAAATGTCTGTTCAGCCATGAAGGCTTCGAACATTTCTTCCTCAACCATTTTTTTTTTTTTGGCCTAGGCCAACTTCTCCTTCTGGCTCGCTATCACTCTCCATCAAAGCCTTCTCCAATCTTGTTAAACTGGACCTCTCTTTGGCTTTTAGTTCAGAGTGAACTTTGGCCAACTGTTCTCTGCTGCAACCTATTTTGTCTTGTAGAGTTGATTTGAGACTATGGTCTGACTTTGGATTTTTCTTTCCGTCTGTCTGCCCCTCTGTCTGGACCAATGAAGAGCTTTCTCCACTTTCTTTCAGGTCTATCTGGTACTGAGTGTACCTACGCTGGATCTTCCTCCTTTGTGATCTAGAAATTACTGGGACCATGTTTGGTTCCTTTGTTTTTGGATGCTTTAGTAGCACCCAATTATTTGGGGCCACCAGGGGAGGTTTAACCATCCTACCCTGATCTCCAATAGCACTTCTTTGGGTAGGTATCTCCCTAGGATTGTTCTGCATGACAAACCAATCTGGGACTCCAGGTACCCATGAACCCACTAACTCAGTCGTTGAGCTGTCTCTTTCTTCTTTCGAAGCCAGTTTCGAAGCTGTCTGTGAATGCCATTGTTTAGCCTTGACTCCTTGTTTAGGGCCTAATTCAGGCCTTCCTTGTTTTGGGCCTAGTTCAGGCCTTCCATGAAGGTGGCCACTTTCCATCTTGTGTGAGGTTGGTCTAGGGGGCCAATTTCTGACTTTGCTCCCATAACTTGAACCTACTTCAGTCCTTCTTTCAGGACGATTGCCTTCCATTCTGTAATAGTTGGGAGGTCTGGACTCATGTAAAGGCCTCTTACCCTTGGATTGCATTCTAGTAGCTGCTGATCCAGCCATGAGTGGCTGCTGCCTAGGACCAGTTGGATATGGCCTTTCATTATGAGCACTGGTTGGCTTAGGACGTCTTTGCACATCCCTGTAGTATTGCTTCCTATCAATTGGAAGCCCTTTCAACCACTTATAGCTCAACCTACACTCGGGACACATTCTTTGGATAACTGTTGCCTCTAAAGAATCACCGTCCAATGCTTCCTCATCAGAGTCATTTTCCTGACCTGTAGAGCCTTGTCCAATAATTGGTGAACTTCTAGTGTCTTTCTTGACAATAGTCTGGCTGGCAACATGCATCTGCACATTGACCTCTTCTAATTCCTTCAAAGATAAATTCTGGAAGTCTGGTACAACAACATTAGCTGCACTTTCTCTAACTTCTGGGAATGGATTACTGTTGATCTTCATGGCCTTTTCTACTTTAGCTGGGAATTTTAAACTTCATTTCCAAATTTGTTCTTGGATCCTGTCTCGAAAAACAATACAGTTTTTAGTCGAGTGAGATCAAGAATTATGCCATTTACAATACACTTTTCCTTTAAGTTCATCTTGAGATGGAATTTTGACTCATTTTGGTAACTTAAGGAAGTTGCCCGCAAGCAAATGATCAAATATGTCATCTGCCTTTGTTAAATCGAAAGAGTATTTCCTATGAAGGTCTTTCTTTTTAAACTGCTGGTCAATTATTGTGTCCTTATGAATTAATGCCTCACAGATCACAGGTTCTTTCCCCACAATCTCTGCTGCATCAATCTCATAATTAGGATCTCTATAATATGTCTTATATGATGCATTATTTTGATGTTGTTCTTCCTCTAGTAATGCTTCATACCTAGACACCTTATAAGTTAGTTCCACTAAGTCTCTAAACTCAGTTGAGTCAAACTTCTTTCGAAGCCTAAACTCTAAGCCATTTTGAGCCAATCTCATGAATTCTGGCTCTGGTAGGATGACCCTACATTTGTTTCGTGCTCTTTTAAATCTGGCAATAAATTGAGCAGCCTTTTCATCAGGTCTTTGGCTCAACCTTGCCAAATCTGCCATGGACACTTCTGGCTCCGTTTGGAAGAATTGGGAATGAAATGCCTCTTCCATTTGTTGCCAAGTCTGAATGGAGCCAGGCGTAAGGTTAATATACCATACGAAGGTTGCCCCTGTAAAAGAATTTGTGAACAATCTTAACTTCATGTAATCATTATTGGTAAATTCACCACATTGAGCAGCAAACCTAGCAATATGCTCCACTGTTGATTGGTTTCCATTCTAATAAAAAAGGGCAAAGTCTGGTATCCTGAATCCTCTTGGGTATTCATGTACCCTATCCACCCATTTTGGATACGGCTTCTTGTACACAGGAGTTTGAACCCCTCGAGCCATTGGTCCACACATCTCTCTAACAATATCAGCAATTTGGTCCCTAGGGACCATATTTTGTGCCTGTTGAACCATTACTGGAGGAACAAACACAGGATTTGGTGGACAAACTTGTGCTTGAGGTCCTCTTGGTCCATAGGGTGGTATATTTGGGACTGGTTGTCTCTGTGGTGCTGGCTACTGTTGAGGGTATGGGTGGCCCCTCTGAACCTGTCCTGCGAAAGGACTTGGGAAATTTGTTGGAACAGGTGTTGTGTCTCTTCTGGTTGTAGAAAAACCTTCCAACCCCCGGGTATAAATTCTAATAAAGGATTAGTGAACCCCCTCGTGCCAGGTATGGCTTTGAACATGGATTTGGAACCATTCTTATGCCATTTTCTTGTCCTGGGCCAGATCCACCAATTTGCATGGCTTCACTGTTAAGTACTGAGGCATTTTGACCTACTATAGGCCTCGAAATAGGTTCATACCAAGACTGAGGTGATGGTCTTTCATAGTTTTGACTACTAGTTTGACCATTAGAATGTCCATTAATTTGCATAGGCTGTTTATCTCTAGCCAATCTTTACTGAGGGACATTTGAAACTTCCTCCATGTGTCTTGTGTTTGTTGGTTGATGGGTATTCATTTGATCCAAAAAGGATGTTGCCCATCTTTCCATTGTGTTCATCAACTGTTGTCCCATGGCATTTACTAGGCCACCCCATGGATTCATTGGCTGAGTAGATGGAACAGTGGATGGTCCAATTCCTTGGTCTCGTCCAATATTATGACCATGTGGTACTTGTTCCGAAGTGGTGGTCTATTCGACCATCGGTTCTGATAAAATTGGTGTCTCCACAGGATGTGTTATGACATTATACTCTGGATTAGGTATTTCTACCTCTCCTTCTACGCCTTCTTCCAAGCATTCATTTTCTCCTTGTCTTCTACGTCTAGCCATTTCAATTAGTCCCACTGGGCGTGTCAAAAATATATGTTGGCTTTTTGGCTTTCGAAGGTTATTATTATAATTATGAGCGTGCCAGCAAGGATCAATCAGTCCTTACAAAAAATTAATTGCCAACCAATTATCAGACGATTGTGTTTTAGTTCTTTTAGCCTCAATGAAGAGGACTTTTACTGGTGGCTTGATTTAGGAGAATTAAGCAAATAACAATCAAATGAAGAACAATTGAAACATTTCATTAAAATGAAAACTTACAATGATCCAATTCAGCCTCGTAGAGGTTTACAGCAACAATCTACTTGAAATTATTCCTATGAACGAAGTGCAGTGCAGGAATTTTAAAGTACGAAAATGTAAAGAACAGGAAATATAAAACTGGAAAGGAAATAAAGTAGAATAAAACTGGTTTTTTGAATCTGAGTCTAGGCTATTTTCTGGGGCCTTCTCTGCTATTTATACTTCTCAAGGATGACCATCGAACTGCACTTCCAACCGTCGAATCGCTCCTCCATGATCGCTGATCATGTTGCCTTATAGTTAGCTCCACTATGCCATCACTTGCAGTTAGGCTTCCCTTCGAATTTTGAATTTGAATTGTGAGTGTAAACGTCCCCGAACGTCCCGGGAGGAGATCTCGTTTTCTTCATTGGGCTCACTACAGTTCAGGACTCAAAGTCACGGTCCTGTATCTAATCTCAAAGAATGCAATGCAAGACCGATGAATCATCAAAGAGTCCAAATCCGACAAATCGTTTTTGAAAACAGATTTTTTTTAAAGAAGTGCCAAACATGGAGTGCTTTGCCAGATACAGAGTCGCCACCCAAATATTTTATTTTGGGAAATTTAGGAAACCTTGACTCGTTGCCTAAGGCCACGTGTCCGTCATCACCAAAGTTGCCTCGGCTCGAGAACTTGGGTACAATTGGGGAAGGTCACTTCGTGAGCACCCCTGCTCGCCCGATCAAAGATCGGCCTCTACTAACCATGATATCGAGTTTTGAAAACATTATGTGATCTTATTCCGGTTATTAGCCTAGAATTACTATGTGATGCGCACAGCATACAAATATAGACCGGATCGCCTGAATTGGAACAAAACATCTCATGTTTGTTTTTGAAAGCGGTTTGCTACTTGTAAGTAGGCTAAAATGTGGATTTGCCACCCTCAGGTGGGCTTAGAAAACATGATTTTGCCACTCTCAAGTGGGCTTAAAACTCGCAGTCGATGAATTGTTCCAATCCAAATAACCCAACCTTCACCCACAGACATTCGGGCAGTTATATCAGATAAGCACATAGCCTCATGGTAAGCATGCTATCATGACAGTCACTCACACACATGCAAGGATGCTAAAGCATAAACACTTACCGAGTACTCCAAGCCAAAACAGAAGCTATGTTAGAAATCCATGCATGATCCTAACTATGCTGAAATGCCTAATGCAACACATGCAGGAATGCAACTACAATAGGCTCGGCTATTCTAAAGATGGCATGTGAAATGCTACAACTAACAAGTATTCAACTCGGAATTGAAATACAATGCAGTTAGTATGATGCGCCGAGCCCGGTGCATGCAAGACAGATGAATGAATGCAAACATGCTATCATAAGTATGCTAATTGAAACATGCCCTAAACCAACCATCATAAGCTGGTAAATAAAAGGGAGAAAGACGTGGGGTTGGAAGACATACATCACACACACGCACACTTATTACAACAATTGGCCCTCTCTCGGAGGGTCTGAAAGAATATTACACAACCAAAATAAATAACGAATTATTACACAATACTAATTACTTAACAAATGAATCAGGTAAGCAAAGTAAACTAGCATGCTATGCTACGTGCAATGGACTGCCTCAACTCTGTTCCGAATGATGAAGGATGCATGCATGCTCGGGTCGCCTTGTCGGGAAATTCCATCGCGACGCCTCGCCTCGCCTTTGTTTGCAATTGATCTCAGAAACTTGCACAAAGCTCCAGAAGGCTGAAACTCCACCTTGGGAAGGCCACCGACCAGTTATTAGCATGGGAGACCACCTGCCGAGCACCCTTTGTGGTGGAGACCAAAGAAGGTGGTCGGCCTGCTAGAAAATCTGGTCGGCCGACCAGTTTCTACCTCTGGTTTCTGGTTTTTCTGCAACAAAGGCAAGAGAGAGAAAAGGGCAATGTATTTTCAACAAAATGTGTGCAATGACCACTCTCCCCGTCCTTGCACAAGCTCAAGGGAGGGTAGTCCTCGATCCTCGTGCCACCAATCATGCATCTCGATGCATGGTGGCCGAGAAGTCGAATTGCACAACTCGATGTGAAATGAATGCACATATAAGCAAGTAAAGCCAACAACTCTATCATCGACAGTCAAGATTGTCGGCGACCGAGAATTGAGGCACGTTTCGTCACTTGGAGTACGAAACGTCCCTCGGTTCCCGTGTTCGAACTAAACCCTACTCCAAACACAAAGCAATGAGATGGCATACGCAATGGGACTAATATGCAACCTAGCATACGCAATGCTATGGGCTAAAATGGCATACACAATGCACGTGACATAACATGGCATACACAATACACTTACGAAGACTATCATTCGCACATGAACTAAATGGCATATACAAATGCATGATGGACTTACACCAATATGAGTGGACCTCAACCACACTCACATCAGTGGCCATATGATGGAAATGAGACAACCGAAATACATGCAAACATGCACGGATGCAAAGGAACGATCCTAAGGCATAACATGCAACTCTAACTAAGCATGGCAAAGGATGAAGTATGGCATGAAAACACACATTTTCCAACTCTGAAACATAATGTACAATGGTCCCGAATCATGCAAATATGTCGCACAATGCATGCAAGATGGCTTGAATACCAAAACTAGTGAAGCGAGTTACACTAGAGGTACACAAAGCAATGTATAAATGCCAAAACCAGCCCCAAACAGACCCTAGGCAGGTCTGAAATAGTGGGAAAATGGCCCAAAATGATGACTCAACATGCAAAGAAACGAAGCTCATGCAATGGTCCGAAAACGAGGCATTTATGCACAACTCTCAAACACGTTTAAAGAGTGGAAATCATGGGAATATGGCATTCATATAAGCTCTGAAATATGATGTATAATGACCCCAAAGCATGAAAACACGTTAGTATATGCATGCAATAAACCCCTAATCTCAAAGCTAGGCATGGATATTGAACTACAAGCATACAAAACAAGCATCATTCGACCATGAGACCCAAAAACAGAGTTAAGGCAGTCTAGAACATGTACAAAATCAGTTTAAGGCATGGCCAAAAAGTGTTAACATGAAGGGCCAAAACAACATGCAACATAGGCTAGTAAGCATGGTTTACACTACGTGTATATGAAGCACATGAGGGGCCACCAAACCAGCCAAAAAAAGAAACATGGCATGCCAAAATATGACCAAAAACCCCTGAAACTCAGTCAACACATGTTAGAATGAAGTGTTCCATTGAAAGGCCAATGAGAGGGTTGTTCTACACATGTATGATGGACAGACAAAATGGCAAAACTACCTCTGGAAAGAGGTTATGAGGGCCCTAAAACTCACTGAAAAGGGCCTGAAATGAGTCTAGGAAGCATGTAAGTAAAGGCCCCTTTGGAAGGCCTTGAAGAGGATTACTCTACACATGCATAATAGACATTCAACATGGCAAAAAGGGCTCTGGACAGAGCCTATGCAGGTCACAAAACTCACGAAAAGTGGCCTGAAACATGGCTTTGAAACATGCAAATAGGGGCTCCTTTGAAAGGCCAAGAAACCTAGTAAACAAAACAAGGGGTGAGAGGGTCACCCCTCTCTGATTTTGATGCTCAAAAATACATAATAACCACTGAAAATCTGTTGGATTTCAGTGGTCAAAAAGGCCAACAAAGCTCACAACAAAGGCCCTAATGCATGGCCTAAAACAAGAGGAAATGAAGCATGCAAAGGGGTAGATGACCCCCAACAGAAAAATAGCCTAAACAAACATGTTTAGATGCTCAAAACAAGACTTTTTTCAGTTTATGATGAAGCTCAAATATGCTTGCAAATAGAGCTAAACTATGAAGCAAAATAAGGCTACAAAGAGGGAAATAAAGACTTACCCTTGTGGAAAAGAAGGCCAGCAGCTTCTAGACCAAAATAGGAACTCTTCAACCTCTGAAAATGAGCTCCAAGATGTTTAGATGGATGATGGAGAGGTTAGGTTAGGAGGTGTAGTGCAATGGGGCCAAGAACCTTACACTTTCAAGACCTAATGGGAGAGATACAAAGGGAGAGTGTATATATGCCTTAGACTGATTCTTCAACCCTTGCAATGGAAGAGGACCTCTTCCTTTATAGAGGAGAGGGGCTAAAGCTTCTCTTGGAAGCTAAAAACCAAGCTCAAAGATCCTCCATACACATGTATGGAGGATCACTTCTGAGGCTTCCAGCTGGCACAGCTGGCTAACACTCAGTGAGACAAAAAAGCAGGAAGCTGGCCAACCAGTTCAAGTGGTCGGCCGACTACTCCCCCTGGTCGACCGACCAGGGGTCAAAAGGTTCAAGTTGAAAAGGTGGTCGGCCTACTCATATTGGTGGTCTCCTAGGTCAATGCAACTCAATGGTGGTATGGGAGACCAGAAATTGTGGCCTAAAAGTTAGAGAGACCAGCTTCCTGACAAGAAAATCGGCCGACCGGGGAAAGGTGGTCTCCAAGAAGAAAAGGTGGTCTCCCACCCTACTACCACCTTCCTAACAATGAAACTAGGGTCCATGCCTAAATGGACCCACACCGATGCGAAACGAAGGTTCGGGGGCCAAAACGCGCAGCCGGGGGCCCCGAAAACTGACTATTAAGCACTGGAGGTGGCGTATGACCACAAAGGCGGTTTCCCGGGCTATAGTGTCCCTCTAGGGAGAGGGAACAAGGTGTGTGCCAAAAATCGGGGCAAACGGAGAAAGTTAAGCGGTCCCGAACCGAGGCGCACGGCCGACGGCTCCGAAAATCGGAAACTGGTCTCCAAATGGGAATAGTGGCCTACGACCACGAAACGTAGCCTACGGCCACTGAGAGATGGTCTTCGAGACCTCTCCCTCCCTTCGGGAAGAGAAAACAGGACCTGGTTTGCAACCCGAAGCAAAGCACAAAAGAGTCCCAAGCCCGGAGGCAAGGCTCTCAGCCGAGACTTTGCAACCTCAGAACGAGCACAATATGCAACATCACCGAGCGCTCAGTTGGTGACGTCTGAGTCTTAAGGTCGGTCAAAAATGGGGTGTCTACAGTGAGTAACTGTTGAAGCCACATCACTTTGCATATATTTACTGATCCAATGCTACTCAGATCTCGTAAGAACCAATACTAACCGCCACGTGTACGATCACGATCGAAAACTTGAATAGTCTTCCCGTATTGCCCTTATCCTGCCATGCGTTGAATTATAATTGGCTTATACAAAATATATCGCCAACAGAGGTATTAATATTTTAGTGAGAAGTATTGATGGTTTATTATAATAATAATAAGATTTTTAGATAAAAATTTAATTTATTTCTTTATATGTATTTTATCTCTTTTATATCTACCTCACTGTTTTTAAAAATAAATTTGACCCTATTTCCTATCATTCTCCATCATTCTTTTGGTGGATTAAAAAACCCAAAAAAAAAAAAAAGTAAAAGTTAAAACATGGCTGACAACTGCCAGGCATCATGGCTACCACGAGTTATTTTATTTTATTTTATTTTTTAAAATATTTAAAAAAATAATAATTTAGAGAATTAATTCACTTTTCAAATTATTTTAAAAATTAACCCACTTTTTAAAATTACATTTTGAAAATACGATTTTAAATTAAAATTTCATTTTCAATATGTAATTTTAACTTGAAATTGCATATTCAAAATGCAATTTTATGATGACATGGACTGCTATCATGGCAAAGTAAAATTGTATATTATAAATGCGTCACACTTGAAATCGCATATTCAAAATATAATTTCATTTGAAATTACATTTTCAACATGTGATTTTAAGTGAAGTAGCATTTTCAACATGCGATTTCATGACATCTCTCTGACTTAGTCCAACGACTTTAAAGTAGGAGTGTTTGCGATTCGGTTGCGGCTAGGAAATCTCTAATCCATCATCCGTCCGCCGAATTGGCAAATTGGAAAAAATCTATCTGTATTCCTCCACCAAATTGACGGATGGATACGAATCAATTTGACAGTTTAAATTTTTAAAAATTTTGAACATAATACAACAACTTATCAATATTTTTTTTTAGATAACAATCCAACTCAACATAACCAAATGATTATCAAGTAAATTATCAAATATCAATAATAAATACATATAAAAAAATCATGCATTATCAAAATTATTTTATTACTTTTTTTATATTTAAAAACTATTTAATTTGATTTTTTTTTAAATAAAAAAAATTAAACCTTATATTTTTCACACAAAAATACCAAATATTAACACTTGTCATTTGATAAAAGGATTTCCAAATTGAAAATAAATTGAAAACACAATAGAATATTTAAACTCTTTTTCAATTGATAACACAAACAGAATATCTAAATAAAATGAAAACACGAAATTTTACAAATACTATGGGTGCTTGCGGTGTGGTGGTTCGGTTGTGGCCAAAGAAACCTCAAATCCGCCATCCGTCCAAAACTAGGCGGATTGAAAAAAATAATCTGTAACCGTCCGCTCGTCATCACGCATCCGTCCAAAATGCGGCGGATCGATTCGGTTCGGTCAGTTTGAACGGATCGGAATATTCGCAACTCACCCCTACTTTAAAGTGCACGGTTTGCAAAGCTAACTTATTGTTTTTCAATTGTTACCCGTGACTTGCTTTATTAATTACAAAGTACACTATTTGCACTAGTTTTATGTGAAATTGAATCTTCATGATAGTGATTTGACATAATTTTTACCTCAAACCCTAAAATCATATTCTTAACATGTGATTTCATTGATAACATTGAATTCTTATCAATGTCACATTGTGAGGGTTTTTATTTTATTATTTAATTTCTTTGTAAAAGAAATATAAAATGTAAAAAAAAAAAAAAATCATGTATTTGTAATTTTTATTTATATGGAATTTTTTTATGTTAGTTTAAATCTCATTTTGAACCTGCAAAATCATTGTGAAATTGAATTTTGAACATGAGATTTCAATTCTCACACGTGAGTTACTACAACAATTTCAAATTACATTATTTATCAATAGTTTTGCGTGAAACTGAATCTTTATGATACTGACTTTGACTTAGTTCTGACTCAAATCTTCAAATTAGATTCTCAACATATGAACAAATAGTACACACTATTTGTGTTACGTGAAATGAAATTTTCATGACAGCCATTTTGCCTTAGTTCTGACTTAAATACTAAAATCAGATTCTCAACATGTGACTTCATTAGTAACATGCAAAATTCTTGTCAATGTCAAATCGTGAGAGTTTTTCTTTTATTATTTAATTTCTCTATAAAAGAAATACAAAAATGTAAATAAAAAATTATGTACATGTAATTTTTATTTATACGGAATTTTTTATGTTAGTTTAAATCTCATTTTGAACGTGCAATATCATTATGAAATTAGATTTTGAACATGCAATTCAATTCTTACCCGTGACTTACCACAACAATTTCAAATTGCCACTACAAAAATTTTGATTTTTTGCGATGGCAAAATGCCGTCGCAAATACTCAAAATGCTGTCGCAAAAACTTTTTTGCGACGACAACTAACTTTTAGCGACGGCAAGTGGGGAGTCACAACAAAGGGCATTGCTAAAAGGTTTTAGCGACGGCACAATGCCGTTGCCTTTTTTTTGCGACGGCAAAGTTTCCTTTTTGCAATGGAATTCTGCTGTCGATATTAATATGTAAAAATCTGAGATTTTTTGAGACAGCACTGTGTTGCTATAGCTAAAAGTGTTATTTGTGATGGCAAAAAATGCCGTCGCAAAAGTATTTTTATTACAACGGGATACCTGCCGTCGCTAAAAGATTATTTGAGGCAGCACGACATGTCGTCGCTAAAAGATTATTCGCGACGGCAAAGAATACCGTCGCGAAAGATTTTTGTTTCAACTTTGCCAATATCTTTTGTGACGGCATTGCCTACGTTGGAAAAAAAAAAATCTAGTTCTAATGTTTTTTGAGACGGTGTGGTGCTGTCTCAAAAAAAAAAAAAAAAACAAAAAAAAAATTATGAAAATTACATGTATTAAATGAAAAATGACTAAGAAAAAAACCAATAATTACATAATAATATAAAAATTTCAGTATAAAAATAACAATTCATCCATAATAAAAATATTTTTGCATTCATAACAACACATCAGGAAAATTATCTCACTACATAATATTGCATAATACATATAGAATGTTTAAATACATAATGTTGTTCACAATTCAAAATAACGTAAATCAAAAACAAAGGTTTCCCTCATGATTCTTCCGTGGGTAACGAAAACAAAAGTTAGTCGTAATTTTCACACGCCTGTATTCCACAAGAAACAAACTGCTACTCGGGAAATATCTGAAAACAAAAAATAAAAATAATTAATGACAATATAATTATATGTTAATATTTTAATTACAAAAAAACATAAAAAATTAACTACTATATAATTACAAAGATAATTAAGTAAATAATTTTGGCTAGACAGAAATCCGGCTCTAACTCCCAAACTGGGAACCCGATTGGAGTCCCGTCTTCTCCCACAAGTTTCTCGTGCCTAGGCGGTCGTGTGTGCCAAGTTTCATGCTAAACCGACACCGTTGGGTGATTTTGGGGTGTCAACACCTCGAATTCAAATTTCTTAAGGAACTAGTTTGCCTAGATCGAAATCTGACTTCAACTCCCAAACCGGGAATCCGATTTGAGCCCCGTCTTCTTCCACAAGTCTTTTGTGCCTAGGTGGTCGTGTGTACCAAGTTTCATGCTAATCCGACTCCGTTTGGTGATTTTGGGGCGTCAACACCTCGAATTCAAGTTTCTTAAGGAATTAGTTTGCCTAGAGTGAAATCCGACTTTAACTCCCGATTGGAGTCCCATCTTCTCCCACAAGTCTCTCGTGCCTAGGTGGTCGTGTGTGTCAAGTTTCGTGCTAAACCAACGCCATTTGGTGATTTTGGGGCGTCAACACCTCGAATTCAAGTTTCTTAAGGAACTACTAATTTAAAAATACATATAATTGATTTAAATTATCATAGTACTAAATGCATGAGAAAGGGGCAGCCAGAAGGAAATAGCTAGAATGTTAAGTCATGAAAATAAACACTCGAGACAATTCAACAAAGCCCCAACCCAACGATTTAGGGAAGCCTTGATAACAACACATTGTATAACATAAGTTTCCTAAAACAAAAACAGTTTGTTACACAGGAAGACAAGAACTAATGATGTTAACATTTAGTATTGTAAGTTTTTTTTTTTTTTTTTTTTTTTTTTTTTTTTTTTTTTTGAAGTTTACTAAAATATGTTGTTTAAATCAATATTTTATTTTTATTTTTTATTTTTTTCAAAACTATAAATGATAATAAATGATATACATGGTCAAATACAAGAAGAAAATCATTTTGAAACAATGGTATGTTTGCCTTCTAATTATAGATATGGGTAGCCTTTCATAGAGAGGTAGTGGTTTTCCTTTCATTAATTGATCGGCAAAAAATCAAATATTTTGTGTTATGAACATACCTCAAACAACTGATTTATATTATCAGCTGTCTTTGCAGATGTCTCAATAAAAAACATTCCATTATTCTCAGCAAAGTCAATGCCATCCTTCAGGGGAAAAGATATAAATAAATGAATGTGTTAAGTTAGCAAACTAAATCTTGATTTGTAAATACAAAGGAAAAGCTGATGTAAGTAACATCCAATACTCAAGTCTGCCACTCACTTGAATAGGTACTTCTTGTTGCTCTTGAAGATCGACTCTGTTACCAACTAAAGCCATGACTATATCGGGGCTTCCATGTTTTTGTAGTTCTTGTAGCCAGCCACAATAAATCAATAGCAATGAATACACACAATAGCATAGTCAGCAATTTATAAAAAATTAAGAAAACATTTGTGGATCATACAACTTGATTTTTGGGTGGTCACACAAATGTCCAAGTTGTAAACCACAAGAACAAGGAGAACAAAGATGAAAAGAGAACAAGAGTGTAAATCAAAGAAGAAGAAAAACCTTAATTTTTGATGCTCAAGGCACATTAAATCACAAGAGGAAGGAAACAAAGATGAGAAAAGAACAAGAGTGTAAAGATGAAGACCCAATAATATAAATGATGAATACACAATGCTCAAGCTTTTCTAAAATTTTTTAAACAAACTATTCAACAGGAAAGCCTACTTACATGCGTTTCAAAACATAAATAGCTAGATTTTTAGTGTGTTACTCTTGAAATTGAATCTCTTTCTATCTTTAGTAGACTTTCAACTTGTAAGGAGATGAGAAGACAATCCTTGTTTAATTTTTTTTTCAATAATTTACTGTAGAATATCCTCTATATTCCTGGACAACTATTTTCGACGTGAGTCAAGGTTAGAGGAGACAAGTATTAAAATGACCACAAATATCACTACTTTGTAGTTCTCACAAACTCTATTTCAAGAGAGAGCTTTAGCCAATCCAAGATTGCAATTCATTAGCATGGAAAACCACTTATTCATCTTAAAACTAGCTAGCATTTCTATAGTGTCATTGTCAGTTTTCCATAGTTAATCAATGAAACATGTTTCATTAAGATCCATCCGGTGCTAAAAAAAAATTGATATGTCAAATCCTTTTGATTTTCATCTCTCAACAAACTTTCAACATTCAAAATTTTCAATCAGTTTTGCGGTTCTAAATCCTATACCTCAAAATTTTACATTATAATCTTGAAAATACCAAATCTGATGCTTTACTTTAACAACAATATTGAGTTTCTACTGTAGTCTCACAAAACAAGATATTGTCTTAAACAAGCCCTTTCCATATTAAATCCTGATTGAAGAAAATTACAATGCATTTAACTATATCCTATAACTAATAAACCAAAACTGAAATAGAGAAAATCATCTTCCAATATGTGCAAATCATACCTTAACCCAATCCTGTGCTTTATTGAATGAATTAGGATTTGTTATATCATACACGATAACTGAAACTGCAGCACCACGGTAATAAAGTGGTGCCAGTGCTGCATACCTGAACAAGACACGTCCAGAATTAGACGTTAATATGCTCTCTCAAAAGAGTCTTAAAATGATTCTGGGAAAGTGAAATTGGTAACAAAATAAATATAATTAATATATATATATTGATTTTAGCCAACAGTAATACCTCTCTTAGCCAGCAGTATCCCATATTTCAAACTTCACTATTGTAGAATCTTGCAAGGAAATTTTCTCCTCTCTCCACTTCATATATCTCTCAAAACAAATTTTCTCCTCACTTTCTCTCTCTCAAAGAAATGGATGGTAGTTACATAGATGAGAGCACAACAAGTGACTCTCTATCTCAATCAATTGAACCTTCATCGACATCGGTTGCACAGTTTTAAAATCTAACAAAAATAATTTCTGATTATCATAGCCTTTAGATGAAGCAATGTTCATACTTGGATCTACAAATTAACATCATTTATTTCAATAATTAAAGCAGAATTCAAATATAAACAACATTGAACATAAACATGAAAGTTTATCAGCATATAGGGAAGAAAAATATATATATATATATCAGTGTGTGTGTGTGTGTGTGTGAGAGAGAGAGAGAGAGAAAGAGAAAGAGAGAGAGAGAGAGCATACTGACTGAGCTCGTGAGAGAGAGAGAGATCGTAATACCTTGTCGCCGCACCACCGCTACCGTCATCTCTCATCGAAAGAGAGATCGTCGATGAACACTCACCGTCGTCGCTCATCAAGAACCTACCCGTCACACGAACTCCCTGTGATTGTGATTGTGATACACAAACTCGAACTCGTCTCTATGATTGGGAACTTGAACTCGTCTTTGTGATTGTGATACACGAACTCGAACTCGTCTTTGTGATTGGGAATTGAGGGAGAATGGTGTTAGGGATTTTGGGGGTTTTGAGGGAGAATGGTGTTAGGGATTTTGGGGGTTTTGATCGAGCGCCATTTGGGCTGAAGGAGGGAGATGAAATATTTTAGTACTATTTGTGACAGTATAGATTAACCGTCGCAAATGATAAAATCCATTTATTAAAACGACACCGTTTTAATAAGGGTTTTTTTGCGACAGAGAATTCCTATCACAAATGTCCACTATTTGCGACGGTAAATTTCACCCGTATCAAAAAAAAAAAAATTGCAACGGTACACAGTGCGTCGCGAATACTTCCGTATTTAAGACACTTTTTCTTGTGTGCTTATTAGCGACGGGGAAACTACCATTGTAGAAGACATTTATTTGAGACGGCTTCAAATGCCGTCGCAAAAGATCACTTTTTGCAACAGGATACACGCCGTCGCAAAAAGTTCCGTGTTTTATACCCATTTTTCTTGTAGTGTACACTATATATCAATAGCTTAAACGTGAAACTGAATCTTTATGTTACTCACTCTGACCTAGTTCTGACTCAAACCTTCAAATTAGATTCTCAATATGTAAACAAATAGTACACACTATTTGTATTACGTGAAATTAAATTTTCGTGATAACTATTCTACCCTAGTTCTGACTTAAATATTGAAATCAGATTCTCAAGATGTGACTTCATTGGTAACATGCAATATTCTTATCAATGTCAAATTATGAGTATTTTTCTTTTACTCAACACACTCTTTTGTACCTACTGTATTTGACACACTCTTTCAATAGTTAAGGCAATGATTTCAGTATACAGTAGGCATGAATTATGAGTGATTAAAGAGTATTAAGCTAAGAAATAGCATGAGTAATTGAATTAGAAAATACGAGATAAATCCGAGAATGTGATTCACGTGTACAAATTATGAGAATGGATTGAATAAGAAACCCATGTAAAGAAAGCTAAGCCATAATGGCCAAGTGCATGTGTAATGATAAGATATGTTTGTGTTATGTACTTTTGTGTTTGTAGGTCAACGTTCGAAGATTAATTGACCGTTTTCGGAAGCCCACTGTGAGTAATGTTATTGTAAAGATATGTTCATATGAATTATGTTCCAAATGTGATTTGATAAGTTATGATTTCTGAAATGATATTTGTTTACGTGAACGAATGTCTTGTGTTTGAAATCTATTATGGCATCTATAGATAGTCCCAAGTCATGGGAGACGGCATGTTAATGCGGGTTCGTGACATATATGTGATTACGATATCTCGTTAGCCACTTGTCAAGTGGTGATTTGTTGAATCGATATCCGGAACTGATTACTCTAGTTGGATGACGATGTGATGTGTTCTATGGGATGTACCATTATTATGTTTGGATATGAGAATTGATTCTGTTATGATCTATTTTATGGATATTATTATGTTCGGCATTCGTTCACTAACCTCTTTACTTTAATGTTATTCATTAGGCTTTGGCTCACTGTTTGTATATATGTACATATATATGTAGGTGAGCATGAGCAGGACTAGGCCTAAGGGCTTTTGTCTGACTTCCATTTTGTCAAGCCAACCATTGTGCCTCACGTGGACGTTTCTGAAGTGTCGCATGTTATAAGACTTTATTAGTTTTGTTGGCTGTACTTAAGATGCTATAGTTAAGTGTGTGGGTATAACGTCAGAATGATTTTTGGTTATGTATATAAAGTTTTAAATTATCTGTCTCATGTATGTCTACACAGCTCAATGGACAATGTATTTATTTATTTGCTTCCGCTAGCCCCTTATTTTGTTAATCTGTTTTAGAGGCCGTAGGTAATCTTAGGATTACTGGCCGATTACGACGCTAAACCTATAGGGGCGGGTTTGGGTCGTGACAGAGTGGAATCAGAGCACGAGTCATACCGCGCACGAGTCCATATGAGCTATAGGATGTCCTAGAAAAGAAATAGGGACATTGCATCATCATGAGTGAGCATGTGTAAATTTCTCTGTACATGTTTGATAAGAAAAATGAGAATGAAAACTCTAAGCTTGAACATAAGAACAAATAATTTGACTTCGAAAATGAACACGAAACTGATATGAACATGAAGATGAAACTTATGTGATTTGTAAGAACTATTTGCGTATGTTCATTATTGTCTTTGCTTATATATAGAAAAATGGAAGAAATGAGAAATATAGATGGATCTGAATCTTCCGATGCTAGAATTAGCCGGTTAGAAAGAATGGTTGAAGCCTTAACCGAATCTATGAGACAATAGCAACAAAGACAATCATTTTTACCTCATTCACTATCTCCGATACAAGTTGAGTCGATTAATAATGATATGATAACTCTGACACACAAAAATAATAAGATGAAGCCACCGGAATTTCTGGGGGTATCGAACCACTTAAAGCTGAGACTTGGGTACTAGAGACCGAAAAGATATTTGAAGTATTTCTATGTACTGACATACAAAAAGTTTTGTTGGCCACATTTACACTTAACGAAGAAGCTAGAAGATGGTGGATGCTAGTACGAAATGAAAATGAGGGTATGACATGGGATAGATTTAAAGAACTCTTCTATGAAAAATATTTTCCCCAATGTATCTGAGATAGGAAGGTATCCTAGTTTGAGCAACTTAAGTAGGGTGATATGACAGTGGCAGAACATGAGACAAAATTTACTGAACTAGCCTGATATGCACCACACATGATAGACACTACAAAAAGGCTAGAAAATTTGAAGGTGGGCTTGACTTAGATGTGTTTGACTGAGTTGGTGTTTTAAAATTGACAAAGTATGTGAACGTTCTTGATAAGGCCTTAATGTCTGAGGCAAATGTAACAGCCTTGAAAATATCAAAGTCGTCATCGTCAACTGAATGGGAAAGTAAGAAACAAAAGAAACAAAAAGTTGAATTAACCAGTAATTTGTTGACCTTCGTGAATGAAAAACCTAAGAAGAGAACTTTTGACAATGTAAGTCGGGGAAGTAATGTGAACAATGATATATCTATTTGTAAAGAATGTGGAAAACAATATTGGGGCATTTGTCGTTGCCTATCAGGAGCTTGTTTTCGATGTGGACAGAAGAGACACTTGGCTAAATCTTGCCCACAAGCCCGTCCGAACAAAAATAGGCCGAATACTAGTATGACTGATTCCATGTAATAACCCCGATTTGTGATTGGCTTAAAACATATGATTAAGAGTGCTTAATGAGTAATTCAGATGAAATTCTAAAGTAATTGCATATGTATTGCATTATTGGTGTTTATATATGTTCATGGTAGGAATATATGTTTGTATTTCTGTTTAGTTTTGCGAATTGAAGGTCTTATCAGCATCCAATCATGAAATTGACTACGGTTATGTGTTATTTGGAATTTTTAGAATTTTATGGTAGGATGAATTGAAATTCGATTCGGAACAAATTAAATTAGAATAATTAATGTTAATGTGATTAACCTAAGTCAAGTTTAATTAAGCCTCCTTAATTGAACCTATATAAGGCTACTTTGACTCCATTAGTTCATTTAGCACCTTCATTCCCTACTCTTTAAGCACGAAACGTGGGAGAGGGAGAGATAGAAGAAAATTGAGATCAAAAGCTAGGAAATGGGGAATTACTAGGAATTATTGAAGAATTACAAAGAATTTGGGAGCTTAAGATTCTACACTTGTGCAATTAAGACCCTAGGTAAGAATTTTGTCCTTAAACTTTGCAATCAAGACTTTAATACATGAATTCTAGAGAATTAAGCTAAGTTAGGCAAGAATTGAACTAATGAATTAGAAATGACGATCATTCCATGCATGCATGCATGCATAATTCATGGATTTTGAGTTTTAATTCCAACAATTTCATACATGCAGGAGCTAATCTCTGTTAGACTATGAGAACTCACCATGGTTTTATACACAAACACTTCATTTGTACATGTTTTGGAAGGTTTGAATTCTTGATAACACATGCATGATATGTATACGTGTGTTCAAGTTTGGTTTTGAAGAATTTACTCACTTTTGGGCCTTGATTTTGTGTTTTGAACCTTAATTCATAATGTTTTATAGGTTTTCAAGTGTTTTCTCAAGTTTTTGCCACAAAAGACCATGATTTGCAGCTTTGAAACTGAGTTTAGAACTTGGAAGAGCAATCTGGAAATTCCAGATTCTGTCTCTCCGCCCGAGCGATAGATCCTGCGCTCGAGCGACCACTTTGTATTTTGCACCTCCGCTCGAGTGACCTAAAGTTGGCTCAAGCGTAAATTGCATGCTCCCAGAAGTTTCCATGTTTTGCAGACCGCTCGAGCGACAAGAGTTGCGCTTTAGTAAAGACCTCAGTCTCACACTCGAACAACCGTCGAGCGGGAAAATCAAGCAACTAATACTTTTGCAAAGTTTACAGACCGCTCGAGCAAAGTAAGTTGCGTTCGAGCGACCACTCACATTTTTGGACCTCCACTCGAGCGAAGGAAGTTGCGCTCGAGTGAGCCCCCTGTTTGCAGCAAATTTAGCTAAGTGTTGAACAACATGTTTTGGCATCCTCATTGCATCCTAGGCATTCTTAGGCCAAGATTAAGACATAATAATAAGGATAAAGACTTAGAAACACTAAGAATGAATTTATTAGGTTAAGTTATATATGGGTGTGTGTTTCAAGAATGTATCTGTTATGTTGTGTAGGTCACGCGCCGTAAGCTTATTGAATTATCTGCTCTGTCTGTCTATCTGCCTCTGAAGCCAACTGTAAGTAATAACTTAGTAAAGCTATGTTCAACTTTATTTATTTTCTATATGATGTAATAAGATCTGTTTTCTGAACTGCTATCTGGAATGCTATTTGTGAATCATGAATGGATGTCCATTTTTCTGAAATGTATTTGTGGCATCCATAGTTCACGTAGCCCTCGCCCGGGGGTAATAATACCGTGGCTGATATGTACGTGGCCCTTGCCCAAGGGTAACAATACTGTGGCTTATGTTCACGTGGCCCTTGCCTGGAGGTAACAATATTGAGGCCTATGTTCACGTGGCCCTCGCCTAGGGGTAACAATACCATGGCTGCTTGTGAACAATATGTGGACCTATGTGGTCGTCGGTACCGACTATGCAAATTTGATATGATATGACATCTAAATGGATGTACCACATATAACTGTTATAATCTCTGGTTAAGTATGCAAAACTGAATTTGTTTCTGATTCGAAATCTGTTATAGGACATCATTCATTAAATTCTTTACTCTGTTATTATTCATTGGGCTTCCACTCACTATTTATATTATGTATGTAGGTGACCAGATGTGTGACCAGGCCTAAGTTGCTGCATGGAGTTTTGGTGTGTCAGCCACCCTTTTGTGCTTCCCGAGGAGGTTCCGGATTAAGTCAAGCCTTGTGGCCATGTTTTGTAAACGTTTAAGACTTTGTTTTCTATTGATATATGAGCAAACTTTTGTTTATTTGTATATGGGGCTCAGTTCCCTTTTTGCTCCATCTATAATGAATGTGACGTAAGACGACTCTATTTTTGACGTCACATATTTGTATATAAAGTTTTAAATTTCTGTCTCATATACGTCAGCACAGCTCTATGGACAATGTCTTTTATATATTTGCTTTTGCAGCCTCTAATTATATGTTATTTTGTTCAGAGGACTTTGGTAATCCAAGGATTACTGGCCGGTTAAGTGGGTTTGGGTCATGACATTCCACTTTGGTACCAAGAACAAAAGCGATTTCTATTCCCGAGGGGAGCAATCTTAGGCAGGGAAGGGTTTACACCCTAGTTTCAGAAAATACTCAAAACAATAAAACGACTGACGCAGGTACTATTTTGATTATGTGCAAATGTATGTGTGAAAATTGATTTGGGAATTCATATAACTTTTGGCATGAGATGAATTGTTAATATGTTGACTGAACCAACTGAATTCTTAGAATCATGAACCTATGCTTCATGCCTTGATTTTTACTGGTGTGTAAAATGTTGTTAGAACTGATAGGATAGAACTCTAATTACTGAACATTTTTGAAACTCTACGGATTTGACAAATTACCTATGCTATGGAGAATGTTTGGACTTGTATATATATGCATACCTTTGTTTGGAATGTTAATTGATTCGAACTTGACATACTCTTTTGTACCTACTGTATCATGAAATCATTGCCTTAATTATTGAATTTGGGGAGATTGTTTTGTGTTCATCCAATTGTGAATCCGTACTGGGCGTGTTATTAAATTCTAGACATGCACATATGTGACTATACCTTTTGCTCGGAGACTGTGTACTACGAATGTTAAAAACTAACTAGGCTGTTTGGCTAGACTAGTGAACCTATGCTTCCGTGACTGTATGACTGATTTAGGAACTATTATAATGACTATGATACATACCCTTAATATGAACAACTGCATGCCTGTACACCTACATGTGAACTTATTTGAAGAACGCCACATTTTATATGACCTGAAACACTTCGATATGAACTATTATGATACATGACTCTGATGTGATTTTTAGAACTGATGAACTTGGAACAACTGTGGAACTATCGACAAAGTACCTAAGGAAACAGAATGCAACCTATAGAACCAAATGTACCCTATTTCATATGGCCCAACATATCTCGGCGCCAGCTTTCTTTTCACACTAAACCGAGTTTGCCCTTTCATTGGAGTCACTTTGATAAACACGTGATCCCTGACTTCATATTCTCTATCTCTTCTTCGGACATTTGCATAACTCTTTGGCGGCTTTGTGCAGTTTTTAACCTTTGTTGAATCAATTTCACATTTTCTGTCGTTTCTTGCACAAGTTCCGTTCCTAACAAAGGTCTATCACCTACTTCAGCCCAGCAAATTGGAGATCGACATTTCCTACCATACAACACTTCATAAGGAGGAATATCGATACTTGAATGATAACTATTGTTGTATACAAACTCAACCAAAGGTAGATAAGTCTCCCAATTCTCTTGGAAATCTAATAAACATATTCTGAGCATATCTTCTAGGGTTTCAATAGTTCGTTCTGATTGGCCATCTGTCTGTGGGTGATAAGCACTAATCAGTCTTAACTCAGTTCCCAAAGCTTGTTGTAGACTTTGCCAGAATCGTGAAGTGAACTTAGGATCTCTATAGCGATCCCGGTTTTCCCTCAATTGGTTGTTGTATTCCGGACTTCGTTCCGTGGATGTTGGTTGTTGCATATGTTTCATTTTCGTCCTTCAATTCTTTGTGTTTGAGTTTTAGGATGTGTTGGGCAGGTTTGTAACAGGTTTGGTGTGTTTTGAAACAAATGGTTGCTGCCCAGATTTTGGTGTCTTTGCTCGAGCGAGACTTTTGTCGCTCGAGCGAGCTCTGTGTTTTAGTTCCTTTGCTCGAGCCAGGGTTCCTTCGCTCGAGTGAGAGTTGAGTGGTGTGTCTGGTGGCTCAAACGAGAAGTCTTGCGCTTGACCTTGCGTCTGCGTCTTTTTTTGACCTGAAGGTTGCATTTCTTGGCTCAAGCGAGCGAGCTGTATGTTTTGGGTTTCTTCGCTCGAGCGTGCTTCTGGGTTGTAGACCTGAAGCTTCGAGTTGTTGGCTCAAGCGAGCCTCGAATATATCGGTTGGCAGCAGTGGGTTACACTTCACTTTTTCATCTTCTTCTTTATTCAAACCCTAGCCCCAACTACCTCTCTCTCTATACACACACTCTCTCTAAGATTTCATCTACTTCTAGAGTGTTTCCACCCAAATCTCTTTGTAAGAAAGATAGAGGGTGGCGTGGGCTTCATTTTAATCTGAAAAACCGTGGATTTGGAGCACTTTGAGTTTTCTTCATCAACTCCTTTGGGCTTCTAATTTTGAGGTAGGGATAACCTACTTCTCTTTATGAGTTTTGACATAAATGTTGGGCATTTTGATTAGATGGTGTTGTTGGGTAGTTTTGGGAAAAGTTAGGGTTTGATGTGTAATTTATAAAAGAGGGGTTTTTCCATGTTTTGAGTCAAATATGTGTTAGAGACTTGAAATTGGGGTTGTTTATGAATTATGAGTGAAATATGAGCCTTGGGGGCAATCTTGTGAATAAAGGGAAAAATGCCCTAGTTATGTGGAATAATTAATTTGAATAATTAATTTGAAAAGAAGTGAAATTGAGTTGAAAATCATGAGATTGGGAAATTTTGGGAATGAATGGTGTAGTTGGATTAGCTAATCACTCTCCTATGAAAATGTAGATATTTTATCTGTTTGATAAATTTATTATCTGTTTAGAGATAACTGCTTTGGGCTATCGGTGGAGGATAGTCTTGATTGTTGTAGACACTGTATGTTGATTAGGGAAGACTGAAACTAATCACATTAAATATGTCATTGAATATGATGGTTGGAATAATACATCAAATATGTGTATTGATTGATCATTGTATATGATAAGTGTTTAAATACATTGTATATGTATGTTGTGTGGGAGGAGATAGGGGATGTACTCCATGGTTTAGGAGGAGATAGGGTATGGGCTGTCAAACCTATTTGGGAGGAGATAGGGGATGTACTCCATTGATAACTAAGTTGGCTGGAGTGTCCAGGGTGAAAGTCCCGAAATTCTAATTACGTTTGCATAACGTAGATAATTGAAGTATTGGAAGTGTTTTGATATAAGTTGTAGTCTCATTTGAATTGTGGATAATGGAAGTGTTTTGATATGAATTGTAGTCTCATTTAACTATTTGGCTAGATAATGAGCCATGTTTATGAATTGAAAATTGGATGAGTAAAGGGAAGTGGAATGAAACATGGACATATTTGTCATGGAACTGGAATGTGATGTAAGTTGATTTACAAGTGTTAATCATTTATCAAATGCTAATGTTTTAGTCTTTTCTCATACTTGGTTTAGTATATCTCTACTGGGCATTGGCTCACCCTATATGGGACATCATTTTCAGGTTCAGGTGATATGCCACCTCCAAGGACGTAGCTTGGGAGGCTTTGAGGCTGATAGATTTTTTTTTTTTGTTGTTCTCTTTTGGTATTACATGTAAATTCAAGCTAAGGGCTTAAAGTGTATTTGAGTTAGTACTCTCATTTTTGTAACCAAGTGTTGGCTTGGAAAGTTGTAAGCCCGTAGGGCATTTACTTTTGTTGTCAACATGTAATACTTTTGTAATGAATACTCTGATGAATGGAAATATGTTTTATTCTCTTATGTCTATGCATGTCAAGAATGTGGGTTTATATGTATTATTTTGAGGGCGTTACAATCTCTGTCAGACAGAATAGATACTGGCACACCGTGCAATCTTACTATCTCATTCACATAGATGTTAGCCAATTTATCCACATTGTACAAAGATTTGACAGGCAAAAGTGGGCAGATTTAGTTAAACGATCAACAATGACCCAAATAGAATCCATACCTCGAGAAGAGTAAGGTAATCCCACAATGAAATTTATGGTGATATGCTCTCATTTCCATTCTGGTATTGGAAGCGACTGAAACAACCTAACAGGTCGTTGATGTTCGGCTTTAACTTTTTGGCAATGCAAACATCTAGCCACAAAATCAACAATGCTTTTCTTCATTCCAGGCCACCAGAAATTTTGTTTCAAATCCTTGTACATTTTCGTGTTTCCTGGGTGCATAGCACACTTTGAGTTGTTAGCTTCAATCATAACACGTTTTCTCAAATCAGCACAATCCGGTACACAAAGTCTATTTTGAAATTTCAACACATTATCATCATACACAAATCCCGGCCTCGGTTTTTGAGTCAAGGTCTTCAACAATCTTCTTCAAAAACTCATCATCAAGCTATTTCTCTTTAATTTCATTAATGATTGCAGGTTGAGCGAAAATGGCAGCTAAGATCCCGCCATGTTCACGTAATACAATTTCAATCTCATTCTTCTCTAAGTCACATAATAACTCTTTTTGACCGGTGAGTAAACATGACAAATTTTCGATTAATTTTCTACTCAATGCATCTGCAACGGTATTGGCTTTCCCCGGATGATACAGAATCTGCAAATCATAATCTTTTATCAATTCTAGCCATCTCCTCTGTCTCATGTTCAATTCCTTTTGGGTAAAGAAATATTTCAAGCTTTTGTGATCAGTGTACACTTCACAAGTCACTCCATACAGGTAATGGCGCCCAATTTTCAGAGCGAAAATCACAACTGCAAGTTCAAGGTCATGGGTCGGATAGTTCTTTTCATGTGGTCGAAGTTGTCATGAGGCATAAGCAATCACCTTATCATTTTGCATTAACACACATCCCAAACCTTTATATGAAGCGTCATTGTAAATTTGAAACATCAATAACATTAGGCAAAGTCAAAATTGGTGCAGTTACTAACCTGGTTTTCAATTCCTGAAAGACGGATTCTCTTTGACCATTCCAATCAAGCAACACATTTTTCTGTGTCAACCGCGTCAATGGCATGGCAAGTTTGGAGAAGTCTTTCACAAATCTTCTATAATAGCCAGCAAGCCCTAGAAAACTTCTAATTTTAGATACATTCGTCAGTCTTGGCCAGTATACAATAACTTCAATCTTTTGTGGGTCGACTGCTATGTCGTCCTTATTGATCACATGGCCCAGAAAAAGTCACATAATCAAGCCATAATTCACATTTGGAAAATTTTGCATAAAGTTTCCTTTCTCTCAGGGTCTGTGGCACAAATCTCAAATGATTTTCATGTTCTACCTTGCTTTTAGAATAAATCAAAATTCATCAATAAACACAACAACAAACTCATCAAGAAATTGTTTGAACATCCTATTCATTAGGTCCATAAAAGGGTTTGGCTTTGGTCCAGTCCAAGATCGGACTGGACCGTGTTGTTGGGCCCGTAGGGGCTTACCACGGGTCCCATTTTGATAATCCGAACAGTCAATGTGTAGAACTCGTCGAGTACTATATGTCTGTAAAAAAATCATGTTGATCGGATATCAATAGCTATGTGAACAAAACAATTTTTTGTCAACCATTAATTTGTTCACCGTCTATTTTTTTATATACAAAACTCATTTGGTCACATAGCTATCGATATCAGATCAACCTGATTTTTTACAAGCATATAGTACTCGACGAGTTCTACACATTGAATGGTTCAGATTATCAAAACGAGACCTGTGGTAGGCCCTCATGAGCCCAACAGCATGATCCAATCCGATCTTGGACTGGACCAAAGCTAAACCCCTTTACCTACTCGATTTCTCTTCTACCTTTTTCTTATAAATTGAACCACTCATTTCTTTCTTCCTCATCTTTTGTTCGTCTCTCTCTCTCTCTCTCTCTCTCTCTCTCTCTCTCTGTTACTCCGTTTCATCTCTCTCTCATATTGTTTTCCCTCTTAATTTGTTTATAACACAAATATTGAGTTTAAATATGGAAGTATGTAGATTGAGAATAAATAATTTTACAAAAGAGAAAAGTTTTAGATTTTATTAAACTTAATCCGCATTTATTTGGAGATTTATGGAGCAATTTCAAATTATCAAAGTGATGGTGACGGAGGAGATTATTTTGAGATAATTCGGGTAGTATATAATATGCTTCCGTAAATCTCTTTGCAATGTTTCTATTTTAATTATTCCCAACTTGTAATCCTTTTGATTATTGTGAACATTAATAAATTTTATGAAATTATTTATTGTTGATTCGTTGATTATTCTGGTCATTTGATAATTCTGTGAAGATATTTTGTGCTAAAAATGATGATTTATCTGATTGAATGATGTGAAAATATTCCGTACATGGGTCGAGGGCGGAGCCACCTAAGGCCTAGGGGGGTCACGTGCCCCCCCCCCCCTAAACTCACAATATTTAAATTGTTTCTCATATAGATAAAGATTATGTATTATGTATCCTTTATAAAATTATAATAGTGACCATCTTTAAATTATGTAAAACCTTTTTGTTTTTTTAAAATTTTTAAAATTCTCTATTTTATTATTTTGATTATTCTTTTCACTTTTAATTGATAGGTCCAGGCATGAATTTAATCAATTGATAATTCATTTCTTATTATGAGATTTGTTTAGTTGCTTATTTCTCCTCATTGGGGGACACTTTTTTTTGAGTTGAGAGGAATGAGCTTATTGATTATTTGGTTCATAGAATTTAGTTATTGAGTGGATTTATAAATCACATTAATGTAAATCTCAGGATAATTGTAATAAAAATATAAATATAAATGTATAAGTTTAATAATATCTCCGTGTTACTTGTTATGGGGAAAAAAAATTCAATGTTGTGATTAATGTGTGCCCCCCTACATTGAATTTTTGGGTCCGCCACTGGTCGAGTGGACCCTGCCAATAAGCTTGAACCAATATGCCTGGATAAATAGTTGTGCTTGGATGAGATGGGTGAGGCCGGTCACTGGTCATGTACTGAGTAGGACCGGGTATTTGGCCCCGGATAAAGTATCATAAGTGAGATTATTTGTTTGAGTAGTTTGGTAAATTACTTGCTGTTATCGAATCGTTGGTGCAACGTTATAAATTATTGATTTATTTTGTATCCGAACTTTGTATTCCTGTCGTATTGTATAATTTTTTAATTAATTTATTTTTTAGGTGAGTAGCGATTGAAGCAATAAATGAATTATTGAGTTAGAGATTTTGGGCCCCACCACTATTATTATATTTGGAGATTTGTATAAATTATATTTTAAGGACATTTGTGTAATTTTCTTTTATAGAGAAAATTTGTATATTTTTTAGGTTGATTTAATGTATTTAAGGGCCCGAAAAGTGTGGCGTTACACTTATAGTCTTGCCAATAAAATTATATGAGTATTAGATATATTGAAGAAGTATAATTATAAAATTAGATAATTTAAATAATAGCACTCCAATGTAAATACTAATAGAACAAAATATTACATTAATTAAGTTATAAAAAGAAATTAGTGTAAAACTTAACGACAATCAATTAGAAATTATAAACGAAATCCGATATATAATACTAGATAAAGGTAAGCAAGTAGTCATTATAGAAGATAGAGAAAAAAAACTGAAAATCTGTGCAAACTCCAGGGACAAAACTTACCAATGAGGGACACAACCGTGTTGAAATTGAAATAAAAAATCTGACATATAAAATAAAAAATTGAAATTTTACAAAACTTACCGTGTTGAAATTGTTTCCAGGGACACAACCAATGAGGGGCTCAGACAAAACCAAACTTCCATTCTCAACATAAACGAATTGCAAGAACCTAATAGCATCATCACTATACAAAATAAGAATCTGTGCAAGCTCTGCTTTCCCCGTGTTTCCAAAAAATTAAAAATTGAAAAATAATTTTTTTGAAATGATCTACACCATTGAATTCTCTTCAAATGAATCTTGATCATTACAAGGAGGAAGTGATCTAGGCAAGGTAAGGAGAGGATCCTTGCTCCAATTAGTCATCGCTTAAGTTCCATCAAAATAATTTGAAAAAATTGGTATTCTAAAATGTCCCATTTTTTTTTTTTTTTTTAAATGCACAATAAGATAGTGTTATATTTTTTTAGCTTAAGGTCTCAAAGCATCACACAAAAAGATATAGGGTGTGACTCTCAAAATTGAATACGAAAAGAGAGAAATTCAATACAACATCATTTATAGTCATTTTACTCATTCCCAATTAATACAATAGCTTCTACCAAAACAGAACCAACAAACTTGAAAAAAACAATTGACATTCATAGATGTTTGGTTTTGCAATTTGGGTAATTTTTTTTTTTTCCTTCATCTTTTTATTGACACCCAAATCAAGATTTACATCCATTGGTTTGAGGCAGCAAAACTTGGCAGACTTGAATGAAATTGGATACATGAACCTGTTAGAATAAGAGAATCTAATGACTTGACTAGCCTTCAAAGGTTTTCCACCATTCATCAAGCAATCATCAATGGAGGGCCTCTTGAAGTGTTGTGGGTTCACTAAATTTGCAGAGGCAAACTGGCCACAGTGGAGATAAATATTGGAAGGAAGAAAATCAACAAAAAGATAGGTGTCGACAATCTCAACTATGTACTCTGGTGTTCCTGTTTTTGAACCTTTGCATTGTATGATGCTAATGACTCTCTTTGTGCAATTCCTTAATAAATAAAAAAAGAAAAAAAGAAAAAACAAATACACTCACCAAAATTTGCTTAAAATACAAATTATTTCATGTGTTTATAAAAATTACATCACAGCCTTTCTAGTTTCTAATCACATAACAAATGACCATTTTTATTGATAAATTATCAAGTTAATTAATAATTTTTAATAATGTCATAAATATATTTCAATTAACAATTCAAGTAATTTTATTATTGTGTAGGATAGCAGTTAAAAATTTCATTTTTTCTACTGCTAAAATAAAAAAAAATTTTTGACAAGAAAGTATTTATAATTTTTAAAATTATAGGGAACAATTCGTATTTTAGATAAACTTTAAACGGTATATTTGCAATTTATCCTAAAATAATTATAGCAAAAAAAAAAAAAAAAATCCCACTTGAGACTAAAGAGCTGTGTTTTCATTTTATTTTATTTTTGTTTCCATGTTTTGGAAAGGAAAGCAATGAAAAAGTTGAAAACATCTACTCTCTCTGTCCCAAAATAATGGTCCCTTTTGGGGAATCTAACTTTTTTTGATAGTATAATTATTGCACTTTAAAAAAGTTAATTTTTCAAAATTACCCTTTTGATAGTACATTTGTTGGGAATATCAATGTCATAATTGTACTTTTTATATTATTTATTAATTTAAAAGAAGGGCAAAATAGGAAATTTATATTATTTTTGTACTTGATTTTTGAAGAGGGACTAATATTTTGGGACAATAAAAAATAGAATAAGGGACTAATATTTTGGGACGGAGGGAGTATCATTTTCATGGAAAAAGTATATTTAGGGGGTGTTTGGGAAGTTAGTTTTTAGGTTTTTTTCACTAAAAGACAAATTAGTTACAAAATCAAAAAAAAAAAAAAAAAAAAAAATCCAAACAAAATATCACATCAAACCCCATAATCATTTCACTTTTTCTCTCACAAATATTATATTCAACCACAAAAAAAACTCAACTATCTTCTCAAACACAAAAAAAAAAAAATTCTCCAATAATATCCTACAACTAAAAAAACCTACAAAAAAATCCACTTATCAAACACCCACTTATTATCCATTTAAAAAAAGGGAGAGGTTTATCTCCGGTTGCCATTGGGCCTCCGTAGGCCTACCACAGAAACTGTATCGATAATTCGAACCATTCAATATGTACGGCTCGTCAAGTAATTCATCAATGTAAAAAATCACGTTGATCGAATATCGATAGCCACTTAATTATATCTCATTTGTATAAATAATTTATTTTAAAAATCATACTTACCGTTAATACAAATATAATCAGATTTTAAAATAGATGAACAAGATTTTAAAATTGTTCTCATATGTTTCAAATTGCGGCACTCACTCATGGTATAAACCAAGATGAAATATTAGTTTCTCTACACAAATACATCATTCATATGCTAAATAATATTATATTTTTTAAAGAATGACCAAATTGAGAATTTTGAAAAATATTTTCATATATATTTTGTGACGTAGATTGTGAAATATATATATATATTTGTGATAAAACTATTCTATCATAGATGCATTATTAAAAAATGGTAAGATTTTTCTGAAAAATTCATTTGATATTTTTGAAAAACATCTTCATATTTATTTCTTAGAATAAATACTAAAATATTTTTATTTAAAATTTAAATATAAGTACTTAATTTAATGACTTTCAAATTTTCCATATTGATATGAAGAGAATATGAAAAATATTACCTTAATTAAACAATGACTTAATTGACAAAAATATTTAATATTTAATTATTCAAAAAATTGAGAAAAAAGAATTAAGACTTTTTTTATTTTTATTTTATTTTATAGATTGGATACCAAAAAGACAGATCACAAAGTTTCATCCAAAGCTAAATCAAAAAGGGATGGGGAATTTCCTCCATCCACACAAATAACCCCTCAAGGTGACATGCCATGCGAGCCAACCTTTGAACCAAAGATAAACACTTCCAACTTGCAATTATATATAGTATAGATATATAAATATAGATTTTATTTTGACACCCAAATCAAGATTTACATCTCTCGAGTTAAATTTGGGTTTGAGGTCAGCAAAACTTGGCAGACTTGAATGAAATTGGATACTTGAAGGTGTTAGAATAAGAGAATCTAATGACTTGACTAGCCTTCAAGGGTTTTCCACCATTGACCAAACAATCATCATCAGAGAGCCTCTTGAAGAGTTGTGGATCCACTAGTCTTGCAGAGGCAAACAGTCCACAGTGGAGATGAATATTGGACGGAGGACAAACATCAGAAAGACAGGTGTTGATTATCTCAACTATGTACTCTGGTATCCCTGTACTTGAACCTTGGCCTTGTGTGATGCTTATGTCTCTGTCTGTGCACTTCCCTAATAAAATAATTATAGTAAAATCAAATTCCCATTTTAGACCAAAGACTTGTGTTTTCATTTTTTTTTTCTTCTCATGTTTTTGGAAATAAAAACAATGACAAGGTTGAAAACATCCATCATTTTTCACAAGCATGGGATGCTGTCCCCACTAAGGTGTTGTGAGGCATTGGTTTTGTATGGTATGCTGAATAAATTCTTGAAAAAAGTTATATTTTTAAAGTCGTACTTGTTGTCTATTTTTTTTTAAAGAAAAATATGATTTAATTATATGGCTATCGATATTTGATCAATGTTATATTTTGCATGAATAATCTATTTAACAAACATTACAAAACGAACAGCTCGAATAATCACAATGACTCTAGGATGGGCTCCATCGAGGAAAATGGCACCACTTGTTGCCTTATTTTCATACAGTTTTCATTTTTGTATGAAAATAACTTTTTGGTATTTTGAAAAAAATATATTGTGTTTTAGATTTGTTTCCAAAAAATTATTTTCGAAAACAATTTGCCGAACAAGTTTTTTGTGTTTTTCAGAAAAATAAAATAGAAAACACAACCAAACAATTAATTTTCTAAAAACAATTTTTTAGAAAACAATTTAGGGTTTAGTGGATTGTTTTCAAATTTTTTTTTTTCTAAAATCAACTTTTAGAAAGAAATCGCTAAACAAATTATCCTAATTCTCAAAGAATAATTAGTTTTGATTGAGATGGGCTATTTTACCAGATTGCAATAACTTTCTGTGGCTCAACAAGGTTGATGTTGTGGTTATGTTATTGTCTCCTTGTGGTGAATGCAGTTTCTTGTTTGATGAACCTGCCAATGAGAAAAAAAAACATTAAAGAAACTAATTTTAATTTGATTAAAAAAAACTAAAAACTAATACAGTGAAAAAAAATTAAAAAAATACTTATTATTTAATATGATTTTACCTTTTCTTGGGTGAAAGTAATTTTTAAATTATTTTAAAATATCTTTTTGTTTAGAAAAATTGAAAGCACACAGATATTTTGAGATATTGAATTTTGCAATGCTACAAAACTCAAAAAAATTATTCAAAATGTTACTAAAATTTTTGACATAGAGACAACTTTCTTACAAAGATGCCTTTTTCATTTGGAAGCATGGGGTGTTTTCCTTTCTTTTCTTTTTTTTTTCTTCTTTTTTTTTTTTATACCTTTTTTATTTTTATTTTATTTTTTTTTTGGGTGATTTAGTTTGAGTTTAAAATAATAACAATGAGGTCTGATTTTTTTGGCCTAAACAAATAATGCATTTAAGGCTTTACAAATACGAGGCTATTATTAAGGGCCTTAAAAATTGAGGGCCTTCTTAAAATAAAAGGGCTTTAGGCCATTTGCCTAATTGGCCTAACATATAGGCCAATGTTAATATGAGCTCGATTCAAGTAGTTTAATTGTTTATAATACATGTAATTGAGTTGAGTCTAAAAAAAAAAAGTTCAGCTTGAAAATTATGAGTTTTACATAATGAATTGATGTCAAACAAATATTTATTAACTAAACATGAATCGAGCTTAAACAATTTAAAAAAATTTACAACATTAAAACTAATGAAAGAAAGTTTATTCCTGGAGTACCTAAATGTAGTCCTGAATTGCAAGGCATAATGATGACCGTCATCAAGAAGAAGAAAGCAACGTGAACACCGATCACACTTGCCATGAGTGCAACAACAAAGAAAACTGTTCTCTCAAATTATATGATAATCTGCTTCAATTCAACACCTTCATTTTATACCTATCCACCAAGGCAATGACCACCTCTTCATTTCAAAATTGTAATAAAGGATCTTTATGGCATTATTCAAAGGTTTGTAACGATTCTTTCTAATTTAAAATATTGATAATTTCCCATAATTATTTTATAACTCTTAAGTGATGTAATTAACATCCTCCATTACAACCATGGAATGGAAAGAGTCAATGCAAAATTTTGAATTTGCCTAAGTGATATATACAGTCGTAAATCAAAGGATATATTATTATTAAAGAATTGAATTTCTTTGGATCTAGTTATTATTTTTGTGTTGACGAAAACAATTATTAGGAATGCCATATATTATTATTATTATTTGTTAGACAATTTTCACTGTATTTGAAAAATAAATTATATTTGTGTACTTAACAACAAACAAAGTACAGAAGAAATAAAAGAAAATGAGAGAATTTGTTTGATTACAAAAATCAAACCAGAAAAATAAAATTAAATAAATAAAAACAGATTTTTATTTTGTTACAAAAAAAAAATCAAAATTTGATTTAAATACATAATAAACCAGAAAATAAATTAACAACTTACTTGATTAATTTCTTGAACAAACTTTTGTTCAAGTCCAGTGTTTAACACTGTGCCCTTAAGACAAATTCGTCTTCTCTACGGTGTTTTTAGATTTTTGGACGTCTATCTCCCATGATAAAATGATCAACAACGAATAAATGCAGCACTACAATTTATTCGCACAATGAACACACTTTGTGTTTACACTCTTTCTCACAGAAAATTAGATGCAGCAAAATGCAGAGAACAGTAGCAGATTTAAGGACAAAAATTAGAGTAATTAATCCAAATGAAGGACTTGTCTATATATAGGTGTAGTGGCACCATTTTATTTTGAATTGAACAGGTAGCATACCTGTTTGAACAGGTACTGAACCTGTTGGGTTTGAGTTTGGACTGTTTGGGTTCAAATGTAAATTCGAACTGATAAAAACTGTATTTGAATAGTTTCAAATCTATACATAATTTCGAATCTGTTTGTACAGAAACCGTGAAGAGGTGCAAAAATTGAATTTGAATTTTCCAACTGAAATTTAAATTCAAACGGTCAGAATTTATTTTCCAAAGATAAAAAATAAATTCAAATGTTTTTGGCCCACAAAGATTAGTATTGGACTGGACAAGCCCAACCACACACCACGCACTTGCGCCCGCGCCCAGCCCAACTGGCCGGACGGCGGCAGCGAGCGCGTGTGTTTATTTTGGGTCCAATGGGTCTAGCCTATTTTGCCCATAACCTCCCTCTCTATAAAACTTGGGTGCCCCTTGGGGCCTACCCCAAGTTCCAACTCCAAGCCTTATAAACCCACTCAAAGTTTCCCACCAAATCAATGTGGGACAAGCCTAAACCGCACCTTTAAGAAATTTTCACCAAAAACACCATTTCTATGGAGCTCACTTTAGCTTCGATTTCTCATTTACTCGATAATGGTTTTGAGCAACCAAATATACCATGTGAATCACAACGCGGCATAGAACGTGTTACCACTTTGACCCGCGAAATTCGGCGCATGGGTCCTACCTAAAAATTAGACCAAAGTTTAGGAAAAAAATCTTCTTGTTCTTTTTTTTTTTTTTTTTTTTTCCCAGAATTTCCAAAACCCATTTCTAACAATCCCCCACATGAATGGAATTTGATGACAACAGAAATGCAACAAAATGCAGAATTTGTCGAAAGAGTATAAATCGAAAATATCTTGTATCAAGATAGGTAGCTTTTGGCCTTGACCCTTCCCTAGTGATAACCTATCGGACTTACTAGCTAACCAATAGACGCGATGCCTTGAATTGTTCAGCCGTTTGTGTAATCCAAGATAATAGATTTCACACAAAATATCTTTTGGCACATCGTGGTTCTCACGGTTGTGTTCATTTTGGCCTTGAATGCTCCTGGTTGTTCATGAGTACTTTTAGAGAATTTAGCCTCTTCATTCTCATAAAACTGACCCCAATTCGACACTCATATAGGTGATTCTTATTGTGAGTATCTCTTATACTCGTCTTGATTTTATGCCTAAATCATGATATAAGTAATCATTAAAAGCTAAGCTTATCCTTAGACCCTTGCATGCAATACATGTTGCAGATATCATTCTCACCATAGGAATGGGTAGGGAATTTTAATCCCTTGGGGATTTCTGGCGAGCCACACATAACTTAGTTGTCCCTTTGAACTTAGTTCTTGAGATCTCCAGTCATATAACTAGGGTTACCATTATGATGACTCTTATGTAATAGGCTTTAATCTCATCCTCTTTGATGAACTATACACTTGCTCTTTTGTCAAACCTTTTGTTAACGGATCCGCAATATTCTCTTTAGATTTTATATAATCTATTGAGATTATTCCATTTGAGAACAATTGTCTTGCGGTATTATGTCGATGACAAATTTGTCGTGACTTACCGTTATACATATGATTTTGTGCCCTGCCTATTGCAGATTAACTATCACAATGAATGCAAATAGCTGGCACAGGTTTTGGCCACATTGGAATGTCTTCTAAGAAATGATGCAGCCATTCTACTTCTTCTCCTACTTTGTCTAAAGCAATGAACTCATATTCCATTGTGGATCGTGCGATGCATGTTTGTTTCGTGGATTTCCAAGAAATAGAAGCTCCTCCCAGAGTAAAAACATATCCACTAGTAGATTTTGAATCTTTAGTATCCGATATCCAATTGGCATCACAATAACTTCGAGTACTGCTGGATATGGAGTAAAGTTCAAACCATGATCACGGGTAAATTTTAGATATCTAAGAACCCGAATGATCGCTTTCCAATGGTCTTCTCCGGGGTTATTAGTGTACCTACTCAATTTACTGATAGCATAAGCTATATCAGGATGAGTACAATTCATTAGGTACATTAGGCTTCCAATGATTTGGAAGTATTTTAATTGAGACATAGCATCACCTTTATTTTTTGATAAATAAAGACTGATGTCTACAGGTGTTCTAGCTACATTCATATCATCTTTGATAAATTTATCAAGAATTTTCTCAATATAATATGATTGAGATAATGCATATCCGTTAGATGTTTTAGTAATTTTCATTCCTAATATAACATCTGCGACCCCCATATCTTTCATATCAAATCTTCTATTAAGCATTTGCTTAGTTAATTTGATCATATTTTGACTGCTTCCAATGATAAGCATGTTATATACATAAAGACAAATTATGACATATCCGTGGTTAGTATTTTTAACATAGAAGCACTTGTCACGTTCGTTTATCTTAAACCCATTAGTAAGCATTGCATGATAAAATTTTCATGCCATTGTTTAGGTGCTTGTTTTAATCCATAAAGAGATTTTACAAGCCGACAAACTTTCTTTTCTTGCCCCGGTACTACAAACCCTTCAGGTTGCTCCATATAGATCTCTTCATTTAGATCACCGTTTAAGAAAGCTGTCTTAACATCCATTTGATATATTTCTAAATTAAACAACGCTGCTATAGTAATAAGCATGCGAATGGATGTTATTCTTGTCACAGGAGAATATGTGTCAAAATAGTCCAGACCTTCTTTTTGTCTGTAACCTTTTATTACAAGTCTTTCTTTATACTTGTCTATTGAACCATCTGCTTTCATTTTTTTCTTGAATATCCACTTATATCTAAAAGGTTTAGAACCAGGTGGAAGATCCACCAATTCCCAAGTATGATTTTGCATAATGGATTCAATTTCATTATTAACAGCCTCTTTCCACAAAGGTGCTTCAGGACCTGCCATTGCTTCCTTAAAGTTTTGAGGTTCATTTTCTAACAGGTATGTCAGAAAATCTGGACCAAAGGATTTTAATGTTCTTGCTCTCTTACTTCATCTTGGTTCATCATCAGTTAAATCCTGTTGGTCAAGATCATTACTAGTCTCTTGTATTTGATTGTCATTAGTCTTTTGACTTTGTGTACAATCATAAGTTATTTTCTGTGAAATTAATTCCTATCCTTTCTTGTAAGGAAAGACATGTTCAAAAAACATAGCATTCCTTGACTCTATAATAGTGTTCACAATTATATCAAGTATTTCTAATTTATAAGTCAGAAATCGATATGCACTACTATTCTGAGCATAACCAATAAACACACAATCTACTTTTTTTGGTCTTATCTTAGCCTTTTTAGGAACAGGAACTTCTACCTTTGCCAAACATCCCCACACTTGTAAGTATTTATAGGAAGGTGGTCGACCTTTCCATAATTCATAAGGAGTGTTGTTGGTTTTCTTGTAGGGTATTCTGTTAAGAATATAATTAGCAGACAATATTGCTTCCCCCCACAAGTTCTGCGGTAAACCTGAACTTATTAATATGGCATTCATCATTTTTTTAAGGATTCTATTATTTTCTTCAGCAATTCTATTTTGCTGTGGAGAATAAGCTGCTGTAGTTTGGTGAATAATGCCATGTTGTGCACAAAATTCATTTAATGGTGCATCATATTCACCACCCCTATCACTTCTAACCGTTTTAATGGTTTTTCCAAGTTGATTTTCAACTTCTGTTTTGTAGAGTTTAAATATTTCTAAGGCTTCATCTTTACTTTTAAGTAAATAAACATAACAATATCTTATACAATCATCGATAAATGTTCTGAAATACTTTTTGCCTCATCTAGTTTGAATAAATTTAAGATCACATACATTAGTATGAATTAATTGTAAAGGTTCAGTTTTTCTATCAACCGATTTAAATGGAGCCTTAGTTAGTTTCGCTTTTACACAAATCTCACATTTGTGATTATGATCAATTTCAAACTTTGGTATATAATCCAAACTAATTAATCTACGCAAAGCATCAAAATTTACATGTCCTAATCTACCATGCCATAAATTCGACTCAAGAATATAAGCAAAAGATGTGTTATTCTTATTAATAGCAACTTTTGGTACAACTGTCATTACATTCAATTTGAAGAGACCATCATTCATGTATCCCTTACCAACATACATACCACTCTTTGTTAATACAAATTTATCAGACTCAAAGACAAGCCTAAAGCCATTTTTACTTAACAAAGAACCAGAAACCAAATTCTTCTGGATGTCAGGTACATGTAGTACATTGTTAAGGGTCAGTTCTTTCCCTGATGTCATCTTCAAGATCACCTTTCCTTGTCCAGCTACAGTAGAAGTGGAAGAATTTCCCATGACAAGTTGTTCACCATTTGCAGCCTCATTGTAAGTTGTGAACATCTTCTTGTTCGCACAAATGCGACGAGTTACTCCAGTGTCAACCCACCATTCCTTGGGATTTCCAACCAAATTAGCCTCAGACACCACAGCAGAGAGGTTGATGTCATTTACCCCGTCAAAGATGTAATCTAATTCTGTCACATTAGCTTGATTGGTAGTCTTCTTACTTGTGCTTCCGCGATCCTTCTTAGGGCGGTGGCAGTCAAAAGCTCGATGTCCAGTCTTGCCACAGTTATAGCATTTTCCTTTGAACTTCTTATTGTCATTGTTGTCTCCTTGTTTAGGACCATCTCCAGTAAACTTCCTCATTTTGTTATGTGGTTTGTGAACTTGTTCAACCACATTAGCCTTGGACTCTATGGGATTTTTCCCATTCCTTTTTTGAGCCTTTCGGTTATCTTCCTCAATTCTCAATCTTACAATTAATTCATCCATGGTCATCTCCTTGCTTTTATATTTTAAATAATTTTTGAAATCTTTCCAAGTTGGTGGTAACTTTTCCACAGTGACTTGGAAAGACTCGCTAAGAGACATACCTTCAGAATGAATATCATGCAAAATTATTTGAAAATTTTGAACTTGAGAAATTATCGTTTGGGAGTCTACCATAACAAAATCCAGGAATTTACCGACAA
Source organism: Camellia granthamiana (assembly GCA_036172215.1). NCBI lineage: Eukaryota > Viridiplantae > Streptophyta > Magnoliopsida > Ericales > Theaceae > Camellia > Camellia granthamiana. The sequence goes on along the minus strand of CM069907.1, from coordinate 157,316,772 downwards.
CAAATTTCTTTGTGCTAGCATCCTCTGTCTTGTATTTTTTCTCCAAAGAATCTCACAATTCTTTTGCTGATTTCAAAGGGCTGTAAACATTATACAGCATGTTGTCAAAGCCATTTATGATGTAGTTTCTGCACAGGAAATTAGAATGCTTCCAAACATCTACAGCGGCAACAACTTGTCGATCACTTTCATCCTCTCTCAGTACTGGAGCCTCTTCATGGAGAAACCGGGCCAAATTTAGAGTTGTAAGATAGAACACATTTTCTGCTGCCATCTCTTAAACTCAATGCCATTAAATTTTTTCGGTTTTTCTTCATGATTTATTGGAACTTGTACATGTTTCTGGATAAGAACCGGAGTTGGTGTAACAATTGGAGTACCACTTCTAGTTGCAGTAGCCATAATATCTGATTACAAAAATCAGTAAAAAGCAAAACACAAATTAATTTTCTAGTTACTAAAATCAGAAAATAAATTATAACACAAAATAATTTTATTTTCTTTGTTACTAAAACTAGAAAAATAAAATACCACAATAATTTTCTGTAACACAAATTAATATTCTGCAATTGTTAATAACACCAGTATATTACTACTAGTTGTCAAAGAAAATAAACAGTATATTACTACTATTCGTCAAACAGCATATTACTACTATTTGTATTTTTCAGCAAGAATATCACTTTATGAAATCACAGAAAATTAAATATAATGATAACACCAAAAATTAAACTGTCTTAAGATTGTTGGACAATCTTCACTGTATTTGAAAAATAAATTCTATTTGTGTACTTAACAACAAATAGAGTACAGAAGAAATAAAAGAAAATGAGAGAATTTGTTTGATTACAAAAATCAAACCAGAAAAATAAAATAAAATAAATAAAAGCAGATTTTTATTTTGTTATAAAATCAAAATCAAAATCTGATTTAAATACATAATAATACAGAAAATAAATTAACAACTTACTTGATTAATTTCTTGAACAAACTTTTGATCAAGTTCAGTGTTTAACACTGTGTCCTTAAGACAGATTCATTCTCTCTATGGTACTTTCAAATTTTCGGACGTCTATCTCCCAAGATAAAATGATCAACAACGAATAAATGCAGCACTATAATTTATTTGCACAACGAACACACTCTGTGTTTACACTATTTCCCACAGAAAATTAGATGCAGCAAAATGCAGAGAGCAGTAGTAGATTTATGGACGAAAATTAGAGTGATTAATCCAAATGAAGGACTTGTCTATATATAGGTGTAGTGGCACCATTTTATTTTGAATTGAACAGGTAACATACTTGTTTGAACAAGTACTGAACCTGTTGGATTTGAATTTGGACTGTTTGGGTTCAAATTTAAATTCGGACAAATAAAAACTGTATTTGAACAATATCGAATCTGTACAGAATTTCGGATCTGTTTGTACAGAAACTGTGAGAGAGGTGCAAAAATTGAATTTGAATTTTCCAATTGAAATTTAAATTCAAATGGTCAGAATATATTTTCTAAAGATAAAAAAGTAAATTCAAATGTTTTTGGCCAGACAAGCCAACCCCAACCACACACCACGCACCCGCGCCCAAGCCCAGGCCTGACCTGTAGTGGCGTGCGTGTGTGTTTATTTTGGGTCAAATGGGTCTAGCCCATTTTGCCCATAACCTCCTCCTATCTACAAAACTTGGGTGCCCTCTTGGGGCCTACCCCAAGTTCCAACTCCAAGCCTTATGAACTCACTAAAAAAATTTCCACCAAATCACTGTGGGACAAGCCTAAACCGCACCTTGAAGAAATTTCTACCAAAAGCTCCATTTCCATGGAGCTCACTTTGGCTTCAATTTTTCATTTACCCGATAATGGTTTTGAGCAACCAAATATACCATGTGAATCACAACGCGGCATAGAACGCGTAACCCACTTTGAACTCGCGAAATTCGGCGCATAGGTCCCACCTAAAAATTAGACCAAAGTTTAGGAAAAAAATCTAGTTGTTGTTGTTGTGTTATTGTTATTGTTGTTTTTTTTTTTTTTCATTCAGAATTTCCAAAACCCATTTCTAACATTATTTTGTTTTTATCAATCTATATTTATTAGTAGAAGTTAGAGATTCTTAGAAAAAATCTTTTGATTGATATTTGCTTCAATCAAAAGATTTTTCATAATATAATTTTATAAAATTATAATATAGATACAAATTCCATAATATCTATACTATTATATAAGCAAAAATATTATGGCCAATCTATTTTTTTCTCATATTTTTTAAATTAGTACAACACTCAAAATACACATCTCATATTTTAATTGGTCCAAAATCTAATGTATAGTATTATATAAGCAAAAATATTATCGGCCGTTTTGAAGCTAGAAATGCCAATCTACTTTTCTCATATTTTCTAAATTGTTTAACACTCAAAATATACATTTTTTAATAGATCCAAAATCTAATTTACATGAATTAAATTGATTTTCAAATTCTCTTAATAATTGTCAATAATATATTAATAGATTCTCCCTTAAATTTTGTGATTTGACATTGAAGTATCAATAATTGTAAAATGACATTGGGGGAATTTCAAATCAATGTAAGTTTTTCTATAAAAAAAATTTACAGAAAAATGATATACTTTATATACGTTAATAATTAAAATTATAAAATTATCATGATTTTCTATTATTTTTTGATAACCAATAATATTTCCTTCAACCAAAAATTTTCATAGGGAAATTTAGTTATAAACCCCTTTTACCTTTCTTTCATTGTTAAAAGAACTAAGAAAAAAATTATACTTTCTAAACCCCCTCATAATTATAAAATCTTACATAAAGGACAAAATTTATTATTTAAATATTTTATCAGACTATTATACCCCTCAACTAGATCTTTCCACCTTCTTCGTCCTCTCTCTCTCTATCTCTCTCTCAGTTTTCGCACAACCGTTGCAGAGACTGTCTTCCATGAAACCCTAAATTTTCAATTTCACAACTCTGCTCAGAAACCACAAATGAATAGCTATTGAATCGTCTCTACAATCTCCAGGTACAATCGATTCAATACCTATCTGGTTATGTTAAATTCACAGATCATTCGAATCTCTTCACATTTCGTGATTTTTGTTGATGTTTCTACATAAATTTATCGACTCTCATCTTTAATTTTGTTGAAATTGAATGAGGATGTCGTTGGAGATTCGAAAGCTAGGTTTCGGAGCAGATGGGGGAGATTCGGATTGCGGTGGAGATGGCTCAATTGGAAGCGAAGAAGAAACATGATGAGGTTGCTGATGAGATGCTGGCAATGTTGAATGCGAAGGCTGAAGCTTCGAGATTGAAAGAAGTTGAACAGGAGATTGGGAAGGATGTGGATGAGGAATAGTAGAATATATGTATATATATATATATGTGTGTGTATGAGTGTTGTTGAACACATGTATTCTTTTTCATTGAGATGTGTGATTGTTCATCAAGTTTTAGAAGTTTTTCGTTTCAATTAGATATGTGGATTTGTTGATTAATTTGTTTTTTTTTTTTGTTTGTTTTTTTTTTGTTTAAGTTTTTTTCTCAATTAGATATGTTGATTTGTTGATTAATTTGTTTTGTTTTTGTTTGTTTGTTTGTTTTTGATTTATTTTTGTTGTTTTTTGTCTAATTTTATTTGACAGAACCAGAGTAAAATTTTACTCTGGTTCTATTGCTCTGTTTTTTTCATTTGACAGAACCAGAGTAAAATTTTACTCTGGTTCTATTGCTTTGTTTTTTCATTTGACAGAACCAGAGTAAAAGTTTACTTTTATACATAGTAAAATTTTACTTTTGTGTAGAGTCTAACATTTTACTAGTTTTCAGAATAAAATTTTACTTTTATACAGAGTAAAATTTTACTTTTAATTTCAAAGTGTAACATTTTACTCTTATTCAGAATAAAATTTTACTTTTATACAGAGTAAAATTTTACTTTCATACAGAGTAAAATTTTACTTTTAGTTTCAGAGTGTAAAATTTTACTTTCATACAGAGTAAAATTTTACTTTCATACATAGTAAAATTTTACTTTCATAAATATATAGTGAAGATAGCTTAATAGGAGAGCTGATAGATATGAGGGTTAATATAGTAAAAGAAACACGTTTTAAAATATTAGGGGGGTTTTGAAAGTACTTATACAATTCTTGTCCTTTTGAAAGACAAATTAGATAGTGAGGGGGCTATCACCAAATCCCCCATTTTCATAACATTCAAATACTCATTTTATAATTATTTCAAAAACCTAATTTATATAAATTAAGCTAATTTTTTTTATTTAAAAATTCATCATTGCCAAAAATTTGTGATTGTGATTGCAATATAAAATCACAACCTAACCATAACGTTATTGCTAATTTTAATTTTGTGTAATTATAGTTTAAAATTTCAAAACATTGAGAGGGTAATTTATGTCTAAATTGGGGCCGAGCTAAGTAGGAGACTTCTTTGGTAATTGGGCCGCAAGATGGACTGAGGTAAAAGCAGACTTACTTCGGTCCAAAAGACTAAGCGTTGTGGGCCGAGCTAGCTAGGCACTGTGCTTGGGAGAGTCAAGCTAGCTTGGCATTGTGCATTGGAGCACCGAGCTAACTCCTACCTCGTACTTGGTTAGCTCGGTATTAAGTAAACAGCCTAGTTGGAGCATGTCAAACCGAGGTACACACAGTGAAAGGAAGAACCGAGCTAGTTTAGAGCTCGGTCTAGTCTGCAGCTTTAGCATGGTCATGTTAGCTCGGTCGTATTGACATCCCAACCATGGTAAAACCATCTCACTTGGTTTAAGCAGTGAGGGGGTGTTGAAAGATAAGCATTATCTTTCAGGAATATGATTCCTAGGAGGACTCACATGGAGAAGTAAGAGTCCTGCTAGGATTGTGCCACACGGAACCTATAAAAGCTCACAACATCACCTATGGAGAGGTAAACACAACTTTGATTCTCGAATACACAGAGCTTTTTGCCTATTTGTCTATTTTGCTGGACTTAGGCATCGGAGAGGTATCCGGCACACACCCGCCGGCTAGCTCACGTTTGTGTTTTCAGGGAGTAAAGCGACGACGTTTGGAGGAGCGCAGACTTGATCAACAGGATTATACGAGAAGAATATTTCTTGCTCGTACAATTGGCGCCGTCTGTGGGAAGACTAGAAAGAACAAAACCTCTTGATCAAGTTTCTCCTCTCTAATTGGAAGTAATGGCGCACAATGAAGATTTGTCGCATCGCCCGCGATCGATGGACAAACCCTAGAGGGGGGTGGGAGGCGCGAAAGGTTTGCCTTCTATCCCCTCCCATGGCGGATTTAGAGCCCCAGCGACAGAACCCCCGGAGGGATGCAAAGGGGAGGCGGACTAACAGCCCCTGTCGCTCTCAAAGTCCAGAAAGACAGAGGCGGAGGATCGATCCTCAAGTTCTGGAGGATCGCGTAAAGGAACAAGACAAGTTAATAAGGAAGATGACAGCAGACATGGAGTCTATGAAACGCCAGATCAAAGGAAAAGGGGTGGCGACAGGAGAGGGGTGCAAAAGCAACACGCCCCCCTCGCCACTCAGAAGACCGTGGTTAGGGCATTACCACGCCATCGCAAGTAGAGAGTAAGGAGCCTGAGAACAGGCGACAACACAGTCAAGAACTCTCAGGACTCATTACTCCAGGTCTGAGAGAATGAGAACTGAGAGGTCACATACTGAGGGAAGCACCTATCGGCCCCTCGCGCACACACCAGACGTCATCCAGGCAGACAGAGTTGCCTAGATCATCCGATTTACGAACTGTGCTAGAAGAAAGGGCACGATGGAAGGAAGATAACAGGGGCGCGCGACCCGCGTAGAGTTTCAGCCCTTCAGCGGTTGGCTCCTCAGACACATGGGAGTGTCGAAGTAGGAATTGCCAATGCCACGCCTTGCTCACGAACCAACAGGCAAAGCATTAGCAAGGCTGCAGACCTCGCCGTTCGTTCCGACAACTGAGAACGGACCACTACCTTCGGGCTTTCACCAGCCCAAATTCACTACTTATGAGGGAAGACGGACCCCTATATGCACTTGAGCCACTTTTGCCAGGTCATGGCAGTATACCTGTCACGACCCCAAACCCGCCCCTAGTAGGATGGTGTCGTGATGGCCAGTAATTCCGTGAATTACCGAAGGCCAATTGATCAAAACAACACAATCAGAGTATAATGTATGGGGCTCACAAATGCGGAAGCAAATAAATCAAATGCGAGTGGTCCATGAGAGCTGTGCTTAGATCAAATGATAAGACATATACAATATGGGTTCACATCCAAATCTATATATAACAAAAATACAGTTTACATCTTGATCAAAAGGCTTCTCAGCCGACATATACAAAATACAGGAAATACAAGCCAAGAAGCATGATTTTCAAGATTTGCCGACGTAAACACAAAAAGGCCGACGTAAAGGAGTCGTCGCCGACATGAATGCAAGTCTAAGCCGACGTGGCAAGAATCCAAAAACAAGCTTTGCAAAATGCATCTAGGCGTCACCGCCGTCCTGCTCATCACCTACATATATATAGAGAGGGTGAGTTTTGAACTCAGTGAATGGTACTAAAAATAAAGGTTTTGCATGAATATAGCCGAAATCCTTCAAAGCAAAACAAACATTCCAAACCATACGAATATTAGCCGAGGTCCTTCCAAACCAGACACATCAAAACTTTACCGAAACAAGGGATGAACCGTATTCATCTAACAGGTCTTACAAAACTCAAGGGATGCTTACCAACATCGGCGAAACACAAATCAAGATTTACCAAGTCAAGGGATGAACCGTATTCATCAATCAAGTCTTACAATATCGAGGGATGCTTATTAACATCGGCAACAAGGGACTGTACGATCCGTAATCGATTTGTCAAGGGTACTGCGAAAGTTTAGAGTCCTCCAGCCAAGGGACTTCCATACTTGGTACTGCAAAAGTTTATAGTCCTCCAGTACAAGGGACTTTTACACTTAGTGCTGCGAAAGTTTATAGTCCTCTAGCCAAGGGACTTTCATACTTGGTACTGCAAAAGTTTATAGTCCTCCAGTACAAGGGACTTTCACTGATAACATCAAAACAAGGCTTATACTTGATACATCGGAGCAGGCTAATCATTCATGCTCATCAAATATTTTTATCAAAACAAGGCAAGACAAAGTTTATCCAAAACAGTATAACATAGCTTTATTAAAAGCACCACTCACCTCGGTCTTCAGATGTAGGCTCAAAGCAAAGATCAAAGTCCTCAAAACTCGAATCCAACGGTTCGATCCTTGAAGATCAAGCTCGGAACTCTACTCTCTCTCTAAAACTCTTCCTTCTCCCTTGAGAGCTTCTCTCTCTAAAAACAAAGATTTGAGACAAAAATGATTTGGTTCAAAGCCTGCCGGCTGTCTTAACACACAGCTCGGACACGTGGCACCACCGGGTTGGTTTGACTCAAAAAGGTGACTGATTGATAAGACAAGTCTCTGACAAAGCGTACTCAATAAGCTAGATGGCAAGACACATCGGCAAGCAAGGACATCGGCTAGAGTCAAACTTCGGCAACGGGGGTAACAAAGACATCGGCTAGGGAGGACGACACTTGACTAAGCGGTGCCACACCTTGGCCTGGGTATGCCACACCTCGGTCTAAGTCATGCCTGCCCTGGGACAAAATCACTAAGTGCGAAACATCTCGGCCATGGCTCTAAACACATCGGCCCAAAGAGTGACATCTCGGCAACCCTGCCGAGGTGAAGATGAAAGTCAACCAAGTGGTTCCAAAAGGGTTCTGAGTACAAAGGTTCAAAGGTGAACTAATCTCAAGACGACCTCGGCCACACCAAGCAAAGAACAAAATCATGCAAGCAACACTTTAAACAAAGCAAGACAAAACAAGATAAACAAGATTTGCAAACATATCAAGGCAAGATCATACAGGAATGTATGCAAGCATGGCTAAGTCAAAATGAGGGTCGTTACAATACCGGCGAAACGAGGCTTTAATGTGCATCCTGTTTCCGTCCAACCTAGGCTACCTGGGTCTAACTTGGTTCGAAAGGCTACTAGAAGGCAGCATCGCCTCCTGGGCACAATTGGCAGAGGTGTTCGTGACAAGGTTTAGAACGAACACCAAGACACCAGTGGAGATCGATCAGCTACTCTCCATTGACATGGGCGACAAAGAGACATTGAGGTCCTACAATAGTCGCTATTGGGAGACCTTTAACCAAATTGGGGATTGTCCTATAAACCTCGCCATCGCACAATACAAACGGGGCCTGCCAGTCGGCAACAAATTGAGGGATTCAATTACTATGACGCCCCCCCCTCACGATGGAGGCCTTAATGGAGAGAGTGCACCAACATATTCATGTGGAAGAGGATGGCGCCCGTGCTAAGGCGAAATCTGGCACAACAACAATACCAGATAAAAAGACTTCGGCAAAAGTCAACACTGGTAGAACGGCCAAGCAGGAATGGGCGTGGCAAACGGGCCAACAAAGAGGATCCAAACAAAAGGTGGCTAAGAGTTTGCACTGCCATTACCACGGTGTTCAAAAAACCGATCTACCGAATTCTCAGTGAGATACGCGATGAACCCTTCGTCCGATGGCCAGCAAAGTTGGTGAAGCACAAAAAGATTATGACGAAAGATCTCGGTGTACCTTCCATAATGAAAAGGGGCACCGTACAGAGAATTGCACGCCGTTGAGACAGCACCTAGAGAAGTTAGTGGCAGCTGGGCACTTGGACAAGTACATAGAATGAGGGACACAACTAGCCCCCCAGAACCACGACAACCCAGACGGAATGCCGATCGATGCCCCACCTCAAGGCGTGATTAACGTAATACATGGGGTATTCGCGCCTGAGCAAGTATGTAAACTCAGGGAATGATCAAGAAGGCTGAGCACTTAAGGGAGGTATTAAGTGCACAACTAGCCATAAAAATGGGGAAAATAGAAGCCACGAATGTCATATCTTTTTCAGACAGAGACTTGGCAAGGATATATTGCCTTCACAATGACACACTGGTTGTCACACTCAGTGTCAAGGATTACGACATCAAACGGATTTTGATCGACTAAGGGAGCTCGTGTGAGATAATGTATTACGAAACCTTCAAAGAATTGAAACTGGAGGACAAAGACTTGGCGCCTGCAACATCTCCCCTAATCGGATTCAACTTAATGCCAGAATGGCCAGTGGGCAAGATAATCCTTCCAGTCAGAGCAGGAAGCATGACGAAACAAGTGGAATTCTGGGTATTGAAAGTCCCTTCCACTTACAACATAATCTTGGGAAGGACATGGCTGCACGCCATGCGATCGGTAGCATCAACCTACTATCAAGTATTGCAGTTCCCCAACGAAGCCGGAGTAATTGAAGAGGTCTTTAGAGACCAAATTATGTCCAAGCAGTGCTTCGTCACAGTAAATGGCAGCCGAGCTGCCAAAGGGTTTGTTCAGATGGTGGAAGAACCTGAGAGCAATGAATTGTTTGCGGATGTTGGCAAAGCCGCTGAACAGAAGGCAGTGGAAGACTTGGTACAGGTAAGAATAGATGAAAAGAACTCGAAAAAGTTCTTTTTGCTTGGCTCATTTATGTCCAGCACTGAGAGAATAGAGATCATGGAATTCTTGACCTCTAACATCGAAGTGTTTGCCTGGACGCCGTATGACATGCCTGGCATTGACCCAAACTTCATCTGTCACCAATTGAGCGTCCTCCCAACTGCCAGACCAATTATACAATGCACTCGCAGATCAGCACTCCACTACGCCGAGATAGTGGCGGAAGAAGTGGGAAATCTTCTAGCGGCAGGAGCTATCAGAGAAGTGCACTATCCCAAGTGGATATCCAATACAGTAGTGGTGCCAAAGAAGAATGAAAAATGGCGTGTCTACGTGGACTACAAAACAATCAACAAGGCGTGCCCAAAAGACAGCTTTCCCCTACCACGAATAGACCAACTGGTAGACCTAACGGCAGGGCACAATCGACTTAGCTTTCTTGATGCATACAGAGGTTACCATCAGATCGCTATGTATGAACCAAACCAGGAGGTCACATCCTTTACAACGCCAAGAGGACTGTATTGCTACAAGGTCATGCCCTTTGGCCTAAAAAACGCAGAGGCGACATTCCAGCGGATGGTCACCAAGATGTTTGAACCATTGTTAGGCAGAACAATGGAGGCTTACATCGATGATATGGTAGTCAAAAGCAAGGATGAGAATGACCATCTCAGGGACCTAGGTGAGATGTTTCAGATCCTGAAGAAGCACAAGTTGCGCCTTAATGCATCTAAGTGTGCGTTCGGTGTAGGATCAGGCAAATTCCTAGGCTTCCTGCTGACCAACCGAGGTATAGAGGCAGACCCCTCTCAGATCAAAGCAATTCAAGATCTAGAGAGGCCCAACTCAGTAAAAAAAGTACAGCATCTCACCGGTATGGCAGCCGCGCTCAACCGGTTCATAAGTCGGTCGTCAGACAGATGTCGACCATTTTTTCAAGCATTAAAGGCCAAGTTTGAGTGGGATGAAGAATGCGACCGCACCCTAGAAAGTTTGAAAGAATACATGTCTTCTCCGCCGTTACTAGTGACCCCAATACCTGGAGAAGAACTATTTTTGTATCTGGCAGTTTCACAACAAGCAATTAGCGCAGTGTTGGTCCGAGCGAAAGGAATCCAACATCTGCCCATCTTTCATGCCAGCAAGACATTGCTGGGCGTAGAAACCAGGTACTTACCATTGGAAAAACTGGCCTTAGCCTTGATGATGGCCTCAAGGAAGTTGTTGCATTACTTTCACGCCCACACCATAATCGTCCTCACAGCTTTTCCATTAAAAGCTTTGTTTGAGAGGGCGAACTTTTCTTGGCGAATCTTGAAGTGGGCAGTAGAGTTAGGACAGTTTGACATCAAGTTTCAACCCAGAACCGCGATAAAAGCCCAAGCTTTGGCAGACTTTGTCACAGAATTCACACCAGGAAGTCATCACATCTGCCCAGTTGACTTAACTGGTACAACCGAAATAGGGATGGAAAATGTTGTCGAAATAGCACAACCCCTGATACAGGATACTCAGCCACATCCCAGGACAGACCAGAGTGAACGAAGGGAGGAAGAAGCAAACCATGCTACACTAAGCAAAGACTCATCAACAAGTAAAGACTTGGTACAATCAGATAATGAGGGGCAAACAGTAAGTGTGGACTTTGAAGAAAATACCAGTAACACTAATGACCCCAAGGCATCATCCGATCCCTCCACTTGCTGGAAGTTGTTCGTTGGAGAGATGTGGAAGCTCTTCGTAGATGGAGCGTCCAACAGGCACGGTGCAGGACTTGGCATAGTCCTCATCTCAACAGACGGCCTAATAGTGGAACAAGCAGTCAACCTTGGCTTCCCAACATCAAAGAACGAAGCGGAGTACGAAGCGCTTCTGGCAGGCCTAAAATCAGCACTCTACATGAAGGCCACCGAGCTAATGGTTTACAGTGACTCATAGCTGGTGGTAAACCAAATTTCAAGCAACTATGAGGCAAAGGATGACAGGATGGGTAAGTACCAAGAGTTAGTCAGAAAAGAGATCAAGAAATTTGAAGTAGTGCGGATAGAGCAGATAGGCAGGGAAGAAAACAGTAGAGTGGACGAACTAGCAGGCTTTGCTTCGATGGCAGATACATCCATCACACATCCATTATTGATCGACTTCTTGCCAAGACCAAGCATCGAAGAGCCCGAAGTAGCTGAAGTATGTTGCGTCGAACTAGGCCCTTCATGGATGGATCCCATCATAGTATTTTTAAAAGACGGCATCTTACCTGAAGAAAAGAAAGAAACCAACAAGATTAGAGCAAAGTCGCAACGATTTTGGCTCTCCCCATCAATGGCCTTGTACAAGAAATCCTTCACAGGACCTTACCTAAAGTGTGTTCATCCCAGCAAAGTTGAAGCATTATTGTTCGAGATACACGAAGGCGTATGCGGAAGCCACCAAGGGGGAAGATCATTGGCTTACAGGGCAATCTCGCAAGGATATTGGTGGCCTTACATGCAAGCAGATTCAGAGAAGTATGTCAAGAAGTGCGAGAAATGTCAGAAGTTCGCACACCAAATACATCAACCAGCCAGAGAGCTTCTACCATTAACTAGCCCATGGCCCTTCGCAATGTGGGGCTTGGACATAGTAGGAGCACTTCCAACGGCACCCGGCAACAGAAAGTTCTTCCTTGCAACAACAGAGTACTTCACAAAGTGGGTGGAAGCATAAGCACTAGCATCAATACAGGAGAAAGATGTGAAGAAGTTCGTCTGGCAGAATATCATCACTCGGTTCGGCATACCAAAAGCTCTAATATCCGACAACGGTACTCAGTTTGATGGCAAAATTTTTAGAGGCTTTTGTGAAGAGTACAAGATAGAATTCTACAATTCTACACCGGCATACCCCCAAGCAAATGGCCAAGCAGAAGCATCAAACAAAGTCGTCTTGGATGGATTGAAGAAAAGGTTAGAGAAAGCAAAAGGCAAGTGGGCGCAGGAGCTCCCTCATGTTTTATGGGCTTACCGTACCACACCTCGGCGGTCTACTGGAGAAACACCTTTTTCCTTGGCCTATGACATGGAAGCAGTAATCCCACTGGAAGTTGGCCCCCCACAATTAGAAGTGAAAATTTTGATCCAGACTTAAATGGAGAAGCCATAGCATTGGAGCTCGACCTTGCAGAAGAAAGAAGAGAAAGAACACTGGTTCACATTGCCTAGTACCAGCAAGAGTTATCCAGAAAGTATAACAAGACAGTACATCCACGGCAATTTAAGATTGGAGATTGGGTGCTGCGCAAAGTAATGGGAAACACCCTGATACTAGGAGATGGCAAGTTAGGGCCTAACTGGGAAGGACCTTACAAAGTGGTTAGATTAGCAGGAAAATGGGCATACCACTTGGAAGACGAAGACAGCAAAGCCATTCCTAGGCCATGGAACACTGCCAATCTCAAACTATTTTATTTTTAGCTTTTCTTTAAAGTACTTGTAATTTTTCTTTTCCTCAATAAAACAAGTAGTTTTCTTTTCAGCATAATTGTTTTATTCTGTAAAAGTTGTTTTAGTGAGCTAGGGGCAATAAAAGCAGAGTTGGCCGGAATAACCAACTTTGCACCCTCTTCAGCTAGGATCAAGATCTGGGCTGAAGAGGTTGGTTGGAAAAACCAACACTTACTTTTCCTAAGCTGAAGATAAGGATCTAGGCTGCAAGACGTTTGACCAAAATAACCAAACACTTCGCTCAGAGTTGGCCGGAATAACCAACTTTGAGCTCTCTTCAGCTAGGATTAGGATCTGGGCAGAAGAGTTTGGCTGGAAAAACCAACACACACTTCTCCTAAGCCAAAGATAAGGATCTAGACTGCAGGACGTTTGGCAGGAATAACCAAACACTTCACTCAGGGTTGGCAGGAAAAACCAACTTTGAGCTCTCTTCAGCTAAGATTAGGATCTGGGCTGAAGAGGTTGGCTAGAAAAACCAACACTTATTGCTCTTCAGCCGAGATAAGGATCCAAGCTGAAGAGTGGTTGGCTGGAAAAACCAACATTTATTGCTCTTCAACCGAGATAAGGATCTAGGCTGAAGAATGGTTGGCTGGAAAAACCAACATTTATTGCTCTTCAGCTGAGATAAGGATCCAGGCTAAAGAGTGGTTGGCTGGAAAAACCAACATTTATTGCTCTTCAGTCGAGATAAGGATCTAGGCTGAAGAATGGTTGGCTGGAAAAACCAACACTTAGTACTCCTCAACCGAGATAATGATCAAGGCTAAAGAGTGGATTGGCTGGAATACAACTTTTTATGATCTTCAGCCGAGGTAAAAACCTAGGCTGAAGAGGTTGGCAAGTATGACCAGATAGGCCCAAAGGTTAAGACCGAGATAAGTATCTCGGCCAGAAAATGTTATGCTGCATTCAGATAACAATTTGAAAGTAAATATAAGCATGGAAGTAAACCAAAACAACAGTTAAAACAAAAGAAGATTTCATTGATAAGTGCAAATCAGAAGTACAAAAGGTGATGCCTTAGCTTGGTTACAAACTCTTTTGCTAGACAAAGAAAAGAAAAATCAGGAGAAAAGGTCGTCCAGGTCGGCATCCAAAACAACCCGGTCTTCACCCAAAGGTAGCTCGGTTGTGGCAAGCACATCTTGGTTAAGCTCGGTTGAAGGCATCGCATCAGACACAGCAGGCAAAGGTGGGATGGAGACCACTGGAATTGGGGAGATAGACTGGCGACCGGGCTGGGTGTTGTCTTCTGGAGCAGGATCTTCGTCCTCCTCTTGTAGAAATTTTTGTTGAATGGCAGCAGTGTACTCCGCCATAGAGCTCGGTAAGAAATACGGAGGAGGGTTGAGGAAGACCTCGGTCTCTGGGCCATAACCGAGCTGCACTGCAGCCGCCGTCCATCCACATTTGAAGAACAGATCTTTTGCAGCTTCACATTACTTGATGTAAGTGGCCTCTCCCTCCTTGTAACCGCGGTCTTCTGCGTCCTTAACCTTCTTCTCGAGCTCGGTTATCTCGGCGTTCTTTTTTCCCTCGAGCTTGGCCAACTCGCGTAGATATTTATCTTTTAACACGGCCGCCGCCTTTTGCTTGTCTGCTTCAGCCGAGCTGACAAGACCAGTCAAACGAACCCTCTCGGTTTGTAGCTCGGCTATTTGCTTCTTCCCCTCTTCTAGCTTGGCGGTTTTGGCATTGGCCTCTGCCATGGCCTGCCTTGTTGTCTTGCGCAGTTCCAACACACGCTTGTGAGCGATGTGGTTTTTCTGCATGGCCTGTAAAAGGGTGGTAAGAAACTTTTTAGTAAAACCGAGCAGAAAGATGAACAAATTGGAAAGACAAGCAATGGGGCAACTTACTAGCACCATTGATTTTGTGGCCGAGCAAATGGCCTTCAGCTCGGTAAGATGGTCGTGGTGCTCCATATCGGCTGGAAGACAAATGCTTTTGGCAAGGTTGAATGCCATCAGATGGTTTTTTTCAGCGACCACTAAATCAGAGTTAGTGATAGCACGGTTCTAGAATGTAATCTTTGGTGCCCACTTAGAAGAGCTAGCTTGTTGGGAGCGCTCAAGTTATGGGCTCAGTGGAGTGGTTTGGGGAAGCGCTGTTTCATCCTCGTCGACAAGACGTGGCTCGGTTGTGGAAGTCTGAGCACGCTTGCTTGCCCGAGATGATGAAGGCTGATGGGTTGGCAGAGCTACCATGGTCTCTTGAGTTTGGCCAGCTGGTGGTACCTTGGCCTGGTTTGTTTTGGTAAGGAGGGCCCTTACTGCTCTCTTCATGGCCATCTCTTGCTCCACTATCAATGGGATCAAGTTGACCTGAGGAAGTGTTGGATCAGGCTCAGGCGAGGGCTCCAATAAGAAATCGGTCACCCTAGTCTTCCTGCGGCTACTGTATCTGTATGTCAGTTCAAAATTTAGTAGCATGGCCCAACTTCTATTGGGATATCGCAGTGCGGCGTGAAGTGCGTTTAAGTTGGGGTAGCTATATAGGGATTTGAGATGGTTTAAGTCTGCATGAAGAAGAAAGACAAACGTTTAGTACGATTTAAAGTAAGAACCGAAGTAAAAGAAAAACATGAAATTGAGCCGAGGTAATTGTACCGGCGACTCCTTTGTTCCAGTTTATTCGGTCGCCCAGGATCTAGGCTTCCTGGTCTTCGAAGTTCCCAGAAACCCAGAAGAAATCATCGTCATTTACATCCTTGTCTGGGGTATTCTTTATTATCTTTTCACGCCGGCACCTTATTCTTAAATAGTAAACCCAGCCATCTTCATTTGAACCTATGGAATATTGGTGGAAGAGCTCGGCTAAACCGAGATTAAGGCCAGCCCGGCGGTTTAGCTCGGCGATGCCACTTATTATGCGATATGAATTTGTGGAAAGCTGGGTAGGGCAGAGGTTGGTTTGTCTAAGGAACTCGCAAAGAAGAGGCTGTACAGGGAATCTAAGTCCGGTTTCTACAATGGAAAGAAGGGTGAAGGGAACGAAGCCCTGTTTTCCCCAAGGAGTTGTATCTAGTTCAGCTAAACTAAGGTGAACGTCATCAGGGATGTTGTAGTCCCTTCGGAACTCGGCCATAGCCCCTGGTGAGTTTACTAAAAACCTATATTTACCCATGTGGATTTAAGTTAAGTATAAATTAGAGTGTTAACTCGGTGCTGAGATGACGCTGAGTAGCTCGGTTGAGCTTTCAAGGGAGTGCCTGGCCAACCTAAGTCTGCAAAGTAAAAAGGACAGGTTAAGCACAGATCGCTGGACTGTGCTGAAAGAAACAAAGGCAAGATAAATGAAGTCCTATCTCAGCTACGTGGGATACTATCATTCTTAGCTCGGTTTGAGCGAGGGACTTTAGCCCGGTTGAAGCTATTGGGGCAACATTCTTAGTTCGGTTTTGACTAAGGGAGCTGGTTTAGCCTCAAGTTATAGCTCGGTCGGCGGTTGAGGCTTTCTAGCACAGTATTGCGCGAACCTAAGGCAGTTCGCTAGCTCAGCTAAGTAAAGCACAAGGTATTTAGACTTATTGAAACTATAAGTATGACTTGCAGTGTTAGTTCGGCTATTTAGTTTGGCTTGGTTCGCACCTAATACAAACAACTTCCTAGTTCGGTTGGAGTGTGATTTTGGATCAAATACATCGTTCTTCAGATTATTCGTGAATACAAGTGGTTCTATTACATGGTTTTTCCTAGAAAAATGGAAGCAAACATGGTATATATTTTGAAAAACATATGAATAATATGCTTTGTATTGTAAAAACAAGTACGAAATAAGTGGGAAGGAAACAGATTTGAGAGCCACATACCAGTCAAGAATGAAGGAGCTGAAGATGAAATCAGTTCCAATCGAGCTTTTGCAGATAAAGTATTGAGGAAAATGAAAAACTCAGAAAGTAGAGAGAGAAGAAGGTGAATAATGTTGCGTTTGAAGAGTAGGGTTTTTGTGAAAAATTCGAGTTTAGGCGGGACTGTTCAAATGTTGTGAAGTACGAAGAACGGCATGACAGCTATGCTGGGCCAATGAGAGTTTGCCACGTGCTCTTGGAATGAGAAGCGATTCAGTTACAGCGACTGAAGAGACGTTTAACCCAACAGATTGGTAGCACGGTGTGAATTTAGCTCGGTTTAAAGGCTAAAGGTTTTAGCTCAGCAGGTAGACAGGTAATCCCTATCATGCTACACAGATGGAATTAAGGGGCAATTGAGAGGGTAATTTATGTCTAAATTGGGCCGAGCTAAGTAGGAGACTTCTTTGGTAATTAGGCCGCAAGATGGATCGAGGTAAAAGCAGACTTACTTCGGTCTAAAAGACTAAGCGGTTGTGGGCCGAGCTAGCTAGGCACTGTGCTTGGGAGAGCCGAGCTAGCTTGGCATTATGCATTGGAGCACCGAGCTAACTCCTACCTCGTACTTGGTTAGCTCGGTATTAAGTAAACAGCCTAGTTGGAGCATGTCAAACCGAGGTACACACAGTGAAAGGAAGAACCGAGCTAGTTAGAGCATGGTCTAGTCTGCGGTTTTAGCATGGTCATGTTAGCTTGGTCGTATTGACATCCAACCATAGTAAAACCATCTCACTTAGTTTAAGCAGTGAGGGGGTGTTGAAAGATAAGCATTATCTTTTAGGAATATGATTCCTAGGAGGAGTCTGCATGGAGGAGTAAGAGTCCTACTAGGATTATGCCACACGAAACCTATAAAAGCTCACAACATCACCTATGGAGAGGTAACACAACTTTGATTCTCGAATACACAGAGCTTTTTGCCTATTTGTCTATTTTGCTGACTTAGGCATCGGAGAGGTATCCGGCACACACCCGCCGGCTAGCTCACGTTTGTGTTTTGAGGAAGTAAAGCAACGACGTTTGAAGGAGCGCAGACTTGATCAACAGGATTATACGAGAAGAATATTTCTTGTTCGTACAATATTCAATACAAACAAAAACTTCCATAATGTATTACTATTATTTCCTTCACAGTTTAGATTTGTTATTGCAATATAAAATCCTATCCTTCACATAATTGAGATGCCACAGAGGGGGTTTGCATCTATTATTTAATATGATTTTACCATTTTTTGGGTGAAAGTAATTTTTAAATTATTTTAAATATCTTTTTGTTGAGAAAAATTGAAAGCAAACAAATATTGTGAGATATTGAATTTTGCAATCACTACAAGAAATTAGTCTTTTAGAGACTGATATTTAGGGACTAATTAAATTTGGTCGCTAAAAATAATCTTTTAGGGACAAATTTAAACATATGATAATTTACTTATAAGATTATAAAAATAACTATTAATATTCTCACTTAATATTTACATAATTTTTTTAGACCAATAAATTTGGTTGCTAATATATTATTAATATCTTTAGGGACCAAATATTTTTGTCATTATCAATTAAAAACATTTTGAGACCAAATATTTTTATCATTTTAACAATTAAAAAGTTGGGACCTCAGCCCTAAAAACATTTTCAAAACGTTACTAAAATTTTCAACATGGAGACAACTTTCTTACAAAAATGCCTTTTTCATTTGGAAGCATGGGATGTTTTCCTTTTTTGTTCATCTTCTTCTTTTTTATTTTACCTTTTTTCTTATTTTATTTTTTTTGTTATTTATTTAAGTTTAAAATAATTACAATGAGGTCGGAATCTTTTCGGCCTAAACAAATAACACACTTTGGGCTTTACAAATACTAGGCCATTATTAAGAGCCTTAAAAATTGAGGTTTTAAGAAGGGGCTTTAGACAGTTTGCTTAATCGGCCTAACATATGGGCCAATATTAATCACGAGCTGGATTTAAGTAATTTTGTTGTTTATAATGCATGTAATCGAGTTGAGTCTGAAAGAAATAAAATAATTAATTTGAAAACTTATGAGTTTTAAAAATGTGTTCAAGCTTAATTTATTTACATAATGAACTGATGCCAAACAAATATTTATTAATTGAACATGAATCGAGTTTGAACAATTTTTAAAAGTTTACATCCTCAAAACTAAAGCAAGATAGTTTATTTATGGAGTACCTGAATGTACTTCTGAATTGCAAGGCATAATGATAACCATCATCAAGTAGAAGAAGAAACGTGAATACAGATCACAATTGCCATGAGTGCAACAACAAAGAAAACTATTCTCTCAGATCCTATGATAATCTGCTTCAATTCAAATACCTTCATTTTATACCCATCAAAGCAATAATGACCTCAGTAACAAAGGATCAATGCAAATTTATGAATTTGCCCAAAAATATTTCATAAATCAAAGGATATGTTAATACTTAAGATTTGGATTTCCTTGGATCTAGTTATTAATTTTGGGTTGATGAAAACAATTATTAGGAATACCATTTATCATTATTTTATCAATCTATATAAATTAGTAGAAGTTAGGAGTTAATTGTTAGTGGGGGAGGGGAATGAATAAAGGAGAGTGTCATCTATGACACTCAAGCCCGAGCCATTCGATTAGCAAGCCAACTTACATACCATTGAACTACTTTAATTTTATTTGTGGTGTTACTGGTATCACCTATATAATTTTTTGGATCTCACATTTTAAAATTTGTAAAAATTATTTAAACAACTCACTTAATACTAAAATTAACCTTAATCGTCTCAAACCTTAACCCTATCCACCACCCCAGCCAACACCCACCACCACCAACTTTGGCTGAGGCATCCTTTCTCATCCCTTCCCAACTTCGACTGCCACGCCCAACTCCTTCCCTACCCTACTCCCATTCTTTTCACTACAACAATCTGCACTTTTGGCGACCACTTTTTCCTACTTAAACATTTTTAGTCGCCAAAAGTTAGACCTTTACTGACAAGTTTTCCTGTTGGTCAGCAATGATTTAATTTTTAGCTACTAAATTTTTTTAGTAGCCATATGTTAGTTATTGCTGACTAAAAAAATATTTAGTCACTAAAAATATATCAATAGACGACTAAAAAAGTTTTAGTCAGCATTTGTTTACATTTTAGGCTACTAATTATTGTTTTCAGCGTACACAGCCTTTTGCGGATCAAAATATCAGTGACTAAAAAACTGTAGTCGTAGATGAGTAGTTATTGCTAAGAAAAAGATTTTTAGTAGCCAATATTAAACAAATAGCTACAAATGTTTAGTAGCTATTGATTACATTTGGTGACAAATATTTATTTAGTCGCTAAAGGTACTGAATTGTTTTTAGAGGGAAATATTGGCGTCCTTCCCTCTTATTTCTTTCACACAGATCTTTTCTCTGTTTTGTCTCACAAACACACACAGACTATTACACCAACCCAGACGCACACTCAGTGATGGCCACCTCCTCACCATCGCTAGCTACTGTTGCACGTCACCACCGCCGCAAATTACCACCTCTGCTACCGTAAATCACAGGTTCTTGTCCCTCTCTTTCTATCGCTCTCGATCCTCTCTCTCTCTCTCTGTCGATCTGGGTCTCTCTCTCTCTCTCTCTCTCTCTCTCTGCGTTGCCCTATTTCCCCATCTCTTACACTTCATCTAGGGTTTATATGATTTTTTTAGTTTAATTTTGTGTTGATTTCGTAAATGGGTTTGGTTGAATTGTTTGATTTCTATGAAATTATGTTATTCTTCACGTCCAAAATTGGTTTGATTTTTGTTTGATTTCTATTAGAAGTAGGTTGCTTCTCTGGCAATTGAGTATCTTAGCATCTCAAAGTTGATTTGGTTACAAGGTTGTTCGGCACTTGCTTGGTATTTTAAGATTTTGAGAGATATAGGATTTCAATTACATCACTATTTTGTATGGTTTGAAAATTCCTTCTATATTGACAGGAACTGAACTACTCTATTTGAATGATTTTGAGTGTGATCTCACCTTGTCAGGACCATTATTAAAGTGTAAACATTATGGTATAATTATTTTCAATGATTCACTTATTGAAGTTGGTTGTTCATCATATAGTCTAGTGGCAGGAATGCTGTCAGAATTTGAATCTAGTGACCTTTCTTTATTTGATCTATGAAATTGAAATTATTCTAGTGACTAAAATGCAACAAGGTAGCACAAATTTCTATATTTGTTAGTTTGCTTGTTCACTGTTAGGGATGAGTGTAGGTTGGAGGGTATTAGTTCTTCTGATATTCTTCTTTAGCGTTATGTCTACATTCTATTTAGAAAAGTATGTTACTTTTGCAACATTTGTTGGCTGAAACAGTTGATTCCTATACACTAGGTACTAGCTATTTGTGGCTAGCGTAGGCTATTCCATTCATGGCTAACTAATTATGATTATGTAACTATTTGAACTCTAGATGCTGATGTTGAACCTCGTAGTGCAACTACTTAGAAATGACATTGGGAATCACTGGAAAGAGTAGAAAATGAATGGAAATCTTTACAAGTGTACTTTGAGTGTTACTTTCAAAGGCTTTTTTTGGCTTGCCTAGATTGTGGTTTTTGTATGACAGCTTGAAGTTTTATAAAATAAGTTTCTCACCTGTTAGGGGACTAACCAACCAAGGCATAGTTGATGATATATCTTTGTGCTTGCCACTCCTCATCTTGAGGCATTTACAGACTTGGTTTCATCCTAGCTGTCCCCGCACCACTAGTTAGAGTGCAGCTAGGAATTTCATTTAGTGGGTCATTCAACAAGTCATCATCAATGCCATTATGTCATTTTATTTATTTGTGCAACCTATCAAAAATAAAAATAAAAATATAACTTGGGGACGTTAATTTTATTGTTTCAACAAAAATCAACCATGCGTGTTTTCATTTTTTGAATGCAGCATGATAACCTCATTATATGTGCTATCAAAACACATGATAACCTTATTAAAGAAAGAGAGAGTGAGAGGGAGGGAGGGAGGGAGAACTCGAAAATTTTTGTATAAATTTTGTTCCCCCCTAATACGGTTGAGTGAGGGGGAGTGGGTTTGATTTTTTGTATTTTTTCCTAATTCCATTGGGGTCAATCTGTAAACCCTGAAAAATCTTGATAAAATTCTACATTAATTTATAAAAATAAAGAATCAAAATTCAGCTAGGCCTACCTCTGCCTTTGACCACCATATCCACAAATGTGCACACACATGTAGACACGGAAAATGAAACGAAATACAAAAGGAAAAATGCCATCTCAAATTTTAAGTTTACATGCATGAATGTCTTATGTTCTTAAACGTTTGTAATAGCAATACGAAGGAGACCATTATTGTTACTTGAAATACAAAGAGTTAACAATAACCACCACCACCACCTTGCCCTACACCCTCCCCAATAGACAACAAGAATAGTGTCACCTGAAATAAGAAGATTTTGGATCTTTTATTATAGTCATTTCTATTCATTCAACGTACTCCACTGTACTTAAACTTTTTTTTTAATTAATTTATTTTCTAACATAAAGATAGTAGTGTTCTATAATCAATGAAGATAATTGAGAGGTCCAGGGCTGAGGGAATCACATACACCACACATCCATTATTAATCACCATAGAACCAACCAGTACACTTGTTCACTGCTGGAATTCCCTATAATTTATTGGGTTGTTAATAAATTTATAACTTCTGACACTTAAAATCTTTTTTTTTTTTAGTGCACAATCTATGACTTGTGGCTGCACCACAGCCCTTCTTTTTTTTTTTCTTTTTTTTTCTTTCTACATGTTCCTATTTACTTAATAAATACTTTTAATTAATTTAATTCACCTTTCTGAATAAGCATTTAAGCCTTGGTTGTTTCCTATAATTCGTAAGCTTTGATGATAGCTTGGTTGAATGTTGAATGCACTCACTGAAGGGAATGCCACCCCTGCAACAAATGAGTTGGGATTGCAGGTGAGGTGGTTATGCCCTCTCAAGGGAGTGAAGTCATGGAAGAAAATTGATCAGAGTATCAAAGATGCTGTTGTACAAGCTGTGCTAGTAATTTCTGACCTTAAACTAAATGTCTTCATTACGTAAATTTGCAATTGTTGCATTTAATTTGTGTAATACTTCACACACTTATGCTTGCAGGACAAGTTTGAAATTGTGAAGATTTTCATACTGATGAACAAGCTCAAGAGATCGTTGATACAAAGACGTATCTCTTGTACAAGGATTGGAGATATAACCTAAAGCAACACTTCGAAAAACTTGAAAAAGAGGATGTTGATGACCCATACAGTCATTCACCTACAGGAGTTTGCTTGGACGATTGGAAACATATGATTGATGTGGCTTGGAAGGATGAATCTCATTTAGTAACAAACAAATATAAACGACTCTATTGTTTTAGTTGTGTATTATGCATTGATATTACTAATTCTTGAATAATTCATTTTTTTAAAAAACGCTCAAAAGCTGGTACAGCAAACAAGAGTTTGCTACCATACAATCATACAAGTGGATCTCGATCCTTTCCAATAGCATCGTCGATCATGGTGAGCTAGATGCATTTGAAAACTATTTCTTATCACTTATATATGTAACCAAAAGTCATGGTTACTACTGTGACGAATTAATTTTGTTATTTGAAAGTAGCAGGTAGATGAGAATGGAGAGTTGGATTTTCTGGAATCTTATTTGAAATCACACAAGTTGAAGAATACAAATGAATGGATTCATCCCAAATGTGGTGAGCTACATGTAAGGATTAAACTCTTTTTCCAATTGTATTTAATATTAATTAGTATCTTAGCACAAAATTGCATGTCATTCTTTGTGCCTTTGTTGAATAGTCTACTTTTTTTTGTAATGATAGGATGCGATGGTGAATCTACAAGCATCAGCCACGGATTTGGGGATGCCATTGACACATGAGGCACTCTCACGGCAAGTGCTTGGACAAAGAAAGAATTACTTGCGTGGATTTAGGATTGGCCCACGACCCTATTCACTATCTGATAGTGTGACACGATCTCGTGACAAACAAATGGAGGCAATGAGATCTGAAATGGAGGTTTTTCGTAAGGAACGCCAAAGAGATCATGAAGATTTGATGAAGGAGAAAGAAGAGCGCTAGAGAGATTGTGAAGAGACAATGAGGGAGAGAGAGGAGCTGATGAAAGAAGTAGAAGAAGGAAAAAAAGCAAAGCAGGCTCAACAAGAACAACTTAATCATCTGAACGACGTGGTTTTACGACTCATAACTCTGTTGGAGGGTTCAGACAGGTATCGTCGTATTTGGTAAGAAGAATTTTATTCATATGATACTAAAACTTCTACAAAAATACTTCACATATTGACATTATTGTTTTGGACCACTTGAAATTGTTTTGACATTATACAAATAAAAGGAGAAAAGAAAGAACACATTAATTCATTAACTAATTAATTAATTATGTAAAAAAAGAAAAGGAGTGGTGAGAATATTTAATGATGCAAATTTCCCATGTTATAACAACA
Organism: Camellia granthamiana; assembly: GCA_036172215.1. Taxonomy (NCBI): domain Eukaryota; kingdom Viridiplantae; phylum Streptophyta; class Magnoliopsida; order Ericales; family Theaceae; genus Camellia; species Camellia granthamiana. Next base: position 157,292,307 of record CM069907.1, on the reverse strand, counting down.
ATGAAATTTCATTAAATGATAAACTTAAAAAAAAAAAAAAAACACGTAGGACCATGACAAAACACCTTACTTAGCACATCTTTAGAAATAGGACCTGTGACAATAGGCGAAATGTAATTAGCACGTGTAGGCTAGGAGTTAGACTCGAATACGCCTTAAACTTAGTCTAAAAGGGACATTTTGGGGGTGAAAATTCAAAATAACCCCCAAACCACCCTGTGGCTCTCACGGACAGCTTCCCCTTGATAAATGGGACCTATGACAATAGACGGAATGTAATTCGGACCCGTAGATTGGGAGTTAGAGCCGAAAATGCCTTAAACTTAGTCGAAAAAGGGCGTTCCAGGGGCGAAAATTCAAAACAGCCCCTGAACCACCATGTGGCTCTCACAAATAGCTTTTCCATGACAAATAGGACTTGTGACAACAGACGGAATGTAATTCGGACCGTAGGTTGGGAGTTAGAGCTGAAAACGACTTAAACTTAGTCGAAAAATGGCGTTCCAAGGGCGAAAATTCAAAATAGCCCACAAACCACCATGTGGCTATCACAAAATGCTTCCCCTTGACAAATAGGACTTGTGACAATTGATGAAATCCAATTCGGACCCGTAGGTTGGGAGTTAGAGCCGAATACGCTTTAAACTTAGTCAAAAAAGGGTGTTTCGAGGGCAAAAATTCAAAATAGCCCCGAACCATGGTGTGGCTCTCACGGACAATTTCCCCATGACAATTAGAACCTGTGACAATAGACGGAATGTAATTCGGACCGTAGGTTGTGAGTTAGAGCCGAAACGCCTTAAACTTTGTCGAAAAAGGGCTTTTCGAGGGCGAAAATTCAAAACAACTCCTGAACCGCCGTGTGGCTCTCACAGACAGCTTCCCTACGAAATATAATTCGGACCCGTAGGTTGGGAGTTAGAGACTACTCGGCTCGACTACCCACTCATTACTTGGCATTCGTTCCTTTCAATGCCTTTTACTCAGCTCTGATTAAGCCCAATAGGCTTGCCCAATGGGCCAATCTCGGATTGGGCTCAGTTGGATTGAACTATGTTTTTGGGCCCTGCATACTTCTTTGGGCCACTATTTTTTGGCTCCCATAATTGCCCTCCGAGTATTCGGCTACCCATGGTTTTGTGTAGTAGGCATACTCGGTTGCCAAAAGATCAATTCACTGCATTTGAAGCACTTTGGAATTTGGGAATGTAGCGGACACACTTTCTCAATAATCATGCCAGAAAAGATGTGATGAGGAATGATTATTGCTTCTCGCTTCTTCGCACTTTTCATTTAATGCGATTTGAAAGCTTTTCGCCCCTTCATCTCATTTGGGACTCCACTACTACTCAACACTTGGGACTTTCTAACTTTGGGACCTCATCTGTAACTTTCTTGCTCTTCTTCTTGATCATGACCTTTTTATTTCTATCTGTAAGTCTTCTAAGCCCCATTCTCTCTTTCATTTTTTGCTCTTTCAGTCTTTCGTGTTTTTTTTTTCTTCTTCTTCTCTTTATCTTCCACTCCAATCCTCTCATGGAGAATCACCTTAAGGCTCTTCTTTTTGAAAACCGAATTGTCACTTTTTGTCGTCACTTTTCTATCCCCGATGATGTTCAACTATCCCTAGCTGGAAATAGCGATGATAACATGGAAAGGACTGATGAAAACACCTCTCTTGGCAATCGTTGATGAAGGTGTTTGTTTCCCTTTTCACCTTACTCTTAGGTCTGTATTTCGTTACTGGGGTTTGATTCCATCTCAGCTAAACATCAAATTTTATCAAATTGTAATGGGCATCGTAGAGTTGAATTGTCGCCTTTATCTTGACCTAGGGATTCCTGCCATTCGGCATTGTTATGTCTTTGCCAAATCTTCTAGTTAGCAAGGACAATATTTTATTGGAGCGAAGGACAGTAACCATCATTTGGTCACCATGCTCGTCAACTCTGGCAAAAGAGTGGATGATGGGATGGTCGCCGTTCTAGGCAATTGGGAGTTCGACGAGGATGCAGGTCACCTAACTCTTGTGCCAAGGCGCAAGGGTGAACTAGGTCGCCGAATATATAATTCTGATTTATACTTTTATTTGCCACTTGTTCTGTATTCTAACTATCTTCGTTCCGTGCAGGTAATGAGCTCAAAAAATCTATCACCTTTGCGGACGAAGTGGTCCTTGCTCAGGTGAAAATCGCTCTTGACTTTGTTGGCCAGCTGAATCCTCAAGGACAAGGCCAGGCGGCCCATATCTTGCTCAGATATGACCCGTTTTACACAACATTATCGGTAGCTAATCATATCCCAATTCTGAGAGGTGAGCAACACCTTGTGGCCCTCGTGTTCCCAAGTTTCACAAACTTTAGGGATATTAGACTTGAAGAGTCTTCGGCAAGCGAACAAGGCAGCAACGGCGAAAACGGGGTCGAACAGAGCGTTGATCAAGACACCGAGTCCGAGGAGCAAGTTAGCGTGCAAGATGTAGACGGTGAACGAGACGCCAACACCAAGTGAACTTTTCTTGAGGCTAAAGAGCAACCGTGTAGGGAACTATTTCTGACCTCGGAACATGAACAAGTCGACTCCAGCGAAAGAGTCAATTTCGGCGGCTTTCAGGAGGAGGACATCTTCATAGACCAAGACGACTTGCCTAGAGTCAGATCTGAAGACATGGCTATGGGATCTCTTGCTCAGTTTGCTAGGAGAAGATATGCCGAGAAGATGGCAGTGCGCAAAAAGGCGGCAAGCTCTGAGGGCAATGAGGAAGTTCCCCCTCCAGTGGTGTAGACACCCCATTTTTGACCGTCCTCAAGACTTGGACGTCACCGTTTGAACACTCGTCATCTATGTTCGTGTTCATCTTGAGTTCTCGGAGGTTTCGGTCGCGCGCCTTGCCTCAAGACCTCTCGACTTGTTTGTTTTGTACTTGGTTGTGCACAAACACTTGTTTTTTGCTCCTAAGGGAAGAGCATGGCTTGTTGGCCATCCCCTCAACCCACCGGCCAAGGCTTGAAGCCACCGGTCCCTTTTTCTTGCCATCGGCCAAAGGTGTTGGCCGATCGGCACTATGTTTGGTCGGTCGGCCACCTATTTTGGCCAATCGGCCATATTTCCTGGTCGACCCCTTTTCATCTGCTTTTGGCAGATATTTTGTACCAGCTGTAATAGCTGGCACACACAATTCCTCCCCTCCATACACGTGTATGGAGGAATTTGAGCCTTGTTTAGCTTCCCTTGAAAGCTTTGTAAAATGGTTTTGTTATAAAAGGAGGGCCTCCCCTCCCTTTCCAGGGGTTGATCAATCTGATATATAGCTTATATATCCTTCTCTCTCTATATCTCCTTCTCTCTCTATATTTGTGTGTGTAATAGTGTTCTAAATGGGTTTTTGTTCTTAGTTTTGCACTAAGACACCTAGTATTACACCATACTTTGGTTGCTAACGTTCTAAGGGTTTGATTTCAGAGTTTTGAGTTGGTTTTTGATCAAAAGGAGGTGCTAAACTTGTTGTTCTTGAAGTGTTCTTCAAGGGTAAGAACTTGCCCTTTTATTCCCCATTTTTGCTTAAGGTTTTAGACCTATTTGCATATTGTTTCGAGCTTAGTGTATAACTGATAAAAGTTCTGTATTTTCCTGCTTAAGATGTCTCATTAAGGTCACTTTTGTGTTGGGGGTCGTCCACCCCGTCTTAGGCCTTGTTTGGCCCCTTTTTGTGCCTTTCTCTTTGGGCTTTGTAACCCTTTTATTTTGGCCTTCTCACCACTGAAATCCAAAGGATTTTCAGTGGTGGAGAAGTGGTTTTGAGGTCATGTATAGGGGAGGGACACCCCTCTCCCTTTGTGTCTTATATGCTTGCATTATTGGCTTGTAAAGGTAGCATGTTGGCTTAAGGTGTTTTGGCTTCATTTCAGTAGGTATTTGATGTCATTTGATCATATTATACCTCTGTTTTTGGTTGATTTAGTGGTCTCTTGCATGCATCATATGCTTGTCTTGTAATGCCATTATTTGCCTTAACATGTATCATGCATTTAGACCACCATGCTAGCATGTTTCAACTTAACTTTGAGAAGTTTTCAATCTTGTTTCACCATGTTTAAGCTCTATTTGGTGTTGATTTGGTCATGCTTTTCATGCTTTGTATAGCTACCATGCATTTTGGCTTGTTGGCTTTGGGTGTGTGGGTCATGAGCATGCTTTATTTGGGTTATTTCAGTGATTTGGAATCACTTATCATGCCATTTTAGTCCATGTTCCATGCTTGTATACTTACATTTGTCATCCTCTTGATGCTTTGAAGAGTTGTTGTTTTGTGCTCCATGTTTGGACCATTGCATATGCCTCTATGATTAGGTCTTTCACATGCCTTCTCATTAGGTTTTGGGCTTATTTTGGCGTATTATAACTCTTATTTTATTGGCCTAAGTCATGCCGTGTTCGGTTGTAAGAGGTGTAGTGCATTTGCCCTTTTGGGTCTTGTATGCGCCTTGTTTTGTGCTCGCCTGTATAATATGTTTTAGCCTCATTCCATATGTATTTTGGCTTCATTTTGGTCTGCCTCGGGATTGTTTTGGGTCACCTTGCCCCTTTGAGGCTTGGTTGACATAGTCATGGTTCAAGTCCCTTGGCTAGCTTTGAATTTTAACTCCATTAACATGCCATGTTTGCATTGTGTAGTCAATTTGGCATCATTCTTCATGTGATTTTAGAGCTTATTGTAATGCCATGTTCTCATATTTATCACATCTCGCTCATGTTTGAAGGTTGTGCATTGTGACCTAAGTGATGGACCAATATGTGTGCATGTTTGTCTTGCATTTCTGTGCCTTAGTTTTGGTATTTTGGCCACTGTTTTGGGGCATGGCTGAGGTCTCGCATTCCGGTTTAAGCCCATCCTTGTATATAGTTGCATGTTTGACATGTTGCATCTTGTTACATGCTTGCTAGTTTACACATTGTTACACGCTTGTGCAAGTTGCATTGAGTAGGCACACTCATGTTGCATTACATTATTTGCATACTTGCATTGTACCATGTTTGCATGCTTGGTATATCACATGATATTTAGCTAATTGCAATACACAACATTGTTGCATACTTGGCATGCCCATGCTACATTAGTTTAACTTGCATGCTTAGGTTGCATTGCATCCGGCATACTTGCTACCTTAGTCTTGTGTGCATACTCGAGTCTTATTGCATTTGGTATGCTTAGGTCGCATCACATTGCATTTGGCATGCTTACATTGCATTACCTTGTATTGCATTTACGTATCGCATTGTATTGAGCATACATGCATTACATGGTGTTTGGTTTGGGGTGTCAAACCAAACGTGAGGAATGAGGGATGTTCGTACTTAAAGTGACGAAACGTGCCTCAATCTTCAGTCGCCGTCACTCTTGATCCAACATGATAGAGTGCGTGGCATCCATTTGTTTTGTGCATCCATTTTACATTGATATGCACACTTGGCTCCTTCGGCCATCATGCGTTGAAATGCGTGATTGGTGGCCCGAGGGTTGAGAGCCACACTCCTTTGAGTTCATAGCATGATAGGGAGGGTGGTCGTGCACACATTGCTTTGAAAACGCCTTGCCATGCACTGTCTATCCTCTGTTGTAGCAAAACAGGGTTCTGCAGGAATCATTGGCCGACCGACTACATCAGTGCCGATCGACCAAAAATATCTAGCCGATAGTCATACAAATGGTCGATTACCATGTTTCAATGACCGGTGGCCCTATCTACTGGCCGATGACCTCCCATAATGCTTAGGGAGCGGTTCAGAAGCGGTCTTGGGATTTGTGCAGCTTTCAGAGGCATGAAACAGTGAAAACAGAGGCGATAGTGGGCATCGCAACGGGTTTCCGAGCGCAGCAAATCGAGCATGCATCATCCAATCATTTCAAGGCGAAGCTGCGGCGGCCTCTTTTAATTTCATACTTAGTTTATTCTATAATTAATTTGTTAGTTAATTAAGGATCTGTAATAATTAATTAGCTAGAGTAGTTAATTATTTATTTGGTTTGTATTATTCTTTTAGACCCTCCATCGAGGGGGCGAATTTGTAATAAGGGTGTGTGCGTGCGTGCGTGAATGTCTTCCAACCCCACGTCTTTCTCCCTTTTACTTACCTGCTTATGATGGTTAGTTTAGGTCATGTTTCGATTAGCATACGTCATGTTGGCATGTTTGCATACATTCATTCGTATTGCACGTACCAGGCTCGGCGCATCATACTAACTGCATCATATTTCAATTCCAAGTTGAATACGTGTATCGATTGTTGCATCTCATATGCCATTCTTGAATAGTCGAGCCTATTGTAGTTGCATTCTTGCATGTGCTGCATTAGCCATCTCAGCATAGCTAGGATTCATGCATGTTTCCTAATTAGCTTCTTTCCTTGGCTCGGAGTACTCGGTAAGCGTTTATGCTTTAGCATCCTTGTATGTGTGTGAGTGACTGCCATGATAGCATGCTTACCATGAGGCTACGTGCTTACGTGATATAACTACCTGAATGCCTGTGGGTGAAGGTTGGGTTGTTTGAATTGGAATAATTCGTCGAAACCTGTGTTTTAGCCTACTTGCGAGTAGCAAAATTCAATCCATTTCCAAAACAAACGGATATGCGATGCTTTGTTCCAACTTAGGCAATCCAGTCTATACTTGTATGCTGTGCACATCACATAGTAATTCTAGGCTAATAAACCGGAATAAGAACTCATATTGTTTTCAAAACTCGATATCATGGTTAGTAGAGGTCGATCTTTGATCGGGCGAGCGAGGGTGCTCACGGAGTGACCTTCTCCAATCGTACCCAAGTTCTCGAGCAGAGACAACTTTGGTGATGACGGACACGTGGCCTTAAGCAACGAGTCAGGGTTTCCTAAATTTTTCAAAAACAAAATATTTAGGTGGCGACTCTGTATCTGGCAAAGCAGTCCATGTTTGGCACTTCTTTCTAAAAAATCTGTTTTTCAAAACGATTTGCCGGATTTGGACTCTTTGATGATTCATCGGTCTTGCATTGTACTCTGCGAGATTAGATACAGGACCGTGACTTTGAGTCCTGAACTGTAGTGAGCCCAAACGAACGAAACGGGATTCCCTCCCGGGATGTTCGAGGACGTCCATAGTTTCTGGTGACTCTGCTGGGGAGTTAGAGAACTTGACTCAAACTCATGATATCTTGTTTTGATTACACTTATGTGTTTCTTTGTATCGCATGTGCATTGGTGCGCCTAGGACACCGTGTTTGCCATCTGCTATTCCTGAACGGTTTAGCGGAGGCTCACTTTGAGAAGCGTGCCATAAGGCTGACCGGTTACGGGCTCTGCCACGAAGGGAACACAAACCCCAGTTTTTACCGGGGCACCCTTTTCGACCATTCGACCTAGTGCATATTCGGAATCCGTAGTGACCATTCCAAGCTAGGACAGGTTGCTTACCCGATTATAGGTTGTTTGAAACCGCTGTGTGCGTAGTAAAACCCTAGCTCCTGACAAAATAGGACAGGGAAACCCTACCCCACTATAGGGGTGTTTTGGCTCTCACTTGTTTGTTATGTGCTTTAGAGTTGGCCTCTACAGGAATGCATGTATCAGTTTACAAGTTTGGGCATCAAGCCTACGGGCACCAGTTTAGTATTTTGGGGAATCAGTTATCTGCGGGTATCAGATTCAGTTTTGGGGGCAGTAATTTGGGAACGACGATCAGTGTTTGAGAACAGTCTATTCAGCTTATCAACTGTGTGTTGTTATACCCAACTGTGTTTTGTGCTTATTTAAGTTGTTATGCTGTCCGTTTGTCTGGTTGTTTATTTCCTTATTATTGTTTTATTTATCTTTTTTCTAGGTAGTTTAGCACAATTGCTTCAGACCAAGCAGATATTCCCCAAGCACTCTGGACTAGAGGTCGCAGACTCCATCGATCTGAGGATCTGGTAGACGGACAACCAGTGTTTCATTCTTTACCCCCGGTTACCAGACGGAGGGCAGTTAGGCAGAGGATATCAGTTCAGCAGTCAGTTCAGAGGGCTTTGTCTACCTCGCCTGAGTACAGTAGGGATCAGAGTTCTGTTTCTCTCGCAGAGAGGGAACATATATCGGCAGTACAGCTAGATCAGGGCAATATGGCAGGAATCGAAGAAATGATGCGCCAACTCCAGGAGAGCATGAGAACCATGCAAGAGGACGCTGTTCGTCAAGCAGAATTTTCCAAACAGTAGGCCGTCGTCACGGCCTAACAAGCAGAACTAATTACCCGGCTACAGCAGCAAGCCGGAGCATCAGCTTCACACCAAGCTCCTCCCCCACCAAGGGTCCCACCACCCGAGGAGGCGGCGAACGTCCAGAATGTCCAAGAGGATACAAACATCCCAACGGGGCTGGCTCCGCCCCCGATTCTACCTCAACTATCCAAGGCACCTACGCCTATCAATCAACCGGACTCTCCCTTTGAGTTCGAGGTGGACCCTACAGCGTTGAAGTTGAGCAAGCTTAAAAAGTTGTTCAAGAAATCCCAAGGGGTAAAGTCCATCCCAGACATTGAGGATGGGTATACTGACGCGGCCATGACACTGCCGGACCGGTTCAAGATGCCACAGATCGACCGCTTCGACAGGTCCAGGGTTCCCGTGGTGCATCTACGTCTGTTTTCGGACATACTAAGGCCGATGGGCCTCACCAGACTACAGAAGCTTTCATTATTTGGCCGGACCCTGTCGGGTGTGGCGGCCATCTGGTACGCAAAATTGGAAGACGATGTCAAACGGAATTGGGATGGGATGGCCGAGGCTTTCATTGCATAGTACTCCTATAACACGCAAATCGAGATTACCACCTGTGATCTCGAGACAACAAGGCAGGAGCCTAAGGAGAGTTTCTCTGAATTCGTAACCCGCTGGAGGGCCAAGGCCTCAATGATGACCACTAGGCCCACTGACAAGGATCAGATTCGGATGATTGTGCGCAAGCTCCAACTCAAACTGATGCAGAAAATGATCATGCTCCCTTTCCCTACCTTTTTAGATCTACATGAGATGGGGGTACAAATTGAGGATGCAATGAAACAGGGTCTGATCGACCAAGACAGAGAGCAACCCAGGAGAACCTTCAACCGTAACACCAATACAGGCACAAGCAATGCCGCAACTACCAGAGCTTCAGAAGTAAGCATGGTCACCACCAATCCCCCAAGAAACCTTGCAGCTACACCATTCACCGGTGCGTCCGGTAGTAGTTCGCAAACAGCCAGATACCCACCCAAAAACCAAAGAACTTTCACTCCACTATATATGTCCTTGTCCAAGGCTTTAGGAGTTTTGATTAGAAAAGGGCATTTAAAGCCCCTAGAGCCACGGCCGTTACCAGAAAAGCTCCCCCCCTCCCATAATCCAGCCAAGTACTGCACTTTCCACCAACAGCACGGTCATGACACCGATCAATGCTTTTGATTACGTCATGAGATTCAAGATCTCATTGATAATAGGGTGATTGTGCCTCCAGAGAAACCCAATGTCACAACCAACCCTCTCCCACCACACAACCAAGCTCCACCTCCCAAACTCGTCAACTTTATCCAGATCGGGGTCATGTCATACGACCCCAGCATATATATCACCCCATCTCACCTACCCAAGCCAGAGGTGTTCCTTCCCGACAGCACTGACTTGTGCATGTTGGACATCTCCCGAGCCCAATCTGAATCAATGGTGGTGACCATCAAAGATGGAATGGGGATGATTTCGGAGGAAAGTGGCGTTGTTGATTCGAGGTCTGAGGAATTGGGAAGCTCTGCTGAGGAGATGTACAATCCAAGTAACTACGTTGCGTCAGCAGGTCAGATTAGGCCAAATGTGGAATTGCTGGTAGGGGCAAAAATCTGTGTGCTACGGGGGGACAGATTTGATTAGAGGCAGGATGACTTAGCAACTCTGGAAGGGGACTTTGCTGACCTCCAGATTGTCAACGAACAAGATCCGAGGGACATGACAGTCAACTGGTTCGATTTTGAGGAGTCAGCAGAGGTCACAGGGTGGCTTGACGACCAACCAGATATTGTTGAAGAATCTCAACTGGAAAAGGGCCCGTCAAGGGCAAGGACATCAATTGTGGCCGGAAGGGCCGGGGATCAGAATACATCGCCGGAGAGCGCCGGTGCCAAGAATTTCGCTCGGGATTTGGGCATTTTGAATACAGGAAATTTTGAACAGCAGGCTGCATTGACGCAGTTAGAATCGGAAGGAATTGAAGACTCTGAGAGAGCCAGAAAAGCCAAGGCCCCAGTGGGGACTGAAAGTGCTGTGTGCACAAGAACAGAGGATGCTGCGAGCATGTGGACAGAAGGTACCGTGAGTACGAGGACAGTGGTAACGGAGCCGGACAGGTGTCTGTCGGCTGCTGATGGAATGTGGTGGGAAGACGATGATCTATGTCTTGCCTACATGGATGAGGACTGGGGAAGAAATCAACCGGATGATACCTGGTACATTGGCGAAGTTGACCATGTGACTAGGAGTGGGCGGTATTTCAAGCCCCCACACCTAGATCAGCCAGAGGCATCCAGGATGGACAAGGAGGTGGAGAAACAGAAAGAGAAGCAACTCGAAGAAGAGGCTGTACTGAAGCAGTTGAAAAAGATACAAGCAGACATCTCCATCTGGGGACTGCTTATGGTTTCACGTGTTCACAGACAGGCTATTCTATCGGCCATGGACAAGGCCAAGCTCTCAATAGACACCACGCCTGAACAGCTGGTGGGATTGGTCTTTCCAGGAGGGGGTTCCCCGACATTGACCTTTTCTGACAAAGAACTGCCGCCTAAGGGCACGAATCATAACAAACCGCTCTACATCTCTGTGGAATGTAGGAGCAAATGGATATCGGTAGTTCTTGTCGACACGGGATCCGCCATTAATGTATGCCTGTCAAGGACGGCATATGTAATCGGGTTAAAGCCCACGGACTTCATGCCAACAGCCTAGGTGATTCGGGCATATGATAACACAAGCAGGGAGGTGATGGGGACTGTCAAAATTCAGATCCAGGTTGGTCCGGGACAACACGAGATTTGACTTTCATGTCCTGGACGTTCCCGCAATCTTCAATCTACTTTTGGGGCGACCGTGGCTGCACCAGGTAAAGGTAGTCTCTTCCACCTTGCACCAGATGTTGAAATACCCCCACGGGAAGGGGGTGGCTATTGTTTTTGGGAATTCATCCATCCATCCGCCGCCAGAAGTGTCTACACCAGTCTTGGAAATCGAGCACGGCACGGAGGACATGTTCTTATCGGGGTTTACTCTGGCTGAGGCTTGAGTCGTGCAAAACATCTTGGTTGTTGATGAGGGGGTGTATGTCAGCACACAATCAATATACCTCATGAACAAGCTTCAACATATCCCCGGGATGGGATTGGGTGAGAAAAGGCAAGGAAATGGCTGGGAGAGCCAGAGCAAAGCGGGCGAGGAAGCCTTTTGAGTTAATGCACCGACCCATCCAGGGTACCCTGAACGGACGCTTCGTCTCGGAGGGGAAGGACTTTCCATTTTGTGGCTTCCCAGAGCCATGGCTGAATGCCGAGAGGAGGCACCTGTCGGGGTTTGAGATCTTCTTTGACCTGCAGTTATCCGGGGATGATGTTGCCAAGGAGTAGACAGACCCATCAGCTGAGGTTGAGCAGTGTAAAAATGTGGATTCCGAGAGCGTTGAAATTGAAATGGGGGTAGCACTGGCTTGTCTACTTTCAGATCCTCCGATCGTACAGAAGTGCTTGCGGGATAACTTCTCGGTGTCCATGATTGGGAATGAAACGGTTGTGGGCCCACCTTCAAATATTTTGGATGCATCCATCGCACCTGCCCTCATCTTGTAGTACGAGGAGGGATTTTTGTCAAGCAGCACCGGGTCAGGTAGTGAGCCGGAATCTGATTCCTTTGAATCTGTTGAGTTGGAATCAGGTTCCAGCTCGACTGAGTCTAAGTCCGGTATTCCTGGGGGTGATAACCCGGATGCCACAGTCCTGTCTAGGTCGTCTTTTTCTTCCTCTTTTAAGTCTGTTGTAACAGAAGGATCGGACGATTTGGAAATGCTTAATGAGAATGGAATGGATGTGGTTTCTGAGTACTTTTCTGTGCCCTTGATTTATTGTATTAATCAGGACTTTCAAAATTTTGATGAAAACGACGGGGAAGAAATTCCTCCGGTTTTGCAACGCTTAATTGATCAAAAGTAGGAAAGATTTGTTAAACCTTTAGTTGATGAAATCACTACTGTTAATGTTGGTACTGAGGAGGACCCGCGGTTGGGTCCAGATCGGGTCCACGTTGTCTTCGGAGGAACGCGAGTGCTTAGTCGCTTTATTAAAAGATTTCAAAGATGTTTTCGCGTGGTCCTACGAAGACATGCCTGGGATCGATCCTGAGATTGTACAGCACCGGATCCCTCTTGACCCCGAGGCCCGACCCGTTAAACAGAAACTTAGAAGGATCCGCCCGGACTGGGCCCTCAAGATTAAAGAAGAGGTCACCAAGCAAATTGACACAGGGTTTCTGCTAGTATCCGAATACCTAACTTGGTTGGCCAACATTGTTCTGGTGCCGAAGAAGGATGGCAGGGTCCAGGTATGCGTGGATTTCAGGGATTTGAACAGAGCCAATCCGAAGGATGACTTTCCCTTGCCGTATATTGATGAGTTAGTGGACTTCACAGCGGGGCATGCTTTGCTTTCGTTCATGGATGGATTCTCGGGCTATAATCAGATAATGATGGCACCTGAAGACCGGGAGAAGACTGCTTTCACCACCCCGTGGGGGACTTACTGTTACAGGGTGATGCCATTTGGGTTGAAGAATGCTGGAGCTACATATCAATGGGCCGCGACCACGATATTACATGACATGATCCACAAAGAGGTTGAGGTGTATGTGGACGACATGATTGTCAAGTCCAAAGATAGAGAGGGCCACTACACCGCCTTGCAAAAGTTCTTCCAAAGGATCAGAGAATTTCGGTTGCGGCTGAATCCTCAGAAGTGTACGTTTGGTGTTACAGCAGGGAAAATGCTGGGGTTTCTGATTACACAGAGAGGTATCGAAGTCGACCCTTCCAAAATCAAGGCCATCTTAGAAATGCCACCACCAAGGACTAAAAAGGAGGTGCGAGGATTTCTGGGTAAAGTGCAATTCATAAGACGATTTATCTCAAAATTAACCTTGACTTGTGAACCACTTTTTGGTCTCCTGAAGAAAGGAAAGAAGTTCCAATGGGACGGCCGATGCCAAGCTGCTTTTGAACAGATCAAGGAATACTTACAGAACCCACCCGTGCTGTCGCCGCCTGAGCCGGGAAAACCGTTGATTTTGTACCTTTCAGTGACTGAAACTACGATGGGTTGCATTCTTGCGCAGGAATCAGAGGATAAGGTAGAGAGGGCTATCTACTATTTGAGCAAGAAGATGCTGGAGTATGAAACCCACTACACACCATTGGAAAAGGCTTGCTTAGCCTTGGTATGGGCTACCAGGAAGCTGCGGCACTACCTGTTAGCTCACTCTGTAATGTTGGTTTCAAGATTAGATCCCATCAAATATCTCTTCGAGAAACCGGCACTTATGAGTAGGCTAGCTCGTTTGTTGCTATTGCTTTCCGAATTCGATCTGAAATATGTGATGCGCAAGTCAGTCAAGGGAAGAGCAGTAGCAGAGTTCTTAGCCGATCATCCAGTGGAAGGAGGTGAAGCAGTTGAGTACTTATTCCCAGATGAGGCCATTTTGCATATCGACGATGAGTTTTGGACGATGTACTTTGACGGAGCGTCAAACCAGTATGGGTATGGAGTAGGGGTGTTGCTGATAGCACCCGACAAGTCCCGTATCCCTCTAGCATTTAAACTTCGGCTCAAAGTCTCGAACAACGAAGCAGAGTATGAAGCATGCATTGCTGGTTTAGAAGCCGCCCTGGAACTAGGGACAAAACAGTTGGACGTCATCGGGGACTCGAACCTTGTTGTATCTCAAGCGAAAGGCGATTGGAAAGTCAAAGAAGAAAAGATGATAATGTATCACCAGACCTTGGACTTGTTAATTCCTCAGTTTGAGAAACTAAACTTTGCTCATCTATTAAGAGAGAACAATAGGTTCGCAGATGCACTAGCAACTCTATCTTCTATGATAGACATCCCTTTTGGAGTCCGGATGCGTCCGATCATCATTGACCAGAAATTCGCGCCAGCCTACGAGTCGATTGCTGCCATAGAAGAGGTTCAAGATGAGAACCCCTGGTACTACGATGTCTGGAACTTCTTGGAAAAAGAAGCGTATCCACTAGGGGCAAATGCCAAGAATAAAAGGGCAATCAGAAGAATGGATGTTCAGTTCATCATCTGCAGGGATAAATTGTACAAGAGAGGTCATCTGGGAATGCATAAGTTGTGCGTTGATGCCGAAGAATCGAAGCGCTTAATGGAGGCCATCCATGGAGGAGAGTGCGAAGTGCACATGAATGGGGTGATGTTAGCTCAGAAGATCCTCAAACAGGGTTACTACTGGTCCACCATGGAGGAGGATTGTATCGGCTTTGTTCGGTGATGCCACAAATGTCAGATCCATGCAAACCGCATGAACATCCCGCCGTCGAAGCTGTACAATATGACTTTGCCATGGCCTTTTTCAGTTTGGGGAATCGATGTGATCGGAGCTGTCACTCCGAAGGGGTCTAATGGGCATGAGTTCATTCTGGTCGCGATAAATTATTTCACAAAGTGGGTTGAGGCCTAATCTTATGCGGTGTTGAAGGCGTCGCACATTGCAAAGTTTATCAGGAACAACATCATCTGTCGCTATAGGGTCCCGAACGAAATCATTTCAGATAACGGTTCCCACTTCAAGAAGGAAGTGATTGACTTGTTGGAAAAATACAACGTGGCTTTTCACAAGTCGTCCACATATCGGCCACAGACCAATGGAGCAGTCGAGGCCGCCAACAAGAATATCAAACACATACTGCAGAAGATGGTGGAAACCTATCGGGACTGACCAGATAAGTTGCCATTTGCTCTGTGGGGCTATCAGACTTCAATTAGAACTTTTACTAGGGCGACTCTGTATTCATTGGTTTATGGGATGGAGGCCGTTCTACCTATTGAAATTGAAGTTCCGTCATTGAGAGTGCTGGCTGAGTGTCAGATAGCCGAAGCAGATTGGCAGCAGAGCAGATTTGAAGAACTCATGCTCTTCGATGAAAGAAGACTGAAAGCACTGTACCATGTTCAAGGTTATCAGCGCAGAATTGCCAGGGCATTCAACAAGAAAGTTAAGTCCCAGAATTTGAAAGAAGGAGATTTGGTGCTCAAAGACAACCGAGCTCCCATCCACAACCCTAGGGGCAAGTTCAGACCCAATTGGACCGGCCCTTACATCATTAAGTCTATCTGGCCAGGTGGAGCTGTCGTTCTGATGGACCTAGATGGCCTAGAATTCTCATAGCCGATCAACATGGACAAGTTGAAGAAATACTACCCCTGAGAGACTCGCTAGGCCGAAAACCCGAAAAGGCGACCTAGGCAAAAGTTAGAGCATGAAAAATTTGAAATCACAAAAACTGAGCTCGCAAGGTTAAAAACCCGCAAAGGGCGGCCTTGGCAAAAGTTAGAGCGTAAAAGGAAAGTGAAAATACTCGAGTGAACCCGAGCCGAACTACGTAAGGCTTGATTCCCATCTTTGGGATACGTAGGCAGCGTCATCCTAATGTCTAGCCGTAAACTTTTCCCCGATCAACTTTGTCCATTTGATCATCTCTGTCATCTTTGTCTATTTAGCATCCAAGAGCTTCGGTTGTGATCTCCAGTGCAGTGCTACTCAGACTAGGGGCAACTTTCCAGTTGCAGGAATCTGGGGTTGTGCGTCTCAGTGACAGTTCTCAGGCATGTCCAGTTTTGATCCATGTCAAAAATGGTTTTGAAAAGTTTTAATAAAAGTTGATTTTGTTCAAATTAATCTTTTTACAACTTAGACCATTTTTGGACCAAAGCGGAAAATTTTCAGTACCCACAACCTTCAATTTTATTGATTTCAATACAGAGTCCTCCTGCCCTTGCATACAAATTGAAGTTGCTTTTGGTTACATTCATAAAGAAAAACTTGAAAGTACTAATTAAAGCAACAAATCCGGGGCATAGCTAAGTCAGGTGTTCCTGCGGCCCCTCCCAGAGCTGGTTGAAGCTTCTGACGCCAAAGTAGGCCCAATCTGTGCCTCTTCATTGAGCCAATCCATGCACTCATCAGACAAAGTGCAACTGAAGATGGGAGCGGGGGCCAGAAGCTCTCTAGTCCTCCATGTCGTCGCATACCAAGTAAGCTATGCGCCTCAGACCGGGAATGCGGCAGGGTACTCTATTCCCTCTAGTGGGCAAGTCTGATCGTGGCCAAATTGGCGCTGGAACTGAAAAGGAAAGTAGAACACGCAGTGTGTCAGGCCAATCAACTGAATCCCAAGCTGCCGAAACATGCTATAACTCATTGCCGGTAGATTGAGCCAAGGGCAACGCCAAGCAATGCGGTCTGCAGACAAATTGCACATCCAGTCGAACCACCATCCCTCATCCAGGGCATTGACTAGGCAATGTCGGAAGAAGTAGAAGCGTGCTGAGTATGCTGGGCAAGAGTCCACAACCTGCAATTTGTCCATCAACCACACCTGGTGAGGGATGAAAAATGAGAGATTAAAGAATAGAGAGGTGTATGTTGAGAGAAAAGTGCAAAAGGGTTTTGAGAGAAAAACCAAGCCTGAGGGTCGAGTGACGTGAGCAATATATATATTTGAGATAGGGTGGGAAACATTACCTGCAGCAGTAGTGGACTCCCCGCAAATCTGGTCGTCTCTCGGTGATAAAAAGCGTCCAAGCCCATCAATGCCTCGGCCAATGACATGGCAATACAGCTTTTGCCCTCCCTTAAGCCTTGGGCAACCTCGATCAACCGGACACTAGATCCACCGGAGCCTGAGGCAAGCAAGAAACGAGATAGCATGCACAAACAAAGGGCATGTCGCCGAAAACCTTACCAATGATGGTCACCACGGTCGCCGGCATCGGAAAACCGACACATCAAACTCGGAATATCCAGCATTCCGTCACAGATCAAGGACCGAGCATCGTGCATAGTCAGCCCACACATTTGACCTAAGGCTTGGGCGTGGCCGAAGCGGAGTTGGGGCAAAATTTCTTCGTTGTGCTCGGATTCCATCAAAGCTTGAAAGTCTTCAAAGGTAGGACATATCTCTTGCCCGCCAAAATTAAAGACATGCGTTACCGGATTCCAAAACCTTGCCGCGGCATAGAGAAACGGAAAATGCAGCGGGGTGCGACTCAGCGTGAATAGTGCATTTACGCCAAAACCTCAGAAATTCAGCTTTTCCGAGCCATCCAAGTTGGCAATCCAATTTGCGAGATTTTGGGCAAGAAACTCTTCCATTTGGTGCAAACCAGTGTTGAAATGAGGAAAACCACGAAGCTGGGGATTTTGTAGAAGATAAGATGTGAGTGGGAGACAGATGGCAGCATTCTGGTGGTCCTTGCCATTTTTGGCCGGTCGACCAAACATAATGCCGGCCGACCACCATTTTGGCCGATCGGCTTGTCATTATGGCCGATGGCCATTTATTGTGGCCGATGCCTTCCTCTTTTGGCCGATGGCCTTCCCTCTTATCCCCAAGGCTGCCTTTTTGCTGAGTATTCTGAAAAATTATGACTGGTTCCATTTCCGGTGCCTCGGCTGCTGATTTTGCGAAGTCACACCTATTTGCTTATCGAGTTGTTGTACATTTGTTTATCGAGTTGTATTTCATCCTCTTTAAGTCTTTGTTTTTCTTATCAAGTTGTATTTACACTTGATTAACTTGTTAAGGTCATTGTTTTGCTTATCGAGTTGTTTTGTCGTTAGTCGGTTCACTACCGGATTATTACGGTGCAAATGCTTAATTTTTCAAAACAAAGTTCAATCTCATTTACATTGTTATGTAATTTGATGCCATGCCATGCGATGTATAGAATGTACGAATGCAAAACTTTTTCAACAAAAAGCTTATTTCATTCCATCATCTTTTCAAGTACATAGTTTTGAGGAAAATAAAACCTGCCTGAGGCAGTGCAATGTGCTTAAACTACCAGTAAAAAGAAAAGTAAAGCAAAAGGGGAGAAAAGCAACAAAATGTCTGAACAAGGCAAAGAAAAGAAAAAGCAGCAGAATGTCTAGATCAATATTGGTGGCCTCCCCTTGTGGTCGATGTACCTCCCATACCCTTGTTTGGGTAAGTTATGTGGTTTGGCGCCTTCATTACCCAAGACAGTGCAAGAAGGTGCGCTTTTGAAACCTTAACCGACCTTCGTGTTGACCTTGAGCCATGTCTTCTGTGTGAGATGCTCGGTGTGTGCAAAGTGCATCCTTTCTCGTATCCTTTTGTATCTTGCGAATTCCGCAGATCGCTTTAAACTTGTTATATTACAATGCTTTGTTATAACTGGAATAAGCGCACTCGGTACACGTGTTTCTTTGAACAATGCCTCGTCTTGTTTTGGTTGCATCTCAATATCGCGAATAGCATGCCTTCACCATACTTGTGCTGAACATTATTTACTCCTTATTATACACGTTGTACATGTTGTCACATGTGCTTTACTTATATGTGTTCAAATTCCTATACACATTGCATGCATTGTCGCGTTATGCTTTACTTATATCTGTTCAAGTTCCTATACACATTGTACATGTTGTCGCATGTGCTTTACTTATATGTGTTCAAATTCCTATACACATTGTACATGTTGTCGCATGTGCTTTACTTATATGTGTTCAAGTTCCTATACACATTGTACATGTTGTCACATGTGCTTTACTTATATGTGTTCAAATTCCCATACACATTGTACATGTTGTCGCATGTGCTTTACTTATATGTGTTCAAATTCCTATACACATTGCATGTGTTGTCGCGTTATGCTTTACTTATATGTGTTCAAGTTCCTATACACATTGCATGCATTGTTGCGTTATGCTTTACTTATATGTGTTCAAGTTCCTATACACATTGTACATGTTGTCGCATGTGCTTTACTTATATGTGTTCAAGTTCCTATACACATTGCATGCGTTGTCGCGTTATGCTTTACTTATATGTGTTCAAGTTCCTATACAGATTGTACATGTTGTCGCATGTGCTTTACTTATATGTGTTCAAGTTCCTATACACATTGCATGCGTTGTCGCTTTATGCTTTACTTATATGTGTTCAAGTTCCTATACACATTGCATACGTTGTCGCGTTATGCTTTACTTATATATGTTCAAGTTCCTATACACATTGTACATGTTGTTGCATGTGCTTTACTTATATGTGTTCAAGTTCCTATACACATTGCATGCGTTGTCGCGTTATGCTTTACTTATATGTGTTCAAGTTCCTATACACATTGTACATGTTGTCATATGTGCTTTACTTATATGTGTTCAAGTTCCTATACACATTGTACATATTGTCGCATGTGCTTTACTTATATGTGTTCAAGTTCCTATACACATTGCATGCGTTGTCGCGTTATGCTTTACTTATATGTGTTCAAGTTCCTATACACAATGTATGCGTTGTCGCGTGTACTTTACTTATATGTGTTCAAGTTCCTTACACATTGTACACGTTGTCGCGTGTACTTTACTTACATGTGTTCATCATCATCTTCACTTTTACACATTGTATGTGTCGTCGCGTGTACTTTACTTATATGTGTTTAAGTTTCTCCCTATTACACATTGTACACGTTATCGCATGTACTTTACTTACATGTGTTCATCATTATCTTCACTTTCACACATTGTATGCGTTGTCGCGTATGCTTTACTTATATGTGTTTGTGCCTACCTAGCATTGTTATGCTTGTTTCAAATCGCATTGTTATGCGTCCTACTCGGCTTGCGTTGTCGCGCGTGCCCTCCTTGCATTGTTTTGCATCCAATCCACATTGTTATGCACCGTCCTTGGGTTGCATTGTCTTGCATCCTCCCATTGGCGTTGTCTCGCACATCACTTGCATTGTTATACACACTTCACCTGCGTTGTCACGCACTTCTCACTTGCATTGCTATGCATGTTTCTAATAATGTTGTACCTGTTAAGTCCTCTTTCTTTTTCAGGCACGATATTGTATTGAAGCTGGCACGACCAGACGAACCGCACAGGTATTGTATCCTCCGCGTGAGACGTAGCGAGAATTAAATAATTCTCTTACATTCTTTCTGCATTGTAATGTAGTTAGATTTGTGTTCCGCCTGCTTAAACTGTTGCATTTATTGTATGTATTTGCTTCGTTATAGCATCCTTTACATGATCATAAGTTATGCTCGGCTTGGTGCATTGTCTTGCATTTTGCCCCTGCCCTCGGGCGCATATCTTTACCTGTAGCTTGTATGCTTTGTCTAAGTCTTCGGCCTTGTCAAAAATGGATCGTCTCTGGGCTTTGACATTCACTCCTGTCATTGTTATGACTTTTGAGTTCTATCAAAGAGGGGCAACTGTAGACACCCCATTTTTGACCGTCCTCAAGACTTGGACGTCACCGTTTGAACACTCGTTGATCATCCATGTTCGTGTTCATGTTGAGTTCTCGGAGGTTTCGGTCGTGCGCCTTGCCTCAAGACCTCTCGACTTGTTTGTTTTATACGGTTGTGCACAAACACTTGCTTTTTGCTCCTAAGGAAAGAGGGTGGCTTGTTGGCTATACCCTTAACCCACTGGCCAAGGCTTAAAGCCACCGACCCCTTTTTCTTGCTATCGGCCAAAAGTGTTGGTCGATCGGCACTATGTTTGGTCGGTCGGCCACCTATTTTGGCCAATCGGCCACATTTCCTGGTCGACCCCTTTTCATCTGCTTTTGGTAGATATTTTGTACCAGCTGGAATAGCCGGCACACACAATTCCTCCCCTCCATACACGTGTATGGAGGGATTTGAGCCTTGTTTAGCTTCCCTTGGAAGCTTTGTAAAATGGTTTTGTTATAAAAGGAGGGCCTCCCCTCCCTTTCCAGGGGTTGATCAATCTGATATATAGCTTATATATCCTTCTCTCTCTATATCTCCTTCTCTCTCTATATTTGTGTGTGTAATAGTGTTCTAAAGGGGTTTTTGTTCTTAGTTTTGCACTAAGACACCTAGTGTTACACCATACTTTGGTTGCTGAGGTTCTAAGGGTTTGATTTCAGAGTTTTGAGTTGGTTTTTGATCAAAAGGAGGTGCTGGACTTGTTGTTCTTGAAGTGTTCTTCAAGGGTAAGAACTTGCCCTTTTATTCCCCATTTTTGCTTAAGGTTTTAGACCTATTTGCATATTGTTTTGAGCTTAGTGTATAACTGATAAAAGTTCTGTATTTTCATGCTTAAGATGTCTCATTAAGGTCACTTTTGTGTTGGGGGTCGTCCACCCCCTCTTAGGCCTTGTTTGGCCCCCTTTTGTGCCTTTCTCTTTGGGCTTTGTAACCCTTTTGTTTTGGCCTTCTCACCATTGAAATCCAAAGGATTTTTAACGGTGGAGAAGTGGTTTTGAGGTCATGTATAGGGGAGGGACACCCCTCTCCCTTTGTGTCTTATATGCTTGCATTATTGGCTTGTAAAGGTAGCATGTTGGCTTAAGGTGTTTTGGCTTCATTTCAATAGGTATTTGATGTCATTTGATCATATTATACCTCTGTTTTTGGTTGATTTAGTGGTCTCTTGCATGCATCATATGCTTGTCTTGTAATGCCATTATTTGCCTTAACATGTATCATGCATTTAGACCATCATGCTAGCATGTTTCAACTTAACTTTGAGAAGTTTTCAATCTTGTTTCACCATGGTTAAGCTCTATTTGGTGTTGATTTGGTCATGCTTTTCATGCTTTGTATAGCTACCATGCATTTTGGCTTGTTGGCTTTGGGTGTGTGGGTCATGAGCATGCTTTATTTGGGTTATTTAAGTGATTTGGAATCACTTATCATGCCATTTTAGTCCATGTTCCATGGTTGTACACTTACATTTGTCATCCTCTTGATGCTTTGAAGAGTTGTTGTTTTGTGCTCCATGTTTGGACCATTGCATATGCCTCTATGATTAGGTCTT
Source organism: Camellia granthamiana (assembly GCA_036172215.1). NCBI lineage: Eukaryota > Viridiplantae > Streptophyta > Magnoliopsida > Ericales > Theaceae > Camellia > Camellia granthamiana. The sequence goes on along the minus strand of CM069907.1, from coordinate 157,270,164 downwards.
TGACATGCCTTCTCATTAGGTTTTGGGGCTTATTTTGGCGTATTATAACTCTGATTTTATTGGCCTAAGTCATGCCGTGTTCGGTTGTAAGAGGTGTAGTGCATTTGCCCTTTTGGGTCTTGTATGCGCCTTGTTTTGTGCTCGCCTTTATAATATGTTTTAGCCTCATTCCATATGTTTTTTGACTTCATTTTGCTCTACCTCGGGATTGTTTTGGGTCACCTTGCCCCTTTGAGGCTTGGTTGACATAGTCATGGTTCAAGTCCCTTGGCTAGCTTTGAATTTTAACTCCATTAACATGCCATGTTTGCATTGTGTAGTCAATTTGGCATCATTCTTCATGTGATTTCAGAGCTTATTGTAATGCCATGTTCTCATATTTATCACATCTCGCTCATGTTTGAAGGTTGTGCATTGTGGCCTAAGTGATGGACCAATATGTGTGCATGTTTGTCTTGCATTTCTGTGCCTTAGTTTTGGTATTTTGGCCACTGTTTTGGGGCATGGCTGAGGTCTCCCATTCCGGTTTAAGCCCATCTTTGTATATAGTTGCATGTTTGACATGTTGCATCTTATTACATGCTTGCTAGTTTACACTTTGTTACATGCTTGTGCAAGTTGCATTGAGTAGGCACACTCATGTTGCATTACATTATTTGCATGCTTGGTATATCACATGATATTTAGCTAATTGCAATACACAACATTGTTGCATACTTGGCGTGCCCATGCTACATTAGTTTAACTTGCATTCTTAGGTTGCATTGCATCCGGCATACTTGTTACCTTAGTCTTGTGTGCATACTCGAGTCTCATTGCATTTGGCATGCTTAGGTCGCATCACATTGCATTTGTCATGCTTACATTGCATTACCTTGTATTGCATTTACGTATCACATTGTATTTAGCATACATGCATTACATGGTGTTTGGTTTGGGGTATCAAAGCAAACGTGAGGAATGAGGGATGTTCGTACTTAAAGTGACGAAACGTGCCTCAATCTTCGGTCGCCGTCACTCTTGATCCAACATGATAGAGTGCGTGGCATCCATTTGTTTTGTGCATCCATTTTACATTGATATGCACACTTGGCTCCTTCGGCCATCATGCGTTGAAATGCGCGATTGGTGGCCCGAGGGTCGAGAGCCACACTCCTTTGAGTTCATAGCATGATAGGGAGGGTGGTCGTGCACACATTGCTTTGAAAACGCCTTGCCATGCACTGTCTGTCCTCTACTGTAGCAAAACAGGGTTCTGTAGGAATCATTGGCCGACCGACTACATCAAGTGCCGATCGACCAAAAATATCTGGCCGATAGTCATACAAATGGTCGATTACCATGTTTCAATGGCCGATGGCCCTATCTACTGGCCGATGACCTCCCACAATGCTCAGGGAGCGGTTCAGAAGCGGTCTTGGGATTTGTGCAGCTTTCAGAGGCATGAAACAGTGTAAACAGAGGTGATAGTGGGCATGGCAACGGGTTTCTGAGCGCGGCAAATCGAGCATGCATCATCCAATCATTTCAAGGTGAAGCTACGGCGGCCTCTTTTAATTTCATACTTAGTTTATTCTATAATTAATTTGTTAGTTAATTAAGGGTCTGTAATAATTAATTAGCTAGAGTAGTTAATTATTTATTTGGTTTGTATTATTCTTTCGAACCCTCCATCGAGGGGGCGAATTTGTAATAAGGGTGCGTGCGTGCGTGTGTGAATGTCTTCCAACCCCACGTCTTTCTCCCTTTTACTTACCTGCTTATGATGGTTAGTTTTGGTCATGTTTCGATTAGCATACTTCATGTTGACATGTTTGCATACATTCATTCGTATTGCACGCACCGGGCTCGGTGCATCATACTAACAGCATCATATTTCAATTCTAAGTTGAATACGTGTATCGATTGTTGCATCTCATATGCCATCCTAGAATAGCCGAGCCTATTGTAGTTGCATTCTTGCATGTGTTGCATTAGCCATCTCAGCATAGCTAGGATTCATGCATGTTTCCTAATTAGCTTCTTTCCTTGGCTTGGAGTACTCGGTAAGCGTTTATGCTTTAGCATCCTTGCATGTGTGTGAGTGACTGCCATGATAACATGCTTATCATGAGGCTACGTGCTTACGTGATATAACTGCCTGAATGCCTGTGGGTGAAGGTTGGGTTGTTTGAATTGGAATAATTCGTCGAAACTCGTGTTTTAGCCTACTTGCGAGTAGCAAAATTCAATCCATTTCCAAAACAAACGGATATGCGATGCTTTGTTCCAACTTAGGCAATCCAGTCTATACTTGTATGCTGTGCACATCACATAGTAATTCTAGGCTAATAAACCGGAATAAGAACTCATATTGTTTTCAAAACTCGATATCATGGTTAGTAGAGGCCGATCTTTGATCGGGCGAGCGGGGGTGCTCACGAAGTGACCTTCCCCAATCGTACCCAAGTTCTCGAGCCGAGGCAACTTTGGTGATGACGGAGACGTGGCCTTAGGCAACGAGTCAGGGTTTCCTAAATTTCCCAAAAAGAAAATATTTAGGTGGCGACTCTATATCTGGCAAAGCAGTCCATGTTTGGCACTTCTTTCTAAAAAATCTGTTTTTCAAAACGATTTGCCGGATTTGGACTCTTTGATGATTCATCGGTCTTGCATTGTACTCTGCGAGATTAGATACAGGACCGTGACTTTGAGTCCTGAACTGTGGTGAGCCCAAACGAACGAAACGAGATTCCCTCCCGGGACGTTCGGGGACGTCCACAAGTGGCGACTCAAACAGAAGTCGTGGAGGCTAACTTGGTGGAGTCGGCGCAAACTGCTTTGGCGCTTGTGGTTGAGGAAATAGTGGCCAAACAGAGGGGAGAGAAGCGTCCTGCCAAATCCTTAGAGGTCATTGAGCAAGCAGTCGAAAAAGGCTAAGACCTTCACCCCCTTTAGATCTTACGGCATCGTTTACTATTCAGCCAAAGGTGAAGGGTCAATCATCTCAATCGGCACCTCAGCAATGAAGGATCCTGGTGTGGCTCTAGGAGTGGCTACTGCTATCACACTGCCCGTTGACAAGGTAGTATTCCGCGCTGAGTTGGATGTGGTTTCAATCACTTTAGATGCACAAATGGCCATTCTGGTGAGTCTCTCTCCCGCTTTACTTGGGTTAAGTTTAATTTTCTTGCTCTAACCTAAGTTTGTTTTCAGATTGCCAAACGGATTGCTGAAATTGGTCGGTGCCAGCATGATGCCGTTGAATTAATTAACTCACTGAAAGCCGAAGTGGCAAATAAGCATAATAGAGCCAAGTCGGTGATAGCTAACTTAGTTGTTGCTATGCAAAAGGCCGAGGCAGAGGCAAAAAGAGATGAAAAATAAAGCTTGAAAGCAGCTGCGAAGTAAGAGAAGATGAAGCATGTAAATCTGCTTTGCCGTGTTGCTAAAAACGGGTAAACCTTTCGGATGTCACTTTGAAAATGACAAAAGAAGAGATGGAAAAGCTAAAGGCCGACCTTGAAGTGGCTAAGAAGGCAGCAGTTGAGGCAAGGAGATGTCAGTGATAGAAAAATATGTTGATGAGGCCCTGAAGTTTGAGAACAGAGGTTTCAAACACTGCTTCAAGGCCTTAGCAGCTGCAAAAGTAACCTTGGAAATGCCGATTCCTTTTAAGCAGCTAGAGGTGGAGCCCTTGAAATAGGATCTTCAAGATCTCTAAGGCCGACTTATTTTTGCGCAGCGGGACTATCATTCTTGTAATTTTTTTGGATTTTTGTTTAGTTTTTAGTTTGATGTGCTTGCCACTTTTGTTGTTTTGTGTTTTGTTGTTTGTTAACTGATGTACTCAAGTCATTTTCACATATAAAGTGAAATGAATGTATCAATTTAGTTTATTAACGAAAACAGTACGTTGTGCATAAAAAATGTGGTGTATTAAAGGGATTAGAATTAGAATGAAAACGATGTATCAAGGATGACTATAGTAATTCGGTATAGCAATCACATCTTAATTTGGCACACAAATCATATTCTTAATTCAGTTCAAAGACCAAACATAGTGTAACGATTCATGGGGTATTCCATATCAATTTGGCATCACTCTGCTTATACTGCGTAACGCGCTTAATATGTTTATATATATCTGCCCATCCATGACGTAATGTCGAATACTACAGTATTCAACGTGCCAAATAGATTCGTATATTTGTCCCTACCTGAGTAAGTAATGCCAAATACTACAGTATTCAACATGTCGAATAGATTTGTTACTTCAACATGCCGAAAAGATTCGTATATCTGCCATTGTCCTAGTGAATGTTGCACGCTAAGTCGAGTTCGTGGTGAGTGCAAATTCCGCACACATGGCATGATGACAGGGGCATCAGGGACAGTGCGGCCGTAATTAATGTAAAACTACGCCAGCAAATACTCGTAAATTATAAAGTAATAGAGTGCAAGTAAATGCAAGTAAAAATTAGGGAAAATTTTCAAAAACTATTTACAAATTACTGATAAATTTTACAAACATGAAAGGGGAAATTTTAAAAAAATGGAGAGTGGAATTTTTTTTCCCCCTAACTAATGAAGGTACAAGATTTATTTTCATAATTGAATGCATAAATTACTTGTATTTTCATCATTTTCAAATTATTTTTTCACTCTCCACTTTTTTGATATTCTCCTAATTTTAAAATATAAATTATAAATTTTTTCATTAATTATTAATTAACTTTTAAAAATTACACTGATATATATTTCCTAAAAATTATATCACTTGCCCTAAATACATATTTCATTTGTACTTAGGGTTGGTTTGGAAATATACTATTTTAGGAATTTTTTTTTAGCTTTTTAATTAAAATATGAGATAAAAAAAATTAACATATTAGGAATATTTTTTACAGAGCTGTTGGGTAGCTCAAATAAGGAGTGGCCCGAATGGCTCGAAGTGCCAAAATGACGTCGTTTTGACACTTCTTTCCCCTATCTCTTATTCCTTCCCCCTCTTTTTTTCCTTCCTCTTTTCTTTCTCTGTTTTGTCTGAATCCAAACTCATAATCAAAATCATTTTTTTTTTTTCCTTTTTCCTTTCCCCCTATTTTCTTCCTTTTCCCTCTCTTTTTCCTTCCTCATTCTCCGAAAATGCTCTATTTTGGAGATTATAATGGCATTGGAAGTGATTTAGGGGTGTTTGAAACAACCACAAGAACAGCTCAGAAATCTAGACTCACATGCAACGATTCATCTTCTGCATCATCCACCACCTCCACCTCCACCTCCACAACCACTTTGTCCAAAGCCAATGTTAGTCTCGTTTTCTAATCTGAAAGAAACAAAAATGTGACTTGGGTTTGTTTGTAAAAAGCACAAAAAGATAGAGGATGATTGTTTTTGTTTATTTTGTTTTGTTGAGCAGAAAAGGCAAAATGGGTTAGGAAATCAATCAATTCAGAGTTTTATCGCCGGAATCAGAGCTTTAGCGAGAAGTCAGAGGAACTGTAAGAAGACCAAGTTGGAGAACTTGACGGTCACCGAACTCAAAATCAAAATCAAAACTGAGAATCAAATTCAAAATCAAAACCCAAAATCAAAACTAAACCCAAAATCAAAATCAAAACCAAACTTAAAACCAAACCCATAGCCAAAGATCTAACTTCGGCCTCTCCATCTATGGCAGTGGATTGAGTTGTGGTGGTTTGAATGGTTCGCGACCTGGTTCCTTTGTTTCCCCTATCTTTTTTTTCTTCTCCTCTCTTCTTTCTTCTCTCGCCTCTCTGTTACTCTCTTTTTCTCTTAAACCAGTTTTAGAGAGAAAAGAAAATTAGAGAGTAAAGAAAGAAAGAAGGAAAAAGAAAAGAAAAAAAAAAAAGTGTCAAAACGACATCGTTTTAGCACTACCAAGATTCGGGCCATTCGAGTCCCATAAATGTCGAGTTACTAGGCATTTGTCCATTTTTTAACTTTTTATAAAAAAAACAAAAAAAGTGCAAAGGTAAAGAGAAAAGATAATCTAATTTTTCTTTATAATTCTTAAATTTTTTAAAAATTTTAATGGCTTTTTGACTATTTTATAACTTACGAAACTTGCCCTTAATTTATCTAAAATTATTTTGTATTTATCTGATATTTTTCTCTATAATAATTAGTTGGATTTTTTTTTTTTCACAAACCATTAAAAAAAATGATAATAACTTAACTGTTCGCGCAAAACGCACGACCCAATAAGGGCCTTCCACGTACCATAGAAAATCTATGTCCAGATTGAAGTGTAAGCCACTCCAACACTATGAGCTACGTGGCCCATCTTGGACCAGTGACGTCTCTATTTTAAATTACCTAAACGCCCTCTCATTTGACAATACCAAGCTCACCCAATATTATAAATTTTCTTTTCCCACTAAGTTTAGGAGAATAATAAATCAATAAAAATAATTACAAAAATATGAAGATGCAAATTAGTCTCTTGTGTAAGTGAATAACCTAATGAATAAAAATGTAATATGATTTTTATAAAAAAAATCAATAACATAATGTGCAAAGGAAGTCAATATAATCTAAGTTTTTTTTAATAAGTGCTTAATTCAACAAATAAAATAAATATAGGGTGTGCTTAGTTTGTATTTTGAGATAAATTTTTTTAAAATTTTTTTGAAGAGAGAGTTTAGAATTTTTTTTTGGTTTATTTGGTTATATATTTTGAAAATAATTTTGGAATTTGGGAGTTTGATATGATTTAATATTTTGCTGTAATTGAGTAGATGTATGTGAGAGAAAAAGTGATCGAGAAGGAAAGAGGAGGAAGAAAAAGTGATTGATTGATGTGTAGAAGAAAGAAAGTGATTTTGAAAATAATTTTCAAAAAATTTGAACCAAACAAAATTTTAAAAAAAATTTCAAAAATTATATCTTGAGATACAAATCAAACAAACCCATAATATTTATAAAAAAAATAGTAATAATATTAATCTGCACAAACGGTTAATGTGTTATTTAAATGTTTATTATATGTGTGATAAGAACTATTGCTAAAATGAACTAAGACACACATTAATTATTTTATGCACATTTCTATGTTTCTTATGCACATATAGCATTATTTTTTTATAAATATAGGTTAGATTATGTCAATATCAAAAAATAAAAAAAATAAATAGATAAATAAAAAAATAGTACCTAAGGGTATTATTGTAATCTCACAACCACCTTCCTCCCACCACCAAAACCCCGCCCAACTCCTTCCAAGTAAACGGTACAGTTTTATCCGTTACAGAGAGAGAAAAAATGAGCATCTTCTCATCTTCTCCGTCTGCTTCTTCTTCTTCTTCAGCCTCCAAATTCACTCTCTTCTCTACTTCTCAAAACCCTAACCCTTCAAAATTCCACTCCTTCAAAGTCCCCATCAAAACCCTCCTCCCGCGTCCCCTCTTGCCTCCGCCCTTGTCCTCTCACCAACCACCGCTTCTCCACGAAAATCCCCAATCCTTCAACTCAACCGCCGCCGGTCGCCGCGGCGACGGCGGAGATGAAAATGATGAGGATGGAGGCAATGGAGATATCAGAACTGCGAAAGAGTCTCTGGAGGAGTTGCTGGTGGTTCGGAGGCCAGTTATGGAGGTTTCGGAGGAAGATGGAGGCGGCGATGATGAGTTATCTTCGTCAGCAATTATCGATGTGGGGCTTTCGGAGTTTGCGAGGAAGATGCCGATTTTTGAGCCGGAGAGGGTGGAATTGAGCTCTGGGGATAAGCCTCTTGTGGTGAATTTGGATTTGGCTTTGTATCGTGCAAAGGTGCTTGCGAGGAGCTTTCGGTATAATGAAGCAGAGAAACTTCTTCAGAAGGTGAATTACGCTTAATTTTTCAGTTTTCTTTATTACGATTGAGGTGTCAATTTGAAAATTCTTTTCTTGGATTTGAAATAACAAGCTGTCTTATTTAAATATTTTTTTAGATTTAGACCAAGGATTTCAAATCCAAGGTGTGGATTTTGGGTAATTATTATGTGGTGTCGAAACACTTTTGCAGTATTTGGTTTACTGGAATGCGGTTATAATGGAATAATCAGAATATTCATTCTTATGTTTGGTTTGGTAAAAGGGAAAGGCATTTATATTAAAAATGGAACCGCCATTCACCAGTTTAGGAGAGTGGTCATTCCATTGGGAGGCCAAATAATAATCATTCAATTCTTGAATCTTGATGTAAAATCATTATGGCAAACCAAACACTACCTTAGTGCTTTCGAGTCAATAAGAGTAAGTAGTCACCGCATGAATGGAGCCAATTTGGTTAGTTGGGTGGAAGATAATGTTGGCCTCATCCATCCTTTTGCGTGGCCTCTTGGTTCACATACGTATGCCACTAGTGCTCTATTGTTTTGTGACTAGTGACGGACCCAGGATTTGATCATTGGGGGGCCTAAAAAAAACATAGGAAGATAAGTGGGGTTAGATTTAAAGCAACGGATTTTCATGCAATTAACAATTGTGATTTTTCATGCTATTAATTAAAAATGGATAAACTCTTATTTTTGTTAAATATTTGACGCAAGAGTAATATTACGTGATAATATCACTAATCAATGAGAGTTTTTACATTGCAGTATTGAGAAATAATAATTGGGCTAATGTAATGAGAGACAGAAATTGTTAACTTAATTTCATTTACAAAGTGAATAATATAATTAAAAATATATTTTAGAACATAATATGTTAGGAAGTTATTATGGTGTGCACCCTTTAAAAGGTGCATATCGTATACATGTTATCACAATATATGTAGCATAACCATAACAAATTGCAACTTTTTTCACCAAATAGTTCGTAACATTTTGCATCACAAATGATTCATAAGATTTATACTACATCATTCATAACATAACTACAATGATTCATAACTATAACTTTCACTTTCACTTTCACTTTCACTTTATAGATGCACACCATAAATTGACTACTAGTAACTTTTACTACACATAAGACTACAAATATTTTAAACTTTCATAAAATAAAAAATTCATATATTTCTTATAATGGGTGTACATATATAACATTCTCCTATATGTTATACTATTATTGTATTATAAAGAGTTGTTAAAGAGAATAGTTAAAATTATAAGAATTAAATAGGAGGGGGGGCCATAGGAGAAGTTGTTGGTGTTGAACTAAATCTATATATAACAGTAGAGCATCTTGTGCAAAGCGGAGGGGCCAGGGCCCCTGTAGGTCTATACACAATTCCGTCTCTACTAGTGAATAATTTTGTGTGGATTTTAAGGGCTAGAGTCTTCTGTCTCCAAATTCCTCTATCGTTATGTTCCAATATACTTTCAGTTGGAGGATCATGCGAAATTCGATGACTAAGAGTGCATTGAGACAAAAGGATTTGAAGATAGAAAATCTTGTGCCCATTTAATGTAACCAAACCAAACCAAGCCAAGCCTTAAGTTCCATCAAATGGGGTCGGTTACATGAATCCTTCTTTTCCACTCGACTTTATCCAAGGCCATTTCGTTAGTCAAATTAAGGAGATTCATATCTCTATTTACTATACTAGTTCACGTCACTGTAGGTTTATCCCTTCCCTTAACACTATTATCTACCGTCATTGTATCGCATCTCTTTACTACTGTCTCTGTTGGTTTCCGTTGTATATGACCAAACCATTTCAATCTATTCTCTCTCAACTTATCTTCTATCGGTACTACTCCTATCCATTCTCGAATATACTCATTCCTAACTCTGTCTTTTCTAGTCTTGTCATACATCCACCTTAGTATCCTCATCTCAGCAGCACTCATCTTATCTACATGTTGTTTCTTAGTTGCTCAACATTCCGTTCCATACAACATCGCTGGTCTAATAGCCGTTCTATAGAACTTCTCTTTTAGTCTAATGGGTACTCGCTTATCGCACAGTACTCCAAACACACTCCTCCACTTAAGCCATCCCACCTTAATTCTGTGGACCACATCCGCTCCAATCTCCCTAGTCATTGAGATAATCGATCCTAAATAACAAAAAAGTTCACTCTTAAGTAGTTTTTGGTTCTCAATCTTCACTTCTCCTCTGCTTCTATTGTAACTGTTACTAAAATTACACTCCATATACTCTGTCTTAGTTCTGCTTATCGTAAATCCTTTAGATTCAAGTGCTTTTCTCCAAATTTTCAACTTAGTGTTAACTCCTTTTCTAATCTCACCCACTAACACGATATAATCTGCAAAAAGCATACACCATGGCACATCATCCTGAATATTGCTTGTCAATTCATCCATAACTGAAGTGAAAAGATAAGGACTTAAGGTTGATCCTTGGTGTAACCCTACAGTAATTGAAAACTCACTCGTCTCTCTAGCAGGAGATCTAATAGTGGTCACCACACATTCATATATATCTCTAATCACATTAATGTAACATTTTGTCATCCATTTCTTTTCTAACACCCACCAGATTATATCCCGAGACACTCTATCGATAAAAAGCATATGAATGTCTCTTTTCTTTTTTCTACACTTTTCTATTATTCTCCTCAAAAGATAGATCATTTTCATTGTTGACCTACCAGGCATAAACTCAAATTGATTCTTTGACACCTATATTATCTCTCGCAATTGACGTTCCATCACTCATCCCACATTTTCATTGTGTGACACATTAACTTGATTTCTTTATATTTAATGCACCAAAAACATAATAATGAATGTTGTATATTTTGTGTGATTTGGTAATGTGTGAAGTGTATTAATACTTGGCCTGAAGATGGGAGACCATATGTGGCACTGGGGAAGATTTTAAGCAAGCAATCAAAGACAGCTGAAGCCAGAGCTATGTATGAGAAAGGCTGCCAAGCAACACAAGGTGAAAATGCCTACATTTGGCAGGTGCGTATGATGTTCTTCTTCTAAGATATCCTTTACTTGAATTTGCATTGTTGAAATGTTTTCATTTTTACTGCTCAATAATTTTCCCCACCTCTTTTGTGGCATGCATTGTTGAGGAACTTATCTTTCCAATTATGCAATCAGACAATGTTTAACATGCCCCCCTAGGTAGATCAATTTGTACAATTTTTTCTTGATTAGACTAGTTGATTAAAGTTAAGGCTTTGTTGAATTATGTGTTTTGGAGTCAAACATGTTTGGTTTAACTAATAAACTTGATTTAAACTACAGTAGATTAAATTGGTAAGCTTCTTTACTGTGGGTTCAAAGCTAAAATAACCTTTAGCTCACAAGCCGCTTGCTCCGTTTAACAATATCCACCATGTTATACAAATAACTCGAGAATATGCTGACTCATTAGTTAAACATTGTCTAAAATCCAATTTCCTTATAGCAGTCGAGTTTGTTTGTCCTAGCATATGACAATGGGTATTTGTGTTCCCGGATATGGAGAAATTATTAGATCTTTATTTATCATTTTAACTTTGATTTAAGCAAACTCTGTTAAGTCAATTACACATGTTTGGTTTTCGGTTAGATAAGTAGAGTTAATGTGACTGTTGCCTCCTTATCCTTTCATTATTATTATTTATTATTATCCTTATTTTTTGCATTAGAAGTTTACATGGACTCATTCTTTTGAAAACAGTGTTGGGCTGTTCTGGAAAATAAGATCGGAAATGTAAGGAGAGCTAGAGAATTATTTGATGCTGCCACTGTTGCTGATAAGAGACATATTGCAGCCTGGCATGGATGGGCAGTTTTGGAGCTAAAACAAGGAAATATAAAGAAGGCAAGAAATCTCCTTGGTAAAGGTCTCAAATATTGTGGTGGAAACGAGTACATATACCAGACACTTGCATTGCTCGAGGTTAAAGCAACCCGTTATGAGCAGGCGAGGTATTTATTCAAGCAGGCCACCAAATCTAATCCCAAAAGCTGTGCAAGCTGGCTTGTAAGTGTTCTTCTTAAGGCAACGTTTTGTTGTTGTGAGGATGATTTTCTGTTTCATGTTGCAGGGTTCATTGAAGTTTGTTTTCTGGTATCCCTCTACTTTTTCTGGTACAGGCATGGGCACAATTAGAGATGCAACAGGAAAACAACGGCACTGCTCAGCAACTTTTTGAGGTTATGTTTTTGTTGCCTTAATTATGGGTTCCCTTGGTGTCAATGGCGGAGGCACCTTAGGCCCAGGGGGGTCACGTGCCCCCCTTGGATTTTGGGAACTTTTTTTTTTTTTAACATAAAGAAAATATTTTAAATAAAAAAATTTATAAAAATATTATTTAAAGTGAAATGTCAATGACATTTTAAAATCATGAGAATAATAATGATTATTTTGATTCAAAATAAAGAGACTATGATAAGTCATATTATTATTCATGAAAATTTCGATGTAACGGTGATGTCTATCATTATTGACATGCAAACATAATTAATTTCAATGAAGATATGAAATTTATTGGATTGTTAGTTACATTTGACATGTGGAGTTTATCCTCCATGTGTTTCTTTCCATTCATAACTAAAATGACCACTATATAAATTATAATCAAACAACACATATTCAATTATAAAAAATTAAAAAATTAAAAAAAAATACAATAGGTCATAATTAATATCAGAATGAGTCATAACTAACTATTACTTGATATATAGTCATAACCAAAATAACAACCACAAGAAGTTATAACTAAATTATATCTAACACTATAATGTGTTATAATTAAAGACTACGAAGATTATAATTGTGACATATGATAGACACTTTATTGAAGTATGTTTTATAAAATTTCTCTACTAAAGTATATCATTTCTATCTCAACTTATCTTCTTTTTTAAATTTCCAATCCACCTATAAAATAGTTACTCCCGAATATTTGTATAAAATTTAATCTCAAATCCTTTAATTTAAAATTCACATTTATCCAAATGAATTCTTAATATTTAATTTTAGTAATATCTCATTGTTGTTTATTATAAAAAAAAAATTAATGTTGTCATTCATTTGTGCCCCATCTCCACTGAATTCCTGGCTACGCCACTGCTTGGTGTCATTTCCTTTAGACTTCTTCAGAAGCGCTTAACCATGCTCTCTTTTCCTATTCCCTTACTTGTTAATCTATATTATTTTATTGGACAAATTATACCTGTGATCCCTTCACTTTGCCCTTTGTACCATAAAACGTTTGATATCAATTGGACCAAAATTAAAAATTCAAGGTCAAAATCGAACCAATTGAAACTGCAATGACCAAAATGACACAGAGGGCAAAGTGCGGGGACTACTAGCTTAATTTGCATTTTATTTCTTTTGTAACTTTCCCGAATGTTACTGCTTTGCTTTTTATCATCAGATGTGTAAAACCTTCCTCTCTTCTAAATTACAGAAAGCAGTCCAAGCCAGTCCAAAGAATAGGTTTGCCTGGCATGTATGGGGAGTCTTTGAAGGTAATCGGGGGAATATTGATTTTGGAAGGAAACTTCTAAAGATAGGTCATGCAGTGAATCCTAGGGATCCTGTTCTTCTTCAGTCTCTTGCATTATTGGAATACAAATACTCAACTGCAAATTATGCCCGAGTGCTGTTCAAGAGAGCATCTGAACTGGACCCAAGGCACCAACCTGTATGGATTGTAAGTAATTTATTCCGAGTGCTAATCCTAATTTTATTGTGCAACAGTTTGAGACTTTCCACATGATTAACCACTTTTGCAACCCAAGTAAGTCTGTGAAAAGAAATAGGAGGATAATGCTTCACGATACCAAAAATCTCAGTTTTGGGGTGCTTCAGCTATTTAGACCTTCATATGATTAAGCCCCAACCTTGAATTCAGCTTTGTGGACTTCTTGATTAATTCCAAGTCCAAATTTGTAGAAGTTAAATTGGGACTTTAGCGACTGACTTTGGATGACTGACAGGGTTCCTTTTTCCCAGGAAAAACCAAGTAATTCTTGATCTAGGGTGAATTTTGTTTTGTGGCTTACTTGGATTAGATCTAGATTTTGTACTTATATTTCATTATGCTTGAGAATCCATGAAACTGGGGTTGCACACTAACGGATATTTTCTTCCTGATAATCTTGGAAAGATTGTCTTTGGTGGGGAACACAATAGTTCACAATTTTTATCTTTTGGTTTTGATCATCCAACTTGTATTCTGTTTGCGGTTTTCCCTACCTTCATCTATTGTGCCTGGAGCGTTCTATGCCTGTATGGCATGAGAGAGTGCGCATCCACCCTTGTGCAGGCCCACCAGAAGCTGATTTATTTTTTTCTCGGGATGATTTAGGCTTGGGGGTGGATGGAGTGGAAAGAAGGAAACATATCCACAGCCAGGGAACTCTACCAAAAAGCATTATCAATCAATTCAACCACCGAAAGTGCTGCCCGATGCCTTCAGGTACAGACACTATAAATGAGGTGATCATGACTAGTTTCTTGTTGCTTCATGCATGTCATGTAGTACATATAGACTACCTTACATGCTATCATTTATGCTATATGCATACATATTTTGCAGGCTTGGGGAGTTTTAGAGCAGAGAGTTGGCAACCTATCAGCTGCCCGGAGACTATTTAGATCTTCTCTAAACATAAATTCTCAAAGCTATGTTACATGGATGACATGGGCATCTTTTGAGGAGGATCAAGGAAATTCTGTGCGTGCTGAGGAGATTCGTAATCTTTATTTCCAGCAGGTATTTTCCATGACCCACTGCATTCAATTGCCTATAATAAACTCTTCGATATCAAGAATTGACCATACAAAATACCCATGTCATCCAAATTTATGCTTCTCTCAAGTCATGTTCTATTTGAATTCAGTAGATAGATTGTAGGATGATTTGTATAAATGATATCTGATGAATTTGGAAAGGAGATCTTGGTGAAAGATGCATTAACATGATGTAGGTGTTTTGTCCAAGGATCAAAATTTTTGTTTCAATATGTTGTATCGGTTAGCTTGGAAACGGAAACGTTTCAAAAACATTTTGAAAACATTAGGGAAATGGGATAAAATTTTGAAAATGTATGGAAAACTAAAACTAAAACCTATATAAATGTTAATATATTATTGTCAAAACAACTCATTGTTTCGGTATGTTTCTTAAAATTTCAGTGGAAATATTGGAATTTCAGTATTCTAATATTTCGTTCCAGTTTCTTAGGAAACGAAACGTTTTGATTGTTTTGATGGAAAATAAACGAAAATTTTTCCTTTGATCTTGTCTAATTAACATTGAGGCTAAGACCTGATTGTTGTGTGCAACAGCGTACTGAAATTGTCGATGATGCTTCATGGGTTATGGGGCTCTTAGACATTATCGACCCAGCATTTGATAGCATAAAGCGGTTCCTAAACTTGGACCAAAACTCATATTACAAGGTAAATGATACTTCCAGAGACATAGCTGGAGCTAATGACAAGGGAGAAGAATCAGACAGCCCTTCCTCTGATTACAATAATGCAGAAAGTACTGAAAGCAGTTTTGATTTGGATGCTTTCATTCTTGAAAGGCTATCGCTGGACCCATCCAAACTTGATATTCTCTTGGAAAGAACATCTCAAAATCCAGTTCAAAAGAAAACTAGGTCTCTGAGAAGGGTATGGCGGTTAGAAGATCAAACTACCACGACATTGCCAAAGTTATGAGTTTGATCATCTTAGGCTCGGGTAATTACTCCAAAATAGTTCATTTTGCTTGTGAATGTTCCACCTTCGTTAAAACATGATTCAAGGTAAATGATCCGGAACTGCGGAGTACATTTGTAACCGTATGAACATTGCGCCAAGTAGTTACAGGGTTTTATACAAAAATTGTAGGAATATCCTCTCAAAACTGTATCAAATTGACACTATCAAGGAAGAATTACAATTTCAAAGCTTGCCTTATAGTTCTGAATGTATTTTTGAAGGAATACAGTATGTGAGCATTCTTCCATGAACAGTGAGATATGTAATTAATTTTTTTAAAATTGTAAGGTTTTTCTTGCTTTCAATTCATATATCTCTTTGTTATTTAAGAATTGCAAAACAGAAACCGATTCACAAGAAGTGTGTTCGAGCTCTCTTCTAATTTTTGTAGAAAGGACATATGTTTGGAGACAGAGCATCCCGTGTCCATATGTACAAACAGAAACAATATCTGTCATGAAGGAGTTGCAGAATTGTTTATGAAGGCCATTACCTTGTTAACCATCCTCAGTGTTATGAAATCCACCTAATTGTTTGTTAACACTTTGATAAAAACAAATTTTGATAAAAACAAATTTTTGTTTCCTATTTTATGTAAACAAAAAACTGACTACATTATCAAATGATTAACCCCTTAATTTAGTATTTTCAAAATACTCAGGAGCTGAATTTTTTTTTAAAAAAAAAATAAAAATTTAAGGGCTGATAACCAAACGGAGTAACATTACTAAAAATGCAGAAATAAATGATTGTTCTTAGCATGCAAATTAGCACACACCCCTGCATGTGTTTTTCTTTAATCCACTAAAAGTAACATTCTACTCTGTTTTTTCCTGATAAATCATAAATCAAAAGCATTCCTTTCAACTTAAAACAAGATGAAATTCGAGTACAAGCCGTAAAAAAAAACAAGAGAGTTCCATAAAGCTAGCATACATGTGCAAACAAACTAAACAAAAAGAAAAGCACAATTTACTCGGCCTAGCTGCTTGGTCTTGATAAACACGTGGCTAGACATCCGTTCAATTAGGTGTTCAGATTGTCAGGATATCAGCAGAGGGTGGAACCAGTCAAAAACTCCAGAGAAGCAGCATGTTCAAGTAGTTGAACATTTCTCTAACATAATACAAACAATATTTCACTCTCAAAGTACAGGCATGAAAAATACAATACACATTCATACTATTATATTAAGAGATAGCTTGCGACTTAGCTGAACACCCCAGCCAGCAAATTCTCATTGTTCTTGTTATTGCAGGTGGCTAAATTACACTGGAGTTCGTAGTACTCTTCATCTTAGTCTGATCAGATTATAGCCAAACCACAGAGTCTTCAGCACATTTAAGGTCGCTTAGAGTTTCTAATGGCTTGACATAAACCCCAATAGATTCAAGTAACCCATCCTTAGTACTTCCATGAAATCCACCAAACGGCCGGTCCTGCCCCATTTGAAAGTTGAATTTTGTGTCATATTTGCCTGGTTCTCCAAACGGTCCATGGCTGCCTTGGTTGGTACCAAATGTGATAGAAGTCATTACATGATCCTCCGCGTCGTAACCATCAAAAATTTGTTCAGTGTGATAACTACTACTTATTGATGTTAGAAACTCATCTGGATAATTGAGTCTAACCTGCTTGTGTTTATAAGCACAAAAACAATCAAAGTTCAGATGATAGGAAAAAATAGTCTTTGCTAACAGTAGTCAGTAACGGATAATTACAAACAAAAAATCTAGCAGACAAGACGGTGAATATACTGAAATGAGCAGATTTCAAAGATGTGAGAAACTTTAAGAGTGGGTATTCATATAGACTATAGTTACTAATATGATAATCAAATGTAGCAGAAGTGTCAGCATTTCAGCCGCAAGGTGGTTAATAGTGGACAGAGTGACGAGCTAAGTAGACAGGTGGTTTTCGTTTGTTATGACAACTAGGATACTTTGTAGACCGTGTATAAATACCCTATGGATTGTATTGAGGGAGTAAGACTCTTTCTTCTCATGGGAGATTCTATTTGCACACCATGCATTCTCCTAGTTCACAGGGTGATTCTATTTCCACACACCATTTACTCTTAACTTCAAATTTAAATTTTCTCAGTACACATCTTTGCAATTAAAAAACTCTCACTACACATGCAATAGAAGTGTAAAATTAAACACACAAAACCCTAGTGTTATTCTCCATTATTTTTCACTCAACCTTTCAAAATCCACATCTTCTAAAAGTCTTCATCTTCCAAGTCCATTGTCACCCAAACCTCTCATTAGTTTAGTATTTGAATCATTTGTCATTGTTATGGAGGATTTGAAAGATAAAAATTCAGAATTTAATATAGAAATCATTCTTCACGATAAAATTGACAATAAAAACAAGAGTTTTTATTTATTTATTTTGTTTTGTCAACATTGTAGAATTTCTTTGGTGAAGTAAAAAACAGGTACTAGACATGGGGACATTCATCACCTCTTAACAATACCATCAGCCACACAAAGAGGTGTTGTGCCCCACAAACGAAAATTGAATACAGTTTATACTCCTTCCCAATAATAATATATCTTTAACATGAATCTCAACAACAGATCTTCATTCTCTAAGGTTTATGATTTTGTATGGAATGAAGCAATAATGGAGGTTTGATAGGGTTTATCATACGAAGGGATATCTCTATTACTGAGCGAGTGTGTAACAAGTGGATGTGTACATTTTGATTTTTTCATTATGAAAGGATATATTTGGAATAATAGTGTGTGTTTGTATGTGAAGTGAGCAAATTATAATTATTTTAGTGTGTGAACTGAGAAGGATGTGCACTAAGAGTAAATGGTGTATGGAAATAGAATTGCCCTAGTTCACACCATTTTTTGAGCTTTTAGTTATTTCAATTGTGTCCTTCAATCAAATGCCCAAATACCCTTATCTCCTACCTCACCCAAACCCTAACCAGCCACTACTACCATCACCAACTGACCACCATCGCCACCCAGCCCCTTCACCACCCCAGTCCACTGCCACCCAGCCCTTCACCACCCCAGTCCACCGCCACCCAGCCCTTCACACCCTAAGTCTGTCCCAAAATAGCACAATACTATTTCATGTGTCCAATTTGACTCACAAATAGCGGTGTGCTATTTTATATTACAAATTTGATTAGTTGACTTTTTGATAAAAATTACTCAATACAATAGAAGTTTATTTATCACAAATTAAATGAAGTAAACTAGTAGTTAATTTGACACAAATACATTAAGAGAAATTAATGTAAAGATAAACATTACATTACGCACAACAAAATTATTTATTCTGTAACTTCAACTTAGATTAAAGAATTGAAGCAAAAAATAACAAAAAAAAGAAAAAAATACTTCTTGTCAAAACACATGTTACTTTAGCACAGTAAATACTACTTACCGTGTTGAAATTGTTTCCATAGTCACTACCGCCAAGGCGCTCGGACAAAACCAAAGTTCCATTCTCAACATGCAGGTATTGCAAGAAATGAATCTTGCTACCATACGAAATAAAAATCTGTACAAGCTCTGTTTTCCCCTTATGATCCCAAACTTCTCCGTTAGGATTTGGTTGGGAACCAAGTTTGAACATGATGGTTTGCCTTTGCAGAACTCCTGTAAATACCTTTATTTGCTCATAAAAATAAACCATGCCCAAATAGTACACATTAATGTGTGTTTGAGAGGAAAAAGATTGAATACACACCTAACTTTTGGCATAATGCACAAAGATTGGGTACACATTAATACCTTTATTTGTTCATAAAAATAAAAAATAAAAAATTTAAATGAGGTAAATTATACTGACCACCTGAGGTTTTAGAAAAAGTATAATGAACTCCATAAATTTGACATGTATTACACCGATAGTGAACTAATGTTAATAATTTACCCGGGGATAAATTTTAATATTCCATTAAAAATAGGATAAATTACAAATACAACACATGAGATATAGCGGTCCCGGGTTTACCCCTTGTTGTACAGTGATCCGGACGTGTGTCCGTGGATGTTGGTAGTTGAGTATTGTCTTGTTTACATCCTTTCTTGCTTTGTATTTGAGTTATAGGATGTGTTGGGCAGGTTTGTTACAGGTTGGTTGAGTTTAGGAGCCAAGTGTTGCTGTCCAGAATTTTGGCTGGTCGCTCGAGCGAGGGTTTGGTCGCTCGAGCGAGGGTAGTTTTTGTGTCTTGTCGCTCGAGCCAGGATGGCTTCGCTCGAGCGCAGGCTGCGTCTGGCCCAGACCTGAAGGTTGTGTTTGGTCGCTCGAGCGAGCCTTATTCTTCGCTCGAGCGAGCGTCGTATTGCAAATCGGAAAATTTGCACTGTTGGCTCGAGCGAGCATGTTTGGTCGCTCGAGCGAGGCCAGTTTTTGTGTCTGGTCGCTCGAGCGACGGGGTCTTCGCTCGAGCGAGCCTGTTTATATCAGCAAGACAGCACCGAACTAAACATCACTTTTTACAAACTCTATCTTCTTCAAACCCAATTTTTGAGAGCCTCTCACTCTAAAATTACATTCTCTCTAAGATTTGATCTACCTAGGGTGATTTCCTAGCCAAGGGCCTTTGTTAAAAAGATAGAGATTGTCGAGGGCTTCGTTTTAATCGGAAAATCTTTGATTTTGGAGCAAGTTGGGTGTTGGGCATCATCTCCTTTTGAGCTAAATCTTTGAGGTAGGGATATCCTACTCCTCTTTATGAGTTCTGTCTTTGAATTTTAGCATTTTGATATGTTGGTAGTTGTTGTGTAATTTTGGAAAACTTTGGGCCATTGTGTAATTTTATAAAAGTTTAGGGTTTTGTCTATAATAAACCTAGAAGCATGTTTAGTATAATAACATGGAATTAATGTTGAAACATTAATGAAATTGGAACCTAAGGGTTGTGATGTTAATTATGGAGGATGTCCTAATTACATTGATTAATTAATTTGGATAATTAATTATGTTGATTTGTGATGTATGTAATTGTTGTTTATATGCATTGCGTTGTGTTGGAGAAGATAGGGGATGTACTCCACGGTTTAGGGGAAGATAGGGGATGAACCTCTAAGCCGGATGTTGTTGGGAGGAGATAGGGGATGAACTCCGTAGATAGTGCGTGTATGCTTATCTAGAATTGTATTGACAGAGCGTATATGCTTGTCTTTGGAAGTGTTGATATAACTGTTATGTTTATCGCTGTTGAAATGGAAGTGTTGGCATGAATGTTTGTTTCATGTGAGATGTTTGGCCAGGTTCTGAGCCAAGGTTCTGAAATGGCAAGTAAAAGGAATGGAAATGGAAACGAAAGGAAACATAGACTTAAGTGTCTTGAAATTGCATTATGTTATGAAAGAATGTAAAAGAGTTGACCATCTATCAACTGTTAATCTTTTAGTCATTATTCATAACTGGTTTAGTATATTTCTACTGGGCTGTGGCTCACCCTATATGGGAACATCATTTTCAGGTACTGGCAGCATGCCACCTCCAAGGACTTAGCTTGGGAGGCTAGTGGCGGACAGACTTTTTGGATGTCTTTCCTTTTTGTTATATTACATGTAAATTCAAGCCAAGGGCTTTATGTGTAAATGAGTTAGCACTCTACTTTTGTGTAACCAAGTGTTAACTTGGAAAGCTGTAAGCCCTTAGGGCCTTTGCCTTGGTTGTTAACATGTAATACTTTTTGTAGTACAACTCTGAGAAATGGAAGGATGTAGATCTTTTATATATCATAGCATGTTTATATTATTGGGATTAATGTCATTATTTTGAGGGCGTTACAACTTGGTATCAGAGCGTACCAGGTTCGAATACTTTGGGTACGTGGGAAGTGATTAGGATCACAATGGGTTTGTCTCGCTTGATAGAGACTTAGGTGTACTGTTATATGTTTGTATGATAACATGTTTATGTGATTATTTGGGTATGGGATTTGGTTTCTAGGATGTTGATTGGATCTTTGGGTTTCTGGGAGTCTTGTTGGAAAGGCACTTGATCAATGCTGTTTCTAACCGGTACTCTAGTAACGCCTTGGGACTATCATTATCCGGAAATGAAATTCGTAAGTGCTTATGTGTTTATGTGCTTACGTGGAATGAATTACAGTTGTCCAATGCATTAGGACGCGAGTGTTTAGCTTCGGCACATTTATTAATGTGCTAACATCTTTGTTTTCCTTTATTAGGATGTCAGGCCGAGGGCGAGGACGCGATAGGCGTGGTAGGCCGGGTAGGCAGGAGGTGCCTGTGCCAGAGGAGGTTCCGGCAGTGCAGGAAGGGGTTGGTCAGGCCAATATGGCCGAACCAGTAGGCCAGCAGGCTATGGGCGCTCTAGCCCGAGAGATAGCAGGAGCACTGGGTATACTTAGGGCAGGGAATCAGGCAGCTGAGGCAGGGCCTTCCTTCTTGAGGAGGGAGTTCTTCCGGTCTAACCCGGAGGAGTTTGTTGGGGATCCTAAGGAGCCACTGAAGGCAGACGAGTGGCTAGAACAGATGAGTAAAACGTTCGAAATGCTAGGCATTGAGGACGGAGCATTGAAAGTGACCTTGGCATCCTTCCAGCTGAAGGGAGATGCAGGTCAGTGGTGGAAGTATGAGAAAGCTCGTGTGGGTGGTACTTGGGAGGCGTTTGTGAATGCTTTCCAGGAGAGGTTTTTATCTGCAGTGGCTAGAGAGAGACTGAGGGATCAGTTTAGCAAGCTTAAGCAGGAGGGTTTATCTGTGGCCGAGTTTGAGGCTACATTTACTAGTTTGTCCAGGTTTGCACCTGAACTTGTGGCAACAGAGGAGCGTCGTTGCTACGAGTTTGAGCGGAAGTTGAGGTGGGACCTCAAGTTGAAAGTTGGTGGACCTTACATCCGAGATTACAGGCATTTGGTGGATGCTGCAGCTCATATGGAGCTGATGATGCAGGAGGGAGAGGAGGAGAAACAGGGAGGCTCCAAGAGGGGCCAAGAGGGACAGGGCGATGGTAGGAGGCAGAGGGGTTATAACCCTCAGCCGTCCCAGGGTGGTTTGGCCAGGTCGACTTTCCCAGTACCGAGTGCAGGCTCCGGGAGGGGCAGTCAGGGAGAGTTCACCTGTTACAAGTGTGGCCAGCCGGGTCACAAGGCTTCAGTTTGCCCGCAGAAGGGCGGGGGTCAGAGAGCTGCTTCTTCGTCAGCTAGACCGCAGAGTCAGAGTTCGGGCAGGGGGCAGCCCTTGACTTGTTATCAGTGTGGACAGCCTGGGCACATGAAGAGGTTTTGCCCACGGTTGAGTGCCACTTCAGGAGCGTCTGGTTCTAGACAGACGCAGGGATTTCAGCCAGCTCAGTCTGTGCAGGCTTCGAGGGCCAATCCGGGGGCTTCGTCGTCCCAGTCAGTACATCAGTCCTATGCTCCGAGAGGCGAGCAGGTGGATCAGGGGCCTACAGGGCGCGTGTATGCTGTTACCGCGCAGGACCTTGTACCGGCTCCATCAGTAGTGAGAGGTACCTTTCTGTTTTGCAATTCGGTTGCTAGTGTGTTGATTGATACGGGTGCGTCTCATTCTTTTGTATCTGCTGCATTTGCATCTGTGTTAGAATTGGAGTTAGCAGTGTTGGCATCTCCTATTTGTGTAGTGTCACCTATTGGGGGTGAGATGGTTTTGAAACACGGATGTAGAGGTTGTGATATAGAGGTTGATGATCATAGGCTTCCGTTTCCTTTTGTAGTTATGCCCATGAAGGGCTTTGATGTTATTTTGGGTATGGACTGGTTATCGTCATACCGAGCTGTTATTGATTGCTACCGCCAGCGGGTTACTTGTTGTACCGTGAGCGGGGAGTTTTTCCATTTCTTGGGAGACCGGGTTGGTAGTATTGTGCCACCGGGGTATGGTTCGCGGAGACGGAATGAGCTTAGTGGTCTACTTGCTAGCTTTGAGAGTGGTGAGTGTGATGAGACCCAGATTGTATTGCCGAGGGTAGTTTGTGAGTACTCGGATGTTTTTCCCGAGGACCTTGTTGATTTGCCACCTCACCGAGAGATTGAGTTCTCTATTGATCTAGTGCCTGGCACGGCGCCGATTTCTATGGCACCTTACCGTTTTGCTCCAGCAGAGTTGGTTGAGTTGAAAGTTCAGCTCCAGGAATTGCTAGATAAGGGCTTTGTTCGCCCTAGTGTTTCACCGTGGGGAGCGCCGGCACTCTTTGCTAAGAAGAAAGATGGTGCCTTGAGATTGTGTATTGACTACCGGAAGTTGAATCGGGCTACGGTTAAGAATAAGTACCCTATGCCCCGTATAGATGATTTGTTTGACCAGTTGAAGGGTTCCCGTTGTTTCTCTAAGATAGATTTGAGATCGGGTTACCATCAGTTGAGGGTCAGGGAGGAGGATATTCCGAAGACGGCATTCCGTACGCGGTATGGCCATTATGAGTTTCTGGTAATGCCATTTGGGCTTACCAATGCACCGGCAGTCTTTATGGACTTGATGAACCGGATCTTCCGGGAATTCTTGGATCGTTTTGTAGTCGTTTTCGTAGACGACATCCTTATCTATTCACCTTCAGAGGAGGAGCACGAGGAACACTTGAGAGTGGTGCTTGAGTTGCTTAGAGCCCATAGGCTGTATGCCAAGTTTGGGAAGTGTGAATTCTGGCTAGGAGAAGTTAAGTTTTTAGGCCATGTGGTTTCTGGGGAAGGGGTGTCTGTTGATACATCCAAGACTGAGGCAGTGCAAGATTGGGCACAGCCTAAGAATGTGTTTGAGATCCGCAGTTTTCTGGGATTAGCTGGGTATTACCGTCGGTTTGTGAAGGATTTCTCCAGGTTAGCTTCACCGTTGACCAGATTGACTCGGAGGGGAGTCAGCTTTGTATGGAGTGAGACTTGTGAAAAGTCGTTTCAGGAGTTGAAAGTTAGACTGACCACCGCTCCGGTCTTGATTATTCCGGAGAGAGGGTTGGGTTATGCAGTCTATTGTGATGCCTCACGAGAGGGTTTGGGTTGTGTGTTGATGCAAGAGGGGAAAGTAGTAGCTTATGGCTCACGTCAGTTGAAAATTCACGAGAAGAATTATCCTACACATGACCTAGAGTTAGCAGCTGTGATCTTTGCCTTGAAAATCTGGAGGCACTACCTTTATGGTGAGAGATTCGAGGTGTTCTCGGATCATAAGAGTCTGAAATATCTGTTTTCACAGAAAGACTTGAATTTGAGGCAGAGGAGGTGGATGGAGTTTATTGAGAATTACGACTTTGAGTTGCACTATCACCCGGGAAAGGCCAATGTTGTGGCCGATGCCCTTAGCAGGAAATCCGTTAGTGATGTAGCTTGTATAGCCATCCGGGAATGGGAGATGTTGGGGGCCATTGGAGAGTTTGATTTGCTTCTGGGCGAATCCGTTGAGGCTGCGGCCTTGTTTTCTGTTGTTGCGCAGCCTACCCTTGTGACTAGAGTGTTAGAGGCACAGAGAGGTGACCTTGAGGTAGAATCCCTCCGAGAGAAGATCTCCAGTGGGAAGGTTGAGAAGGGTTTGACGGTGTATCCCGACCTGAGCGTGAGATACCGAGACCGTTTGCTTGTACCGGAGTCTTGCCGAGAGGAAGTACTCCGAGAGTTTCACCATTCGCGCCTTGCGGTGCATCCGGGAGGTACTAAGATGTATCGGGATTTGGGTCGCCAGTTTTGGTGGCGGGGTATGAAGAGAGATGTGGCAGTTTTCGTGTCTAAGTGCCTTACTTGTCAGCAAGTGAAGGCCGAGCATCAGAGGCCAGCGGGTTTGTTACAACCCTTGTTTATTGCCGAGTGGAAGTGGGAGCATGTCACCATGGACTTCGTTGTAGGTCTTCCGAGGACTCAGTGGGGTAGTGATGCTATTTGGGTGGTTGTAGACCGGTTGACTAAGTTGGCGCATTTCATTCCTATGCGCGTGCGAGATTCAGTAGATCATCTTGCCGACTTGTATGTTCGGGATATAGTGAGGTTGCACGGGGTCCCAGTGACGATTGTCTCAGATAGAGATCCTCGTTTTACTGCTAGGTTGTGGCAGAGTTTGCAGAATGCCTTGGGCACTAAGTTGACCTTTAGTACGGCTTATCATCCTCAGACTGACGGGCAGTCCGAGCGTACTATTCAGATCCTTGAGGATATGCTTCGGGGTTGTGTCCTTGATTTCAGTGGGACGTGGGAGAGGCACTTACCATTGGTAGAGTTTGCCTACAACAACAGTTTTCAGTCTAGTATTGGTATGGCACCATTTGAGGCCTTGTATGGCCGACCTTGTAGGTCTCCAGTTTGTTGGGCCGAGGTGGGTGATACACCTTTGATTGGTCCGGAGTTGGTTAAGGAGACGACGGAGAAAGTTGAGCTTATCCGTAAGAGGCTTGTTACAGCCCAGAGTCGGCAGAAATCTTATGCTGACCGTAGGAGGAGACCGTTGGAGTTTGAGATGGGTGATCATGTATTTCTGAAGATATCGCCTAGACGGGGTTTGTTGAGGTTTGGGAAGAGTGGGAAGTTATCCCCTCGGTTTATTGGGCCTTTTGAGATCCTTGAGAGGGTTGGCGAGGTTGCTTATCGTTTAGCTTTGCCGCCACAGTTATCCGGGGTTCATGACGTGTTTCATGTGAGTATGCTTCGGAAGTATGAGCCGGACCCATCACATGTGTTGGATTGGACCGACTTAGAGGTAGATGAGGATGCCTCGTATGAGGAGAGACCGGTTCGGGTCTTGGATAGACGGGATCAAGTCCTGCGTGGCAAGACCATCCCTTTGGTTAAGGTTTTGTGGAAACATCACGGAGTGGAGGAGGCCACTTGGGAACGTGAGTTGGGAGTTCGCGAGAAATATCCGGACTTGTTTGTTGATGGGCAATCAAGTATTGCAATTATGTAATTGTAATGAACTTAAAGAATATTCAAATTGTCTTAAGTTGTAAAACATGGTGCATGTTTTGATTAATGTAAATGTTGTAAAACTTGCCTTGTTATGGGAGTTGATTATAATATTGCATATGTTGGCTATATTATAGAAATGGAATTGTATCATGATTATTGCTTATGATATGAATTGTGAACCATAGATGTTGGAGATGGTGGAGATGGAAAGAAAATGCATGTTGAAATGTATATGTTGTAGAATGCCTCTTGCTAAGAGATGGAATGACCGGAAATGGGTCGAATTGTGGAATGTTGTGGTATGACATTGTTTAAAAGAAGGGAAAACTTGCTTTTCAAAACTTGTTTTTAATTTCGGGGACGAAATTCTTTAAGGGGGGGAGGTTATAGCGGTCCCGGGTTTACCCCTTGTTGTACAGTGATCCGGACGTGTGTCCGTGGATGTTGGTAGTTGAGTATTGTCTTGTTTACATCCTTTCTTGCTTTGTATTTGAGTTATAGGATGTGTTGGGCAGGTTTGTTACAGGTTGGTTGAGTTTAGGAGCCAAGTGTTGCTGTCCAGAATTTTGGCTGGTCGCTCGAGCGAGGGTTTGGTCGCTCGAGCGAGGGTAGTTTTTGTGTCTTGTCGCTCGAGCCAGGATGGCTTCGCTCGAGCGCAGGCTGCGTCTGGCCCAGACCTGAAGGTTGTGTTTGGTCGCTCGAGCGAGCCTTGTTCTTCGCTCGAGCGAGCGTCGTATTGCAAATCGGAAAATTTGCACTGTTGGCTCGAGCGAGCATGTTTGGTCGCTCGAGCGAGGCCAGTTTTTGTGTCTGGTCGCTCGAGCGACGGGGTCTTCGCTCGAGCGAGCCTGTTTATATCAGCAAGACAGCACCGAACTAAACATCACTTTTTACAAACTCTATCTTCTTCAAACCCAATTTTTGAGAGCCTCTCACTCTAAAATTACATTCTCTCTAAGATTTGATCTACCTAGGGTGATTTCCTAGCCAAGGGCCTTTGTTAAAAAGATAGAGATTGTCGAGGGCTTCGTTTTAATCGGAAAATCTTTGATTTTGGAGCAAGTTGGGTGTTGGGCATCATCTCCTTTTGAGCTAAATCTTTGAGGTAGGGATATCCTACTCCTCTTTATGAGTTCTGTCTTTGAATTTTAGCATTTTGATATGTTGGTAGTTGTTGTGTAATTTTGGAAAACTTTGGGCCATTGTGTAATTTTATAAAAGTTTGGGGTTTTGTCTATAATAAACCTAGAAGCATGTTTAGTATAATAACATGGAATTAATGTTGAAACATTAATGAAATTGGAACCTAAGGGTTGTGATGTTAATTATGGAGGATGTCCTAATTACATTGATTAATTAATTTGGATAATTAATTATGTTGATTTGTGATGTATGTAATTGTTGTTTATATGCATTGCGTTGTGTTGGAGAAGATAGGGGATGTACTCCACGGTTTAGGGGAAGATAGGGGATGAACCTCTAAGCCGGATGTTGTTGGGAGGAGATAGGGGATGAACTCCGTAGATAGTGCGTGTATGCTTATCTAGAATTGTATTGACAGAGCGTATATGTTTGTCTTTGGAAGTGTTGATATAACTGTTATGTTTATCGCTGTTGAAATGGAAGTGTTGGCATGAATGTTTGTTTCATGTGAGATGTTTGGCCAGGTTCTGAGCCAAGGTTCTGAAATGGCAAGTAAAAGGAATGGAAATGGAAACGAAAGGAAACATAGACTTAAGTGTCTTGAAATTGCATTATGTTATGAAAGAATGTAAAAGAGTTGACCATCTATCAACTGTTAATCTTTTAGTCATTATTCATAACTGGTTTAGTATATTTCTACTGGGCTGTGGCTCACCCTATATGGGAACATCATTTTCAGGTACTGGCAGCATGCCACCTCCAAGGACTTAGCTTGGGAGGCTAGTGGCGGACAGACTTTTTGGATGTCTTTCCTTTTTGTTATATTACATGTAAATTCAAGCCAAGGGCTTTATGTGTAAATGAGTTAGCACTCTACTTTTGTGTAACCAAGTGTTAACTTGGAAAGCTGTAAGCCCTTAGGGCCTTTGCCTTGGTTGTTAACATGTAATACTTTTTGTAGTACAACTCTGAGAAATGGAAGGATGTAGATCTTTTATATATCATAGCATGTTTATATTATTGGGATTAATGTCATTATTTTGAGGGCGTTACATGAGATTTGCTTAAAATACGGATTGTTCCTTTGTATTTCACCCTTTCAAGTTTCTAATCGTATAACAAATGACATATTTTATTAAAAATTATCAAGTCAATTAATAGTTTTTTTCAGGTAATTTCATTGTTATATAGGAGATTAGTTAGGAATTTATTTTTTCTATTAATTTTGTTAAATAAAAAATTCTAACAAATGGGCTATTTGTAATTTTCAGAACAAAAAGAGATAATTATATTTTAAACAAATCTTAAAAGTGTGATTTATCATAAAAAAATAAAAAAATTAAAAAAATTATCTACATTGACGAATTGAGGTAAAATGAACTAATATTTAATAATTTAAGGGCGTAATTATGCAAATTGATAATTGAGGATCCAAGTGACAGTGTGATAGTTTGGAGGGGAAAGTGAAAATTTTCCATTACCCAAACAGTGGTTAAGACTGAAAATTTCCTATTTAATCATTTTCATTTCTCTCCAAATCATGCAATCCAAATCGGAATAAATGAATATGAGAACAAATTACCTGGGAATATTTACTAATAAATAAGATATCGTAATTGGAGATAATGGTTCTGAAATTTATGAGAGAGAGAGAAAGGAGAGAGAAATAATTTTTTTTTAAAAAAAGAAAGAAAGAAAAACAATGGCAAAGGAACAGAGATGAACAGATAAAAACAATTCCTTGCCCAAATTCTATGTAATTCCATTTAGGAACTGAAAGAAACTTAGAAGAGAGAGAGAGAGAGAGAGAGAGAGAGAGAGAGAGAGTACCTGAGGACAGAGAGAGAGAGAGTGTCAAAGGCAGAAGGTGAAGTGGAGAGGAAAGGGAAGATAGTCTCTATAATGGGAGTGGAGAGACAGAGAGACGAAAGACTTTGGCGTGAGAAAAAGTGTCTACGGTGGGGTCAAATTTCCTAGATGCTTCATCAAAGCATTTTAAAACCAAAAGCAAATGCTGAACTTTGTTGGTTGTCTCAGTGTTTTATGAATTAAATTAAATTTAGGAATTAAATGATTGACTTGAAATTAAGGATTGGTTGTCTCAGTGGACAATCTCCGTTTATGAATTGAATTAAATTTAGTCGTTAAATGGTTAACTTGAAATTAAGGCTCGGATGCTGTGATATCCATGCAGCATCTTTATTTTGATAATATATATATATATATAAAAGCCAAAAACAAAAGTAAAAGCAAAATAATTATTGCACGGTAAAGATATGAGCATGGTTCTCTGTACCAACCAATTAATTTCTTGTTTTTTTAGTATAAAAAAAAATTAGAAATGCTTTTTTATTTAAATAATAGAAAATTATTTTTGTGTACGCATGTTTTGAAAGAAAATAAATAAACATGGTTCGAGTATTGACAAAGATTAAAGTGACTAATAATAATGATGGTCAGGAATAGGCATTGGAGTGTCACCGGAAGTAATGGAAGTGGCTAGGGAGGTCGGAAGTCAACTGGCTAATGATCGGCGATGTTTGATGATCAAACAAGGTGTTCCAAATCCAAAGCCACTAAATTGACGGCTCTATAATTTTTGTTCGTAATGTCAACAACAAACATAAATTTTATAAATTTAATTAAGAATTCAAATTTGGGAACAGTTTGGTTTTTTTTATTGTATTTTATTTTATTATTATTAGTTTTCCTTTCCAAAAACCATACCCAAAAAAAAAAACTTGGAAAATTATTTTCGAAACCATATTACAAGTAAGAGTGAGCAGCGGATATTCTGATCCGCCCAAACTAACCGAACTAAACCGATTCGTCACATTTTGGACGGATGTATGATGACGAGCAGACAGTTACAAATTGATTTTTTTCCAATCCGCCTAGTTTTGGACAAATGGCGGATTTGAGATTTCTTTGATCGCAACCAAACCGCAAGCACCCCTAGTAATTTATAAAACTTTGTGTTTTTAATTTGTTTAGATATTCTGTTTATATTTTCAATTGAAAAAGAGTTTAGATATTCCGTTGTATTTTTAATTTATTTTCAATTTGGAAATCTTTTTATCAAATGGTAAGAGTTGATTAGTATTTTTGTGTGAAAAATATAAGGTTTAATTTTTTCATTTTTAAAAAAAATCAAATTAAATAATTTTTGAATAAAAACAAGTAATAAAATAGTTTTGATAATACATGGTTTTCTTATATGTATTTATTATTGGTATTTAACAATTTACTTGATACTCTTTTGATTATGCTGAGTTGGATTGTTATCAAAAAAAAAAAAAAAAATTGTTAGCAAGTTGTATTATATTCAAAATTTGTAAAAGATTAAACCGCCAAACAGATTTGCATCCATCCGCCAATCTATCAATCCGTTCAATCTGCATCCATCAATTCGGCGGATGGATACAGATTGATTTTTTCCAATTCGCCCATCCGATGGATGAATAACAGATTAGAAGTTTTCCAGCCACAACCAAACCGGGAACCCCCTAATTACAAGGTATAAAATGGTTTACGAACTTGGAGAAGAACTCATATTATAAGGTGAATGACAAGGGAGAAAAATTAGTTGGCCTTCCTCTAATTACAATAATGCAAAAAGTACTGAGATTGGTTTTAATTTGAATGCTTTCATTCGCAAAATAACGATGTACCCATCTGAACTGGATATCCTCGTGGAAACGTCTCAAAAGCTAGTCCAAAAGAAAAAGTCTCTAAGAAGGGTATGGCGATTAGAAGATAGAACCGTCATAACATTGCCAAAGTAATGAGTTTGATCTTCTTAGACTCGGGTAATTACTCTGTAATAGTTCATTTTGCTTGTGAAAGCTCAACTTTCATGGATCTTTGTGGGTCGGGTTTGAACTTCAACGCGATTCAAGGTAAATGATCCGGAGCTTACAAAGTACATTTGTAACTTACGAACATTGTGCCAAATTGTTGCATGGTTTATACAAAACTTGCAAACATAGTACAATTGTGACACCAAATCAATGAAGAATTAGACTTTCAAAGTGTGGCCACACCCGACCACTACCATAACCTCCACCATCCCGCCACCACCATC
Source organism: Camellia granthamiana (assembly GCA_036172215.1). Taxonomy (NCBI): domain Eukaryota; kingdom Viridiplantae; phylum Streptophyta; class Magnoliopsida; order Ericales; family Theaceae; genus Camellia; species Camellia granthamiana. The sequence continues at coordinate 157,238,452 of CM069907.1, read as the reverse complement.
CTACCACCTCACCACCACCCTCCCTCACCATCCCACCACCACCACTGTAGAATATATATTTTTAAATGTTTGGATTGAATAAGTAATGAGCATGGTGGTGATTTGGAAGGTTTCCAACTATAGAGATTAATGGGGTTCAAGTGATACTATTTATGTAATCCAAAAACTTATTCCAAAATTTTACTAGAAAACAAACCAAGTGACTAGTCTCATATTGATTTCATATTCACAACTTCTGTAATTGGATTAATAGGAAGGTAAGTTTAAGAAAACACCTCTGCACTTTTTGGGATTTTTTTTTTAACACTAATCTAATAGCTGGATCATGTCTTCTAATGACATGGTTTTGCAATGTTCTAACTTGAACAACAAAGAAATCTTTTGGACAATCAAACCTCATCTTAAAGAGCTTGAGCTATTGAATTCTAGTAATCCTGATTCAAAGATCAGATAATCAAGTATTTAAATGAGTATCATGACATGAAATGAATTGAGTTTTTTTGGGGAAAATAAAAGGCATTCCAATTCAACAAGAAAAGCAACAGAAAGTTCAAGTACAAAGCCATGAAAGAAAAGAAGAAAGTTGGAACAAAAAAGCTACAAACCACAATCAACAAGAGATGAATTACTGATAAGCGGAGAGAGAGAACATTGATCCTCTTCAACTAGGCATGAAATTCTATTTTCTCGCTTTCTGAATTATTCCAGCAGAGTTAAGGTCACTTAAAGATGCGATTGGCTTGACATATACCCCAATAGATTCAAGATACCTATTGCTAGTAGTAGTTCCATGAAATCCTCCGAACAGCCGTACAACTACCCGATATTGATGTTAAAAACTCATCTGGGTAATTGAGGGTAACCTGCTCTCGTTTACAAAATCAAACACTATCCAAGTTCAAAAGAAAGCAGTTACAAGAGAAGGATGAAGGGTAGTTTTGGAATTTTGTAAAAAAAAGCAAACAAAAAAAAAAAAAAAAAAAAAAAAAAAAACTGTGAGGTTCATACTAATTCAAGTGTTTGCATTATATAATAGAATGGATATATGCTACAACGAGTAGATTTTCAAATATGCAAGAAACATCAAGAAAATGAATGTCTATGCTAGATTTTATAATTTTGAAAGTGGGTATTAAATATACTAAATACTAATATGATGAACAAGTTTAAATGCATACAAATGACAAAATTTTCATATGTGATCCCAACATTACAATACCGCCTTTGAAACCCTAGATGTTGATTTGTGATTATGTACCAATTTTAAGCAGAATATAACAATCCCAATCAAACAATCAAAGACAAATCGACACAACGATTTTACGTGGAAAAACCACAATTGGACACTTCCAACTGTGATTAAAAAACCACGGGCAACAGCCACAAAATAATCCACTAAGAATATTTAAAGGAATTACACAGGTATACTCTCAATTACCTAGCGAATCCACGCCTAATTGAACCAACCTATAGCGACCCCGGTCTTTTCCCATTTGATTGTTGTATCCGAACTTATGTTCCGTAGATTTCGTTTTTATATAATTGTTGCTGTCGTCCTTTATTTTCTCATTTGAGTTATAGGATTTGTTGGGCAGGTTTGTTTCAGGTTGGTTGGGTCCGGAAACCAAGTGTTGCTGTCCAGTTTTTGGGTTGGTCGCTCGAGCGAGGGTTTGGTCGCTCGAGCGAGGGTTGAGTTTTGTCTCTGGTGGCTCGAGCAAGGCTTTCTTCGCTCGAGCGAGAGATTGCGTCTGGTTTAGACCTGAAAGCAGTGTTTCTTCGCTCGAGCGAGCTTTTCTTCGCTCGAGCGAGCGAGGTGTATGTTTTCGAGTTCTTCACTCGAGCGAGCATTCGGTCGCTCGAGCATGCTTCTGGATTGCAGACCTGAAGCATTGCATTCTTGGCTCGAGCGAGATTTTCTTCGCTCGAGCGAGCGTTTCTTGTGTCTGGTCGCTCGAGCGACCAAGTCTTCGCTCGAGCGAGCCTGTCCAGTTTAAATAGGCAGCAGCGGGATTTGATCTGTTTTTTTTATCTTCTTTTGTTCTAAACCCTAAGGTCCGACTTCTCTCTCTCCCTATTCACCTTTTCTCTTAGGTTTGATCTATTTAGGGTGGGTTTCTACCTTAGATCCTTTGTTAAAAAGATAGTGTGGGTCGAGGGCTTCAGTTTAATCTGAACGATCTTGGATTTGGAGCACTTTGGATTTTGGGTCGTCATCTCCATCTTCTCCATTTTTGGTTGATTTCTTCGATGTAGGGATTTCCTACTCCAATGTATACGTTTTGTTCTAAGTTCTGGCATTTTAATATGTTGGGGGTATTTTGGTAATTTTGGGAAAAACCCTAGTTGTTTAAATAAATTGAATTGTATATTTAATTTAAGGAACATTGGAAAAATTAGTTAAATTCATGAGATTGAGGAATTTATTGATTAAATGGGGTAGTTGGTTAATTTAAATCACTCATCTATTTAATTGTTGAATTATTTATTTCCAAGTCTAGAAATAACTGTTTTGGGCTATCGGTGGAGGATAGTCGTGATTGTTGTAGACATTGCATGTGGATTAGGGATAACTGAAACTAATCATTGGTTAAGTCATTAATTTTGACTGTTGAATTAATACAGACATTATGTGTATTGATTGAGTGTTGTATATGTTATGTGTTTACATACATTGTTTTGTGTGGGAGGAGATAGGGGATGTACTCCACGGTTTAGGGGAAGATAGGGGATGGACCTCTAAACCGGATTTTGTTTGGGAGGAGATAGGGGATGGACTCCATTAGCATCACTTTTATGTGTGCTTAATTATATTGAAGTGTTTTTATTGATACAGCACTAAAATGTGTATCAAAATGGAAGTATGAAGTGTTTTGATATGAGCCTGAGTCTCATTTGTGCTGTTGATATCGGAAGTAAAATATGAAATTGATATATATTTCACTGTTGTAAGTTTGGCCAGGTTCTGAGCCATATTGGTAATAATGAAAAGTGAAACATGTCATAGATAACGATATAGTGATTATCTTGTTTAACCATCTATTAAATGCTATTGCTTTATTCAATGCTTATATTTGGTTTAGTATATTTCTACTGGGCTGTGGCTCACCCTATATGGGAATATCCTTTTCAGGTCCAGGTGATTCGCTACCTCCAAGGAATTAGCTTGGAAGGAATTGGACTTTGAAGCCTTGAATTTTAGTTATTTGTTTTTATCTGAATTACATGTAAACATTCAAGCCTAGGGCTTTACTTGTATTTGAGTTAGAACTCATAATTTTGTGTCCAAGTGTTGGCTTGGCAAGATGTAAGCCCCTAAGGCATTTATTTTGATGTTACATGTAATGTCTTTATTTAGAAATACTCTGATGAATGAATTGTGGTTTATTTACTTCAGTAATGTATCCTATTACTGTGTATGTTATGGGTTAATTTTGAGGGCGTTACACAACCTCTATGTGCCTTTTCCAACCCCGTCTTCACCTTGGAATTGGCTTTACGATGAGCCACTCCAGAATCCACCGAAGCTTCAGGCTCGAATTCTTCAGAATCCACCGAAGAACAGCTCTCTCTCTCTCTCTCTCTCTCTTGTGTATAACAAACAAAACCTTTGATGTACTCTCTTTAAACCATGAGTTGAACACTCAATAAAACATCAAAGAAAATTAACAAAATATCCCCAGATATAAACCTTAAGAACCAAAAAGAAGATCTGGAGGAATTAGTTTAGTTTTGGGAGAAAACCAACTACTTATAGAAAACCAAAGTAATCCTAATTTTGGAAGAAAACCAATTTCTTAAAGAACTCCAAAGTAATCCTAGTTTTGGAAGAAAACCAATCTCTTATAGAAATCCTTGTCAAACGGGATTGCCAAGAATAAAACCTAACACTCTCCCCCTTTGGCAATGCCGTGACAAAACACACCTAACAAAAAAAATCATAATCACCCAAACCCATTACAACCAACAAACGCAAACTTCTTTCTGACGGTCAAGATCTGCAAAACAACTATTAATGCCACAATCTCCAAAACAACTATTAGTGCCACAAGAGTATATGAAAAAGCAATAAACATATGACAAGATTATCTTGAAGCACGAGATGGAAAACATGAATAGATGCGGCTTGAAGATTTTAAGAACATGTAACATGGATAGATGAAAACTAAGACTTATGCACCCGACACATGACATGAATACATGAAATCCTAAGACACACCGGACAACATTAATCCCCCTTTTTTTTTCACGAATTGACAAAGGAAGCTCAAACAATAAAGAAGCCAATGCAAAGCAACATGCAAACCAACCAATGCCAATCTCCCATACCAAACAAAACAAAGTGTTCATGCTAACAAACTCTTGCAATGATAAACCAAACACCCCCTCACTAAAAACAATGAACAAGAAAAAAAAAAACGACAAAAATAATATGGTGGAACAAGCAAGAAATTTCAGATTTGTACCTTGAAACACACAAGATTATCCAAGAAGCATAATTACTTGAAAACACAATGTGCATAGCCTTTAGAAAATTCCTCATAAAAGAAAGTGATGCATTATGTGAAAAGCATAGATCCATGAGAAAAGTGTGTGTGTGACTCTTGAAGTTCGACAAACACGAGATTCAAATCCTAGTAGTGATCTGATAGCTGGACCTCCGACAAGAGAATCTAAGCACAACTAAGGAAAGTCAAACCACTAGGAATTAAGGGGTATTTGGTGAGTAAAGACGGAGGCTCCCCCTCAATCAATTAATCCTTTTTTTTTTATTTTCACATTTTTTTTCTTGCTTTTGCACAGTTTTGTTTCTTCTTTTTCTTCTTCTTTTTCTTTTTCTTTTGCACACTCATTGGCGGCTGGCACGCTCAAGAGTATGGAAACCGAACTAGAGAAGCATGGATATAAAAAGGATAGCCTGGTTGGTGACTCTGAGGTAGCCTTTTCCTCATGGCTAGACTACAAAGAACTGAGGGGAGAGCCGTGGAGATGTAAAAAGATGGAAAGTGGTTAAGAGACTCAACATCACCCATGATATGCTAGTATAGGTCAATTCCTCTAGAAAGACAAAAGATACAATGCCAAAAGTCCATAGAAAAAAAATTGATCATTAAGGCGGAAGACTCCAAAATTTGCTAATCCAAGAGTGTGTACAGAATGAGACATACTAATCAAAAAACGCACATTCCGAAATGAGTAATGACCACAGAAAGCACATATATATTAACATGTAATGGTTATTCTCATCAATTTCAATATGCACCAAGGACATCTCAAAAATTTCAAGCTTGCAAAACCATACTAGGAAAATCTTTTTGGGATTTTTATTTATTTATTTATTTTAACCAAAGCAAGACAAAAAAACGAACATGCACACATTTTTTTTTTTTTTTAAACAAAACAGGTCAGAAAACGAACAAGCACACATAAACCCAAAAATTAAAACAAATAAACAGATTAACACAAGTCAAGTTTTCTCACCCAAACCGCTTTAGTATGAACAAAGTTGTGAGCATTGCGGTTTTTGGGTGGTGTCTTGACGTTGTGGTTCCCTTCTCTTTCAATGAGAACCCGTCTTGACATGGTTTCCAACTTCCTATTCATAGGTCTAGGCCAATACACTCTCCCATGCAACTTATAACAATAAGGGCGAATATGACCATGCATACCACAATGATGACAAATAAAAACAGGATGTACAGGGTGTACCTTTTTTTCTTTTACCTTACCAACTCTAGGAAGTTTGAGAAGTCCATCCTCATGTTGAATTTTTTGTTCTCCTTTTCCTTGAGTTCTTGTATCATGAGATGTAGATGCACTCTGTTTTTGCTCTTTGTTATCAGCAAAGCCAATGCCACTCTTGTCAGAACAAATTTGTTGAGACCCAATGATATTGTCCAAAGTCTTTAATCCTCTATTCCAAAGACCAATGGTTGCCATAGCACACTTGAGTTCTTCCTCTTTCTTGATCATTAGTTCTTCCAAAGCAACTTGAGACATCTCGAGAGTTTCAATCTTTTCTTCATATGTTGCATAGATTTGCTGTAGCTCATTCCTCTCTGTCTCACAAGTCAAGAGTTTTGCACAAAGAACTTGTCGATCATTAGAAATTTTAAGGGCATCATTCCTAGCCTCGGAAATCTCTTTCTTTAATTTGACATTCTCACTTTCACATGCTTTGAGTTTCGTAGTGAGTTTGTCATTCAATTTGGATAAGTTAAGAGACTCCTTATATAACTTTTCATAAGCTTGCTGAAGCTCTTCATCATCACTCTCCGAGGATTCATCATCAGTGGCATTCTCAACCGACCTCTTCGGATACTTTGTTCGTCCTTTAGTTTCAGAAGCCGCCATGAAAGCAAGGAATTGTTTATGTCCCTCTTCACCTTGATCTTCATTGTCACTTTCATCTTCATCAGATTCTAATTCATCATCCCAAGTGATAGCGAGGGCTTTCTTCTTCTTCAAACGAGTGGAGCATTCTGAAGCAAAGTGACCAAATCCTTGGCATTCATAGCATTGGACTCTTTCAGCGTTCCCTTGTATTTTTCCTTTCTCCTTCTTGGTTATAGAATTAATTTTGAGTTTATTTTTGCCTTTAGATTTAGGAGTATGAGTAGGTTCCAAAAGATTAGGATTCTTTTTCAAAAAAGATTTTTTTAATTGTTTAACAAAAGCAGCCGTAATCTTGGAATCTATTTCACAATCCTTATCAGAATCCTCTCCAACTCTATGAGCACTACTAAAAGCAACATCTTTTTGTTTCTTTTTGAAATTCCTATGTGCCTCATAAGTTTGGAGATTTCCAACCAAGTGATCCAGCTTGAGGTTGTCAACATCTTGAGCCTCCTCAATAGCCATAACTTTTGGTTGGAACCGATCGGGTAAGGATCTCAAAATTTTTCCCACAACTTTGGATTATGGTATTTTTTCACCTAAATTGAAGCTGGAATTTACAATGTCACTCAACTTTGCATAAAATTCACCAAAGGTCTTACTATCTTTCATTGAAAGGTTTTCGAAACTAGATGTGAGCCTTTGAAGTTTTGAGCGTTTAACAGAAGGAGTGCCCTCATGAATAGTTTGTAAGATATCCCAAGCCTCTTTTGCGACTTCACAATTACAAATACGACTAAACTCTTTAGGTGTGACAGCGCAAAAAAGAGAATTGATAGTTTTATTATTCCAGTTACTCTTTTGGTAATCAATTGTGTCCCACTTATCAATTGGTTTGGGGAAAGTTACTCCATCAATGGTAATCGTTGGTTCAGTCCACCCGTACATGACAGATTGCCAAACTTTTTCATCAATAGATTTTAAAAACGATCTCATCCGAGCTTTCCAAAACGAATAATTGGATCCGTCAAGTAGGGGTGGTCGAACCATAGAATTTCCCTCACGAATTGAATCCATTATCACAAATAAAACAAGATCTCGTTCTAAAAAAATTTTTTATAAAAAAAATAGAACGACCCGCTCTAATACCAATTGAAAAATCTAGAAACCCTAGATGTTGATTTGTGATTATGTACCAATTTTAAGCAGAATATAACAATCCCAATCAAACAATCAAAGACAAATCGACACAACGATTTTACGTGAAAAAACCACAATTGGACACTTCCAACTGTGATTAAAAAACCACGGGCAACAGCCACAAAACAATCCACTAAGAAGATTTAAAGGAATTACACAGGTATACTCTCAATTACCTAGCGAATCCATGCCTAATTGAACCAACCTCTATGTGCCTCTTCCAACCCCGTCTTCACCTTGGAATTGTCTTTACGATGAGCCACTCCAGAATCCAACGAAGCTTCAGGCTCGAATTCTTCAGAATCCACCGAAGAACAACTCTCTCTCTCTCTCTCTCTCTCTCTCTCTCTCTCTCTTGTGTATAACAAACAAAACCTTTGATGTACTCTCTTTAAACCATGAGTTGAACACTCAATAAAACATCAAAGAAAACTAACAAAATATCCCCAGATATAAACCTTAAGAACCAAAAAGAAGATCTGGAGGAATTAGTTTAGTTTTGGAGAAAACCAACTACTTATAGAAAACCAAAGTAATCCTAGTTTTGGAAGAAAACCAATCTCTTATAGAAATCCTTGTCAAATGGGATTGCCAAGAATAAAACCTAACAACCGTGTTGAATTTTCTTCCAATGGTCACTACCGCCAAGGCACTCAGACGCAACCAAATTTCCGTTCTCAACATAAACGAATTGCAAGCCATGAATAACACCATCACCGTGCAAAATAAAAATCTGTAGAAGCTCTGTTTTACCCTTGTGATCCCAAACTGTTCTAGTAGGTGTTTCTTGGAATTGAGTTTGAACATGATATTTTTCCGTTGTATAACTCCTGAAAATTACCTTTTTTTGTTCAAAGGCCAAAAAAAAAAAAAAAAAAAAAAACAGAAAAGAAAGAAAAGAAAAAGAAAGAAGAAAGAAGAAAAAAATGATATAGAACAGCAATGTCAATCCATTATGGTTCAAGTTTACTGCTAAGAATCATTGTTACACAAAACTTAAATGATGCATTTGCAAGCATATTTGAATTATAAGATGGTTACTTTACAAAGATTCACATTCTTTTCCTGTGAAAGGATTTGGCTCTGCTTTGATCTAGCATTTGAAGTGAATTTTTGAAGGAAAAGGAAAAAACGAAAACAATTCATTTTTCTCTTTTCTTTTTCCATTCACAAATCACTCCTCAAATCCAACATCCAAAACACAACCATTTTGGATACATGAACTTGGAATTGCTGATATCAGAATTTTAGAATCAACATATTTCAAATTTTACAGTCCATTCATATATTAAGCAAGTTAAAAATATGGTAAATTACCATTCTATTTATTTCAACAAAAAACATATTCTTAGATAAGGTTATCATATTTTCGTAGATAAATTTTTCATATATTTGGTTGCGACTTTAAAAATTAATGTGCTAGTGGTGATGGTTGAGTGGGGTAGTGATGGTGGCATTGGGATGGTGAAGGTGGTGGTGGCAGTAGTGAAAGTGGAAGTGTGGTGATATTAATAAAATTTTATTTCGGAAATCATTTTTCACATTTGAAATTGAAAAAAAAAAATAATCACTCAAATAAACTTGTTTTCTATTCACGATTGTTTTAGGGTACCAAATGCCAAAAAAATGCTGAAAATATTTTTTAGAAAAAGTTTTCTATCGAAACAAATGATATAAATGAGACAAGGGGGAAAAAAATTTCTCTCTCATTTAGGTGAAAGGAAAAATAATATCATATTTTAGGTATATGGGTAAGATTTTTATTTTTTTCATCTTTTGTATTTTGATGAACAATGTTGATACCCAAATAATTAGTTTTGATTCTCACTAAAACTTAAATCTTTCCTGTTTTTTTATTTTTTTTTGAGAAATAGCAATGACAAATAAGTGAACTCTCTCATAATTTTCTTACTAAGCCAAACATGAAAAGAATTCCCTTTCTCCAAAACAATGGCAAAGGAACATAACTGAATTGATAAAAACATAATATTTTGTAAAAAAAAAACAGAAACCAATAAACATACATTAGCTTATATTTTACATCTATTTCACTCACAGTTTTTTTCTTCTACAAATCTTTATTCAAATCTTAGATCATTCAAATCGTAGCTAATCCAAACACAACCTATCATTCTGTTTTAGGAACTGAAAGAAACGAGAGAGAGAGAGAGAGAGAGAGAGAGAGAGAGAGAGAGAGAGGGGGGTACTTGAGGGAGAGAGAGCATCAAAGGCATATAGTGAAATGGGGAGGAAAGGGAAAGTGTCAAGGGGGGGTTCATCCTTGAGCTACTTTTCAAACTAAAACAAAACCAAAAGCAAAATAATAAAAAACCCATTATACTCCATTATAGGGGTGTAAAATCTGTCCACCGGTCCGTGGCCCACCCCAAGCTTGCCTGTGATCTGGAGCGGCTTGGCCCGGCTAGGGCTAAGTCCGAGCCTAGCCCATCACTCTGGACCTGTGCCTTGTGTTTTGGGACTTGAACTAGCTTGAAGCCTGGTTCACTGGCCCGCTTAAGGTCCACCTGAGGCCCAATATCATTTTCAAGCTATTTTGTTGGGAAAAAAAATCTATGAAAAAAACAATTAGACTCGGCCCAGGCCCATCCAAAGCCGAGCCCAGTCTCGCGACCTGATTTTGAGTGAGCTTGTGCTTGGGCCTAGGTTGAGATTTTTCCAACGTGGGCCGGTCTGCCCTGGTCTAAAAATTGGCGAGAGCCCGCAAAGCCCAATTGTGGGCCAGACCGGGCCAAATTTACACCCCCATTACTCAAACTTATACCAAATTGAGTTTACTTAAAACCCATTATACTCCATTACTCAAACTTATACCAAATTGAGTTTACTTGTTTTCTATTCACTATTGTTTTAGGGTACCAAAACCCAAACAAACGCTAAAAACAATTTTTAGAAAAAGTTTTCTATCGAAACAAATGGATATAAATGAGACAAGGGGGCAAAAAATTGTTGTCTCTCATTTAGGTGAAAGGAAAATTAATATCATATTTTAGGTATATGAGATAGATAAGTATATGGGTAAGATTTTTATTTTTTTCATCTTCCGTGTTTTCATGAACAATGTTAATACCCAAATAATTAGTTTTGATTCTCACTAAATGTTCATGAAAATACCAAAAGAATTATATTTTATTGATAAATAATACAAAGAAAATGAGATACAAATAGATCATACTGAGACACGGATACCTCGTTTTCTTTAGAAGATCAAACCCACTGCGGTAGGAAGAAGCCAAATATCGATGCAGCAGTCACTAAACTATGACTTGTTCCCTCCAAGATACAACAGCCCGACCACTTACCGTATGGTTCAGGCCAACTTTGCACAAGATGGTGAACCCAAAGCTCCACCAAGAAAAAACACCATTCTTTGGCTAGTAATCTCTCAAGTGTAAAAAATAGTTGATCTAGAAAAGAGTAGATGAGAGAAACAATTTATAAGCCACTAGGACCTTACAAATTACACCAAAAAATAATGACCATTAAACTAGAGAAAAGGGAGAGTCCCAAAACCTCAAAATATTAACTCACCACCAAGCCCATGACATTCCAATTAATCTCCATTCATGAACAAAACAAAAGGTCACCAAAAAAAATAAAAATAAATAAATAAAATATATTAAAATGGTCCAATAATCTGCCACTCATTTTAATATCAACAAAGACAAAAGAGATTACCAAACAAAGATAGGCTAGTATTCATCACAAAGGTGTGCTCTGCATTGAATCTTCATTAGTGAAATAGCAACCTCTACTCCAAAGTTAGTAATGGTCTCAGACTTGAACTATGACTACTTAGAGAAAATAAAATATTACTGCTCACACATAATGATCCAGGTGTTGACATGAGCTTTTAATAGCCAGCACATTATGGCCTTGTGCTTATCCCGGTTTTCATGAGCATATTTGAGAATAAGCCTTGTTTTCATAGAAAGCGCCCCCACTTCCATGCTCACATAGGTGAAATTTGTCAAGGATGTTCTCGTAATTTACACACCCCACTCAACAAGAGCTACAAAATTTCATTAAGAGTATAAAAACCCAACCCTTCAATATTACAAGACAAATGCACTTACCTCATAGGGATGGACAACAAAATATTATGGAATGCATTTTTTTACAACCACCATATGATTCGTTCTTCCCATTGAACCTAGTTATAGGATCTCTAGTCCCCAGGTTAGGTGTCTTCAAACATGGTTTATGATTTTATAGGCTTCGTACACATCCCCCTCGATGTATTCCAGGCCTTATCTCTCACCAAGGCTTTGGTTAATGGATCCACAAGATTATCACAAGATTTTACATAATTCACAGTTATGATGTCATTACTCAAATAGGATCTCACATTACTGTATTTCCTTCGAATAGGTCTGGATTTACCATTATAAAAATGGTTGTTCACTCTACCAATTGTAGTAGTGCTATCACAACGAATTAACACAAGAGGAATTGGTTTTTCCCAAAAATGGATTTCTGTAACAAATCTCTCAACCAATTCGTTTCCTCACTTGCTGAAGCTAACGCTATAAGCTCAGTCTCCATTGTAGAATTAGCAATTATAGTCTGTTTTTTAGACTTCCAACATATAGCACCACCACCCAAGGTAAAAATAAAACCCGAGGTAGAGAGAGAATAACCTGACAAAGTATTCCAATCGACATCACTATATCTCTCAAATACCGCAAGATACTTGTTATAAAACAAACCATAATTTTTGGTACTAGATAAATATCTTATAATTCTTCCCATGGCTAGCCAATGATTTCGACTTGGCTTGCTAGTAAATCTGCTAAGTAATCCAACAACATATGCAATGTCAGGTCTAGTATAGTCAGAATCATATCTCAAACTACCAATCATGCTAGCATACTCCTTTTGATTAATCACTTCTTTTTCATTTGTTACAATAGATAAATGTATGCTTGCATCAAAAGGAGTAGCAACATGTTTACAGTCTAGAAAGTTATATTTCTTTAAAATTTTCTCAACATAATGCAACTGATCAAGAAAAATGCCATCATTAGTCTTGATAATTTTAATTTCCAAAATAAAATTGGCTTCATCAAGATCTTTCATATCAAAGTGGCTATTAAACATATTTTTAGTCTCATTTATAATATGCAAATTAGAGCCAAAGATAAGTAAATCATCCAGATATAGGCTAATAATCACATGTGCATTCTCACAAGTTTTATAATATATGCACTTATCACATTCATTAGTCTTATAACCATTCTCAAGCATGCAGGAATCAAATTTCTTACGCATCTGTTTAGAAGCTTATTTTAAACCATAAAGGGATTTAGTTAGCTTACACACCTTGCTTTCTTGGCCAGGCTCCACAAAGCCCTCGGGTTGGTCCATGTAAATCTCCTCATCTAGATCTCCATTTAAAAATGTTGTTTTCACATCCATTTGATGAATTTTTAAATCATGAATTGCGGCCACTGCTATCAACAGGCTAATGGATGTAACTCTAGTAACCGGAGAAAAAGTATCAGAGAAATCAAGATCAACTTGTTGCTTAAAACCTTTAGCGACAAGCCTCACTTTATATTTATCTATAGTTCCATCCGGTTTAAATTTTTTACGAATGACCCATTTACACCCAATAGTTTTACAACCAGGAGGTAAATCCACTAGCTTTCATGTTTTATTTGAAAGTAGTAAATCTATCTCATCATTTACAGCCTCTCTCCAGAAAATAGCATCAGGTGATGATAAAGCTTCTTGCACCGTAAGAGAAATTTTTTCCATATTGTAAAGATAATAGTTAAGACCAAAATCTTTTTCAACTCTAGCTCATTTACTCCTCCTTGGATATGGAGTAGAAGAGCTAAGCATGGATAAAATATTTTCAGAAATTATTTGACCCCCACTATTTTTAGATTTGAAAGGAATTTTATTTTTATGAAAAATAGTATCACCTGATTAAACAATAATATTATTTTTCATATCAAAAAATCTATAAGTTGTACTATGCAACGCATACCCAAGAAAAGCACAAATGGTAGCTCGTTCACCCAATTTAGGTCGTTTAGAATCTGCAAGCCTCACAAAAGCTAGACAACCCCCAACCCTCAAATAACCTAGATTTGGTTTATGCTCCCGTCATAACTCATAAGGTACAATTTTAGTCTTTTTGTGTGGCACTCTATTTATCACATGGCAAGCTATCAAAATAGCCTCGCCCCAAAGATTTAAGAGAGTACCTGAATCAATAAGCATACCATTCGTCAAGTCAATTAACGTTCTATTTTTTCTTTTAGCTACGCCATTAGATGAAGATGAATATAGTGGAGTAGTCTCATGAATAATTCCCAATGACTGAACAAAATAGTTGAATCCAAGATATTCATACTCCCGGCCTCTATCACTTCTAATTCTCTTAATCTTTTTACCGAATTGATTTTCCATTTCAAGAAGGAATTCTTTAAATTTCTCAAAAGCATCACTTTTATTTTTTTAATAAATATACGTTTGTATATTTTGAAAAATAATCAATAAAGTGATAAAATATCGGTTACCACCACGAGTTAAAATTCCTTCAAACTCACACAAATTAGTATGAAATAATTCTAGCAATTCAGTATTTTTCTCAACACTTTTGTGAGACCTCTTAGTAATTTTTGTTTTACTGCAAACTTCACATTTCTCAAATTTTTTGGTCACTTTAGGAATTAATCCTAAACTACTCATGATTCCTACATATTTACTATTAATATGACACAAGCGAGCATGCCAAAAATTAATAGAAGATAACATATAAACCGAATTGGTAGATGGTTTATTAATCTCAACATTCAATTTGAACATCCCATCACAAGCATAACCCTTGCCCACAAAAATACCCTTCTTAGTAATCACATATTGATCAGATTTTATAGTTTGTTTAAAGCCATCCTTATTCAACAAATAACTTGACATCAAATTCTTCCTCATGGACGGTGTATAAAGCACATCTTTTAAAGTAAGCACACATCCAGAGGTGAACTTAAGTTTAACCTCATCACTCCCAAGTATCTTGGTTTGACTAGAGTCACCAAGCATAATTGTTTTCTCATCATCAAAGGGAGTATACACCTTGAACCAAGCTTTATCATAACAAACATGTCTATTAGCACCAGAATCTGCCCACCAACCGTCCACATAATTAACCATGCAAATGCCTGTAATCATCATCACAAATGGCTCCTGGATAACATTAGCCTTTGGGGCAGGTGCACGTTTTCGGAATTTGCAAGTTCAAGCAATATGTCCACTTTTGCCACAGACAAAGCATGTAAAATTTTGTGGAAGTGGTAGACCTTGGTTCTTATTTGAATTAATCCATTTATTGTGAGGTTTATCATAATTCTTCATATTCTTTTTTATAAGGCTTCAAATAAGCATTCTTGGAATTGTGACCTTTGGGTAAGTTATTATTTGCTGAAACAAAGTTTACCTTTATAGTGGAATTGTCATTATTGAAAATCCTACGTGATTCGTGATTAGATCAAGATTAAAAATATTCCAAATCCCAATAATCCAAAACACACAATCTAAATCAACAAGTACTTACGAAAGTGATTTAGATTGTTTGTTTTTCGGAATAAACAATAAATCGACACAAATGATTTTTACGTGGAAAAACCACAATTGAAGAACCTTCAATTGTAATAAAAAACCACGGGCGAAACGCCACTAATCAATCCACTACTGAAGAAAGAAAGATTACAAAGATAATACACAAATTACCCAACTCAGTCAATTTGCCTTCGAATCTTCTATAACTCTTTCACCAAGCCTTCGTCTCGGAACTGGTCCACCTGAAGTTGAATCCACAACTTCACTTGTCGAATTAACAGCTACGTACAGAATCAAACGCCTTTTGAAACTCTACGCTTGAATCTCCGGAATCCACCGAAGAGCACTCTCTTGAAAATAAAGTAACAAACTCCTTGATGTATGAATCTTCAAATCATAAGTTTAGAACTCTCTCAAAAACATCAAGGAAAACTCAAAAAACCTCAGAAAAAAACTTCAAACAAAACCCTAGGACTCTTGAATAAGATCTAGGAAAAGTTAAATCCCAAAAACATCCTAAACAGATATAAATAGGCAACTGAGTCTGCGATCTTCGCTCGAGCGCCCAACAGCCCGCTCGAGCACGAAATCACACACTCTAGTACTTTTACAGACCTGACAAAATACTGAGAGATCCAAAACTCCACTCGAGCGCTAATGGTCCCACTCGAGCGGGAAAGACAAAAATATAGGAAAAATTACAACTTTAACAACTCAAAGTTTTGTACCCGGATTTGACAATAAAGGGACCTAACAATCTCCCCCTTTGTCAATTCTTGGACAAAAACCTTTCTAAACATTCTTCCTTAAACAAACGCACTAGACAAGATTAATAACAAAGAAAAAAAAAATCTGAAAAACTCGATTATCAAACAATCCTGCCATGAACAATCCATCTATCCAACTTCATCCAATATTCACCTGTGTAATAACAACCAACACACCAAAACAAACAAAACTGTGGAATAGCATAAGAAGATAGATAAATATAAAATGATATCCATAATAATAGCAAGGCAACTGGAATGTATCATGCTATCCAAATATCCAAAATACCCAAACATCAACAAAATATCCAAAATATCAAAATGACAAAAAGATGTACCACCAATGTCCACCAATGTAATGTCAATGTCCAATGTAACAACAAAACATGTACCACCAATGTATATCACCAATATCACCAATCACACCAATATCACCAATCACCAAGGAAACTCTCCCCCTTGTTTGGCTGGGAATCAAGGAAGAAAACACAAAGATTAGGGATCAGGGGGAGGCTGAGGTTGCTGAATCTGAAGTAAAGAAATGATGTGCGCCAGCTGAGTAGTAGTTGGAAGGCAGTCTGCTCCAATTGACCTAGGCGACCATCAAAAGCATCAAAGCGGGCATCTAGAAAGTCCAACTACCGGGTCATAGCCTCCTCAAAATGCTGAAGTAGATCATGAAGAGCTCGAGGTGGAACAGTATCCTCCTCACCACCTGTTGCGGCAGCATCAAACTCTGCCTCCTCAGCTAGTCCTGCTGTGGTACCTGCAGAAGTACCAGCCCCACCAGCCCGAGAAGACTCCCCCTTGACATGAGCTCTACTTTGGGAAGCAGTCTTTTTAGTGAATGGTCTGGAGGGGATGGCAAACTCATCATCCTCAAACACCGGAACCTCAAGTGAAGACAAAAGACGGTTGATCATACAACCATAAGGAAGTCCTAACTGTTTATTCCCAGAAACACCTATCATCTTCTTAATAATCAGTGGGGCTAGATCAATAGACATATGGCGGGCGATATAGAACAAAACAAATCCTTGGTCTTGATTAATTTCGGAGGAGTGAGTGGTCACAAGGATGTTGGCACAAACAATAAGATTAAGCAGTCTAAACTCCGGAAGAAGTTCAAACTGTTTAATCAATGCACTGGTAGGCCAAGGACGGGAAACACCACATAATACCTCAGCCACATGATTAAAATCACAGGTAGGACGGCCTGGAACTGGAAAAGGATAGTGGACAGGGGACACTCGATCAAACTGAAGAAGCCTGTGAATGAGATCAGGTGTGACAGAAATGGATTTTGACTGAACCCAAGTAGTGAATGAAGGCTCAATGTCACTAACTTGCTCAATGTTGCAGTAAAATTCTCGAACCCAATCGAGATTTTGACGACCAGAAAAGGATAACACCAAGTCACCACCAAGGGGTTCAAACAAAGGACGGATGTGAATGGTCTCGAAGGTGTTAGACTGGACATTCCGTTCTAGGTGAACAGTGCGACCCTCAAAAGATTTACGGAACAATTTGGCTTGTTTAGCACTCTGAAACCTATCAGTATTAAAAGGAGGACGAGACACTGTGGCCTTTCTGCGCTTAGGGGCAGACATGATGAGGTGAGACACAACTACAACCCAAAAACCCAACAAATCCAAAAACCAAACCAAACAAAGACCAAAGCAAACCATTAGTAGCAGGTGACAATGAGAATAACAAAACTTAAAACAAATATGAAAATATCAGAAGAATTAAATCAACAACCACAATGCATAATAGCGAGGACAGAGTTCAGGACAAGAAGTGATAAAGCCAAGCTCAAAGCATGAGATAGCAAAATCAAGTCTAAGTATAGCAGTATGAAGAAATGCACAAGCACAATGAAGTATATAGAGTGCAGACTGAGGGCATAATAGCAATGTTAAACATCAAGCATGTGAACAAAGAGATGATAAACAAAGGCTACTGAGGATCAAAATCCTTGTAAAGCAGAACCAATACCCCCTCAAATCAACACTATTGGATACCCAAGTAAGCACATTCGAACTCAAACCCAACAAAAATCATGAAGACATGAGACCATACAAAAATGAACAATCATAAACCCTAGGTCTAAGACACAACAAAACACAAAAAAATGAAATCCACCATGAACAAGAACTTCCGACTCAGTGGAAGTGTGTGAGAGAAAGGGAAAAAAAACTAGATGCAAAACACCCAAAAACCCCAAATACAACCCCCATTATAGCCGAAATTACAAAACAAAAACAGAGAAGAAGAGAGGGAAAAACTTACCAAAGGTGAAATCGGCAAGGAAGAGGAAGAAGGAAGGAGGAATCGAGCCCAACATGTTGCACAAGCCAAACCCTAGGTCGGAGAATTTGAAAAGAGGGAAAAACAATGACCTGAAGAGTCGGAGGAGGGAGTTTTATACAAAATAGGTCCGCTCGAGCGTAAAGTTTAACGCTCGAGCGTAAGTCAAAACACGCAGAGACCCGCTCGAGCTCTAACAAGAACGCTCGAGCGCAAATTCACCCCTCTCAGAACTGTAAAGCTAAGAGCAAACTACTGCAAGGCTCAAAAACACGCTCAAGCGTGGGAATATCCGCTCGAGCGGGGTAAAAAAACGATTTTTTTAAAAAATAAAAAATAAAAACAAGATACTCGATATCTAGAAGAGAGACCTGGAACAAAAGTAGATGATCACATTTGGCCAAAAAAAATACTAAGATGAAATAATCTGCAATTCATGAATTCTGTAAACTTGCAATGTTTAAAAAAACAATGACACTGAAAATCATGAGCAAAGCAGATAAAATATTATCAGTGATCATAAACTACATCAGAATGTACAACTCAAAATCCAACATGAGAGCTCACAAAATAAAGTGTGTGTGTGCAATCCATGAGAGTCCACTGAGCTAGAGTTAATCCTAGTAGTGATCGGATGGCTGGACCTCCGGCAAGAGTAACTGAACATCACAGAGAAAAGTCAAACCACTAGGAATCACGGGGTATTTGTTGAGTAAATGCGGAGGCTTCCCCTCAATCAATGAGTCCTTTTTTTTTTTTTAACTTTTTCTATCTTGTGGGCACTCACTGGTGGCATTCACGCTCAAGAGTATGGAAACCAAACCAGAGAAGAATGAAATCATAAAGGATGGCCTGGTTGGTGCCTCTAAGGTAGCCTTTTCCTAATGCCCGGACTTCAAGGAACTGAGGGAGAAAACGTGGAAGTGAAACCAGATAGTAGATGGTTAAGAGACTCAACATCACCCATGATATACTAGTATCAGTCAATCCCACTGTAAAAGTACAAGAAACACTATTAGTGGTCTATAGAGAACTTTGATCACTTGTGCGGAAACCCCTGCAGCAATTTATCTCAAGGATGTGTATAGAATGAGATCATGAGGTTAATGAGCATGGGCATTCAAAATGAGCTATGAACAATGAACAATGAGATCTTGTAAGCAACATGAGTAGTGTACATAAAAAAGTTGGATGTAAGAAAAACAGATATCAATGATAATGAGATTATGGCATCCAAGCACATATAAGGCAAAACACTTACACCTACTCAAGGAACAAGTAACACTCTAGTGATCGAGCATGACACCCAAGGTCTTTCTAAGGAACTCAAACCGAAGAAGATCAAGGGGTTTTGTGAAAATATCAGCTTTTTGATGCTCAATGGGTATATGTTCAAGAACAACAAGGCCCTCTTCCACTAACTCTCCAATAAAATGATGACGAATGTTAATATGTTTGGTGCGAGAGTGTTGGACAGGATTTTTTGAAATGTTTATGGCACTTGTGTTATCACAAAAAAGAGTGAGAGTGTTTTGTTCTATCCCATAATCATGAAGCATTTGCTTCATCCACAACATTTGTGCACAATAACTCCCTGCAGCAATGTACTCAGCCTCAGCAGTCGAAAGAGAGATGGCATTTTGCTTTTTACTATGCCAGGAAACCAGATTGTTCCCAAGGTAAAAACACCACCCGGATGTACTTTTCCTATCATCAACACACCCTGCCCAGTCGGCATTAGAAAAACCAGTAATTTCAGCTGTAGTATCAGTGGAAAACCAAACCCCATACCCCAAGGTCCCATTTACATATTTGATGATGCGTTTGACCGCAAGAAGGTGAGACTCTTTAGGACTGGCTTGGTAATGGGCACAAACACCGACGCTAAAAGAAATATCAGGACGACTGGCTGTTAGATACAAAAGACTCCCTATCATACTCCTATAAAGGGTAGGATCAACATCAATACCAGAGGAATCTTTGGAGAGGTGAAGACTGGTGCTCATGGGAGTACGTGCATGTTTGGCAGACTCAAGACCAAACTTGGACACAAGATTTTTGGCATACTTAGACTGGGAAACAAACATACCTGAAGGAGACTGTTTAATTTGAAGACCCAAGAAATAAGACAACTCTCCCATCATGCTCATCTCAAACTCATGTGTCATGTAATCCGAAAAATATTTCACAAGATGATCAGCAGTGGAACCAAACACAATATCATCAACATATATCTGAGCAACAAGAATATGAGACTTAGTATGTTTCACAAATAAAGTCTTATCAACACTACCCCTTTGAAAATCATTATCAAGAAGAAAGGTAGTAAGTCTATCATACCAAGCCCGAGGAGCTTGTTTCAACCCATACAAAGCCTTGTCTAACTTGTAGACATGATTAGGACATTTAGGGTCCTCAAACCCTTTTGGTTGCTCAACATATGCCTCTTCTTTCAAGTACCCATTCAGAAAGGCACTTTTCACATCCATTTGAAACAATTTAAAGCCAAGAAAACATACAACACCAAGCAAAATACGAATAGATTTGAGACGTGCAACTGGGGCAAATGTCTTATCATAGTCAACACCCTCTACTTGCGTGTAACCTTGAGCAACCAACCTAGATTTATTCCTAACAACAGTACCATTCTCATCAGATTTATTTTTAAAGATCCACTTGGTACCTATCACATTCATGTCTCTAGGTCTGAGAACTAGAGTCCAAACTTTGTTACGTTCAAATTGACCTAATTCTTCATGCATAGCATTGACCCAACTATTATCTAGCAAGGCCTCTTTAAAATTCTTAGGTTCAATTAATGAAACATAACACATATGTGATACCTCATCCCGAATCTGTCTTCGAGTTTTCATTCGATCCGAGGCACTTCCAATCACCTGTTGAGCTGGATGATTCGGTTTCACCCTTGCTGATGGTTTAAGCTCAGGACTTGCGGTGATCGAAGCAACATGAGTGATGTCCCTTTGAGCACTCTTTGGACTAGAACTTACCTGTGAGGATGGTGCTGTAACAATTTCTTGTGATTGGACCGCAGCTTCTCCTTGATTTTGTGGTTCAGTATCCAAGATCGGAGACTCACCATTGTCATCCTCATTTGTTGCTGGAGTAGGTGTACCTGGGTCATCTATAACCACATTGATAGATTCCATTAAAGATAAAGTTCGCAGGTTATAGACTCGAAAAGCCCTACTGTTGGTTGAATACCCTAGAAAAATACCTTCATCACTTCGGGAGTCAAATTTGCCCAAGGACTCTCTATCTTTGAAGATGTAACACTTACTCCCAAAAGTTTTGAAGTATTTTACATTAGGTTTCAAACCCTTCCACAATTCATATGGAGTTTGTAAAGTGCCGGGCCTTAAATACATGCGATTTATGACATAAACAGCAGTATTTAGGGCTTCGCCCCAAAACTTTGGAGGAAGACTCTTACTAAGGAGCATGACCCTAGCCATTTCTTGAACAACTCTGTTCTTCCTCTCAACCACTTCATTTTGTTGTGGAGTAATAGGTGCAGAAAATTCATGCTTAATTCCATGCATGTCACAAAAATCCGAGAACGAACTATTTTCAAATTCACGACCATGATCAGTTCGGATTCTTATGATACGCCTAATGGAAACACCCTGTTCATTTTGGATTTTAAGGACTAAAGCCTGGAAAGCATCAAACGTATCAGATTTTTTCCTTAAAAAATTTACCTATGAAAACCGAGTAAAATCATCAACAGTTAGAAAAATGTATCTTTTACCTCCAATGCTTTCAGTGCGAGTAGGACCCATTAAATCCATGTGGACCAATTCAAGAGGACGTTTGGTTGTAAAGCTGTTCACCTTTTTATGAGGGGCACGGGTTTGCTTTCCAAGTTAACATGGTCCACACACATGGCTCAAATTCTTACCCAGTTTAGGTACTCCTCTCACAAGCTCTTTGTTGGCTATCTTAGTTAGGTCTTTGAAATTCATGTGACCTAATATTTGATGCCACAAATCAATGTTACTTATGATGGCAGAGTGACAAGTGAGATCATTAGTAGTAACAATCCCGTAGCAGTTATCAGATGTGCGAACCCCATGTAAGACAGTATTTTCCTTTTTATCCAAAATTTCACATTTATTTTTAGAAAACAATACTTCATGATGGGAATCACACATTTGACTAATGCTCAAAAGATTTGCTTTAAGACCATCAACAAGTAGAGCATTATCTAGCTTGGGAAGACCAGCAACACTTATAGAGCCCTTACCAATGACTCTAGAAGTGCCGCCATCTCCAAAGGTAACAATTCCTCCTTCATATTTTTCAAGAGAGATGAAGTAGGATTTGTTACCGGACATGTGACGAGAGCAGCCACTATCAAGATACCACATGTGTGAGTCACGTGCTTTTAAGGCAGTGTGAACAACTAAACAAGTCAAATCATCTTTCCTCACCCAAATCCTTTTGGTCTTAGTCAATGTCTTGGCGTTGTGAACACTCTCATGAATCTTGGTATTCCGCCTAGACGTGTAAGGTTGTCTCCTAACCCAAAAAGTATTCGAATTTCTACCCTTTTGAGACACCTTACCAAACAGTTCAAAACAGTAAGGACGAATGTGGCCATACCTACCACAGTGATGACAAATAAAAATAGGTTTTACCTCCCTTTTGTTGATCTTACCTGCTTTTGGTAGATGAAGAGAGGAATCATCCTGGTCTACCTTCAATTTTCCCTTTGCTTGAGTCTTCAGGTTATGTGAGGTAGAGGCCTGTCCCTTGTGAGCTGTCACACCATAGCCTAGCCCACTTTTGTCAGAACTCATTTGTTGAGACCCAAGGATGTCTTCTAAAGATTTGGAACCTTTGTTCCACATGGCAATAGTGGTTCTGGCAACACGGAGTTCTTCATCTTTCTGACAGACTATCTCTTCCAATGTAGCTTGTGACATCTCAAGACTTTCAAGCTTTTCTTCATATGTGGAATACACCTTCAAAAGTTCATTCCTTTCAGTTTCACAGGATAGTAGTTTTCCACATAAGTCTTGCCTGTCACTCGAGATCTTGATGATATTCTGCTTTGCTGCTACAAGTTCTCCTTTCAGCCTGACATTCTCACTCTCACATGTTTTGAGCTTGAGAGAGAGTTTGTCGTTGATTTTGGACAAATTCAGAGATTCCTCGTACAGCTTTTCGTAAGCTTGTTGTAGTTCATCGCCATTGATCTCATCATTGTCTTCAGATGTTTCATCATCCTCTTTTTGCTCTTCATTCTCCTTGACCTCATCCAATCTAACAACCAAGGCAGGGAAGTTGCTGGATGATGGTGAAGGTGAATCTCCTCTTTTATGAAATTGGCTCAGAATTTCCCATGCATCTTTAGCCTTTATGCAGTGATTAACTCGTTGCTGTTCTTCATAGGAAATTGCTCCACGAATAGTAATCAGGGCTCTTTGATTGCCCGGATTGTCTGCACTTTCTGTATCTTCTTCAATGGCTTGCCAACTTTCTGGTTCAAAAGCTCTCAGAAAAGCCCTCATTCTGATTTTCCAATACAGGTAGTTAGTCCCATCAAAGGTGGGAGCATGATGTAGGTTCTGACCACGAGCTAATTCTGATGGCTTTGGAAGAGGTTGAGTAAAACTGGACCAAAATGCCATGAAAGCACTCTCCCCGTCTTCACCGGATTCAGGTTCTTCGGGTTCTTGTTCCGACTCGCTTTCATCATCCCAAGTCACAGTGTAGACCTTTTTTCAGTTTTTTTTCGAATGGCATTCAAGGGCAATATGACCAAACCCTTGAGATTCATAGCACTTAACCCCTTGCCCCTTTACAATCTTCTTTTCAGTTTTAGGAGCAAATTTTGGTGGAAAAGTTTTGGGTTTTTCATTACTCTTGTCTTTTGAAATAGGGTCTCTGAAATTAGGCTTCTTTTTCTTCAAAAATTTTTTAAACTGTTTTGTAAGCATAGCCGTCATCTCAGACTCTAAATCAAATTCAGTCTCCGGAGTTTTTGCAGTCTCATGAGCACTAGTGAAAGCCACACTATCTTTTTGTTTTTTCTTTGAAATCTGGTGGGCTTCATAAGTCTGCAAGTTTCCAACCAATTGATCAAGCTTGAGAGTATCAACATTCTGAGCCTCCTCAATGGCTGTCACTTTTGATTGGAACCTCTCGGGTAAAGACCTCAAAATTTTTCCAACCACTTTAGCTTCTGGGATTTTTTCACCGAGTGTGAAACAGGAATTAACGATATCACTAAGTTTTGCATAGAAATCATCAAACGTCTCATCATCCCGGATAAAAAGGGTTTCAAAGGAGGAGGTGAGAGGTTGAAGTTTTGACCTTTTGACAGAGGTAGTACCTTCGTGAATCATTTCAAGAATGTCCCAAGCCTCTTTTGCTACCTCACACGTGCAGATACGACAAAATTCTTCAGGTGTGACGGAGCAAAACAGGGAATTGAGAGCCTTACTGTTCCAACTCAAGTTTTGGTAATCAGTTGTGTCCCATTTATCAAGGGGTTTAGGAATATCTACACCATCAATGGTGACAATAGGTTCACTCCACCCATAGATCACGCAGTGCCAAACTTTCTCATCGATGGATTTTAAAAACGCTCTCATACGAGCTTTCCAATAAGAATAGTTTGTACCGTCGAGTAAATGAGGTCTATGAGTCGAGTTACCTTCACGAATAGAATCCATAATACTAGTCACACAAAATCACACTCCTATAGTTTTGATAAAACAAAGAGTGACCTGCTCTGATACCAATTGAAAATCCTAAGTGATTCGTGATTAGATCAAGATTAAAAATATTCCAAATCCCAATAATCCAAAACACACAATCTAAATCAACAAGCACTTACAAAAGTGATTTAGATTGTTTGTTTTTCGGAATAAACAATAAATCGACACAAACGATTTTTACGCGGAAAAATAACCTTCAATTGTAATCAAAAACCACGGGCGAAACGCCACTAATCAATCCACTACTGAAGAAAGAAAGATTACAAAGACAATACACAAATTACCCAACTCAGTCAATTTGCCTTCAAATCTTCTGTAACTCTTTCACCAAGCCTTCGTCTCAGAACTGATCCACCTGAAGTTGAATCCACAACTTCACTTGTCGAATTAATGACTATGTACAGAATCAAACGCCTTTTGAAACTCTACGCTTGAATCTTCGGAATCCACCGAAGAGCACTCTCTTGAAAATAAAGTAACAAACTCCTTGATGTATGAATCTTCAAATCATAAGTTTAGAACTCTCTCAAAAACATCAAGGAAAACTCAAAAAACCTCAGAAGAAAACTTCAAACAAAACCCTAGGACTTTTGAATAAGATCTAGGAAAAGTTAAATCCTAAAAACATCCTAAACAAATATAAATAGGCAACTGAGTCCGCGATCTCCGCTCGAGCGCCCAGCAGCCCGCTCGAGCGGCTTCAGCAAAAAATGTGTGTGACAAAACAGTGGTCCGCTCGAGCACTTGAGAGCCCGCTCGAGCGCGAAATCACACACTCCAGTACTTTTACAGGCCTGACAAAATACTGAGAGATCCAAAACTCCGCTCGAGCGCCAATGGTCCCGCTCGAGCGGGAAAGACAAAAATACAAGAAAAATTACAACTTTAACAACTCAAAGTTTTGTACTTGGATTTGACAATAAAGGGACCTAACAATTATCCTTTTGTGTTATTAATGTATCTTGGCCTCTAGCCTCCTCTACGACTCAGATACGAGTGATCAATGCCTCTAAGGAAGTCTCCTTTTGTTTATGGTGCATGCTCTTTTGGAATTCTCTCCAAGATGGCGGTAACTTGTCAACAAGTCCTGCAACTACCAAGTTGTCACCAATCTTGACACTTTTAGATCTTACTTCTGCAACTATCATTTGGAAATCTTGTACTTGCTCCACAACAGATTTTCCATCTACCATTTGGAAGCGAAAAAATCGACTAGCTGCATACTTTTTTGCCTCTGCCTCTTTAGTATCATACTTAGTCTGTAAAGCTTTCAAAATTTTCTTTGTGGAAGTGTAAGTGGTGTCATAGTAATCATAAAATTGATCAGCAAGACAATTTAAGAGATAAAAATAACATTTATACTCATCTGTATTGTATGAAGCCACTTTTGCTTCATATGCCTTGTAGTCTTCATCATTCATCTCCTCGGTTGGGATTTTGTTTGGGGTCTTCTCGGTAAGGGCATAAGCAACTTTCAAAAGGCTAAGGTAAAAAAGAACTTTTCTTTTCCACATCTTAAAATGAACTCCCTTGAACTTGAAAGGCTTGTTGAGATCTCCAATTCCGTCATTGATTTTTTCTGGTACTTGTTCCATTTTGATCTCCTTAAAATTGTTGGTGAAAATATCAGAAGAATTATATTTTATTGATAAATAATGCAAAGAAAGGAAGATACAAATAGATCAGGCTAAGGCACTGATATCTCATTTTCTTTAAGGAGATCAAGCCCACTGCGGTAAAAAGAACCCAAATATCAATGCAGCAGTCACTAAACTATGACTTGTCCCCTCAAGGATACAACAGCCTGACCATTTGTCGTATGGTTCAGGCCAACTCTGCACAAGATGGTAAACCCAAAGCTCCACTAAGAAAAAACATCATTCTTTGGCTAGTAATCTCTCAAGTGTAAAAAATAGTTGGTTTAGAAAAGAGTAGATGAGAGGAACAATTTATCGGACACTAGGACCTTACAAATTACACCAAAAAATAATGACCATTAAACTAGAGAAAATAGAGAGCCTCAAAACCTCCAAATATTAACTCACCACCAATCCCATGACCTTCCAATTAATCTCCATTCATGAACAAAACAAAAGGTTACCAAAAAAAAAAAAAAAAAAGATTCATGAACAAGACAGAAGGTTACCAAAAATAATATAAATAAATAAATAAAAGATATTGAAATGGTCCAACATTAAAACTTAAATCTTTTTTGTCTTTTTTTTATTACTTTTTTTTTTTTTTTTGTGGAGAAATAGCAATGACAAAAGAAGTGAACTCTCTCATAATTTCTTACTAAGCCAAACATGAAAAGAATTCTCTTTCTCCAAAACAATGGCAAAGGAACATAACTGAATTGATAAAAACATAATATTTTGTTAAACAAAAGAAACCAATAAACATACATTAGTGTGTGTGTCAATTTCCGACCACACTGCCAAACTGGTACTCAGCTGGAGAACACTGGCAGAATAGATTGCCCGAACGACCTGTCATAGAAAAGAAGAGATTCCGGCGGTGGTTCGTCCACCCAGGGGCACTCCGACGATCAAGTCAGTTATCTCTCAAAGAAAACAAAAGAGCTTAACTCACTATTCAGAACATAAAAAGCATACCTTAGACCCATGAGGGTGCCTCTCTTTTATAGCCAACACAAACCTAGTTCCAATAGAAGCTTAGCTTCAATGGACTTAGGATTACTGCTAATCTTGGACTCCCAGTAGGATTGGGATAAACTCTCTAAGAGTCTTATCTTTACCCAAACTAAAGTCTTCTCTCATTCTAGGACTCTTGTCCCTTATCCGCTTATCTCGGATTCCGGTATCTTCGTAGATAACCTCGGCCTAGCCGAGATGATCTCGGCGTCATGACCAGGACACGTGGCACCTCAGCTAGCACTTCGGTGACACCTCGGCCACGTGTTGTTATTCAAAAATTATGTCCCCACAACTGCCCCCTAGGTTCTATTACCTCGGCATCCTGAGGTGATGAAACCTATATCATTTCTTCCTTTAATCATGACCCCGGTTTAACTTCAGCTTATAAATTTTTCTTAAAATTTCAACAAGTGTTAAACATGACCTCGGTTTAACTTCAACTTGTAAATATTTCTTAAAATTTCAACAAGTGTTAAACATGACTTCGATTTTAACTTCAACTTGTAAATTTTTAAAATTTCAACAAGTGTTAAACATGACATCGGTTTAACTTCAACTTGTAAATTTTTAAAATTTCAACAAGTGTTAAACATGACCTCGGTTTAACTTCAACTCGTAATTTTTTCTTAAAATTTCAATAAGTGTTAAACATGACCCCGGTTTAACTTCAACTTGTAAATTTTTAAAATTTCAACAAGTGTCAAACATGACCTCGATTTAACTTCAACTTGTAAATTTTTCTTAAAATTTCAACAATGTTAAACATGTCCTCGGTTTAATTTCAACTTGTAAATTTTTCTTAAAATTTCAACAAGTGTTAAACCAACCTTAGCTTGTAAATTCCAACTCCCAAGCATCATTCTCCAGCCCTCTGCCCCCACGTGTCTTCCTCGGCCTTTGCATTCTTCTCTATTCTGGCCATGAGTTCCTCCATACTCTTTGGCAATGTCTTTGCCAGTGATTTTCGTAGTAGACAGTCATCTTTCAGGCCGTTCTTCAAGGACACGACCGCCACTTCTTGGTTGCATCCTGGTATTCGGTTGAACACCTCGTAATACCTCTTGGCATAAGCCCTAAGGCTTTCATCGTCACTGATTCTCAGGGTCATCAGGGAGTCCACCCTTAATGGTTGTAGTTTGTTTGTCATAAACCTAGCCACGAACATCTCGGCCAGGCCTCCCAGGTTTTCACAGTTCCTTTTGGCAACTTGTGAAACCAGTCTGATGCAATTTTCCCAAAGGACGAGGGGAACACCTTGTAGAGCAATGGCTCGTTCCCATTGTATAATACTATCGAGTTTACGTACAAGCCGACATGAAAGTTTGGGTTCAACTTACCGTCATTTATTTGGAATCTCGGCATGTGGAACCTTTTCCGGGCCTCAAATTTGTCCAACTCTACCGAGAACGGTGCCCTCGGCTTGATCAGAGAGGTCACCTCGGCATCTTGTCGCTTTCTCTGGAGGTAATCCCTCAGATCCTCCTTGGTTTGTCCAGGAGCTCAGCTATCTCCGGATTTCAGCCTCTTTGGTGCACTACTTCCAGTGTCATTGTGAGTCCTTTTGGACCTCCCTCCATTGGTCGTGTCGAAACAGAGTTCCTTCCCCTGAACATCTCGACGTTCTTTGGTGCAGGTTTCTTTTGTTCGACGTGTCTTCTGGGATTCTCTATGCCCGACCTCCCGCGAAGGCCGATGAGAATGTCCCTTGGTCCCGCCATGTTGAGGGACTGCAGGAACCATTTTCTGTCCCCCTTTCTGGGCACCTTTCTTAGCCGCTGGAATTGGCGTATCTTGTAGCGGGAACGGTGGCTGCATGACGTTGTACTGCATCATGAAATTGACGACCGTTTGCAGGTCCGCCAATTTGTCCGCCATTCCCTTCATCTCGTCGTCCCTCCGCAGGCATCTATCTTTCCATACCTGGAGGTCATCCTCGTTATAATACCCGCTCCAGTCCGATTTCTTCGGTACGCCGCCCTCCTGGCCGACGTCCTTTCCTCCGTGATTTTTATCACGAGTCTCTTCGTTGCAGTTGTCTTCTTTGACGTCAAGGTCAATATGTTTCCCACCCTTAGTAGGGGTGTCATCCCCAACCTTCTCTTTCTGTCCATTGTTGGCCATCTATTCTCCTTTCTTTCCCACAGACGGCGCCAAATTGTGTGTGTCAATTTCCGACCAGACTCCCAAACTGGTACTCAGCTAGAGAACACTGGCAGAATAGATTGCCTGAACGACCTGTCACATAAAAGAAGAGATTCCGGCAGTGGTTCGTCCACCCGGGGGCACTCCGACGATCAAGTCAATTATCTCTCAAAGATAGCAAAAGAGCTTAACTCACTATTCAGAATATAAAAAACATACCTTAGAGCCATGAGGGTGCCTCTCTTTTATAGCCAACACAAACCTAGTCCCAATAGAAGCCTAGCTTCAATGGACTTAGGATTACTGCTAATCTTGGACTACAAGTAGGATTCGGATAAACTCTCTAAGAGTCTTATCTTTACCCAAACTAAAGTCCTCTCTCATTCTAGGACTCTTGCCCTTATCCGCTTATCCCGGATTCCGGTATCTTCGCAGATAACCTCGACCTAGCCGAGATGATCTCGGCGTCATGACCAGGACACGTGGCACCTCGGCTAGCACTTCGGTGACACCTCGGCCACGTGTTGTCGTTCAAAAATTATGTCTCCACAATTAGCTTATATTTTACATCTATTTCACTCACATTTTTTTTTTTCTTTTACAAATCTTAATTCAAATCTTAGATTCAAACACAATCTATGATTCTGAATTTTTTTTTTCTTTTACAAATTTTTATTCAAATCTTAGATCCAAACACATCTATGATTCTGTTTTAGGAACTGAAAGAAACGAGAGAAGAGAGAGAGAGAGAGAGAGAGAGAGAGAGAGAGAGAGAGAGAGAGAAAGAGAGAGAGGGAATTTTTTTTTCTTTTACAAATTTTTATTCAAATTTTAGATCCAAACACATCTATGATTCTGTTTTAGGAACTGAAAGAAACGAGAGAGAGAGAGAGAGAGGGAATTTTTTTTTCTTTTACAAATTTTTATTCAAATTTTAGATCCAAACACATCTATGATTCTGTTTTAGGAACTGAAAGAAACGAGAGAGAGAGAGAGAGAGAGAGAGAGAGAGTGAAATAGGGAGGAAAGGGAAGATAGTCTCTTTTATTGGAGTAGGGAAAGGCTTTTGGGAGACCTAAAAAGTGTCAATGGTGGGTTCATCCTTGAGCTGGTTTTAAAACTAAAAACAAAATAAAATAAAAGATTTATTATCCTTTTTATTCTTAAATTATTGTCAAATTATCTATTTAATTCTTAAACTATCGATTTAGTTTATAAAATTTCTAAAGTACATTTAATCCTTAAATTATCAATTGAATCTATTTAGTCTCTAAAATATTTAATTCAAATATATTTGATCTCTAAAAAGATTTACAAAAATAAAATATAAACTCATAACTATTATAAATTAGTAAAAAAATCCTACTTAATTAAGATTTTATTCACAAAAAAATCTTAAATTTGTATTGTCTTTAAAAAGTATTTTATTGCACTGTGTGTTTAGAATAGTATCAAAACTAGTTTCTTAGTGTGAAATTCCGTATTTTTATTATAATAGTTTAATAGTAAGATTTTTAGATAAGAATTTAATTGATATCTTTATATGTATTTTATCTTTTTTATATCTACTTCACTCTTTTTTAAAATAAATTTGATCCTATTTCTATCATCCTCCATCATTCTTTCGGTGGATAAAAAATAAAAAAAAATAATTAGAAAAATTTAAAACATGGCTGACAACTGACAGGCCAGATACCACGAGTATTTTTTTTTTTTTATAATATAAAAAAAATTAAAGAATTGATCTACTTTTCAAATTATATTAGAAATTAATCCACTTTTTGAAATCGCATTTTGAAAATATGATTTTAAATTGAAATCGTATTTTCAACATGCAAATTTAACTTGAAATCGCATGTTCAAAATATAATTTTATGATGACATGGACTACTATCATGGCAAATTAAAATTGTGTATTGTAAATGCAACACACTTGAAATTGCATGTTCAAAATGCAACTTTATTTGAAATTGCATTTTCAACATGTGATTTCAAATGAAGCTGCACTTTCAACATGTGATTTCATGACATCTCTCTGACTTACTTCAGCGACTTTAAAGTACATTGTTTTCAAAGTTAACTTATTGCTTTTCAATTGTTACCCGTGACCTGCTTTATTGATTACAAAGTACACTATTTGCAATAGTTTTATGTGAAACTGAATCTTCATGATAGTGATTTGACCTAATTCTACCTTCAACTTTGAAATCATATTCTTAACATGTGATTTCATTGATAACATTGAATTCTCATCAATGTCAAATTGTGAGGGTTTTTATTTTATTATTTAATTTCTCTGTGAAAGAAATATAAAATGAAAAAAAAAATTATGTATGTGTAATTTTTATTTATATGGAATTTTTTTATGATAGTTTAAATCTCATTTTGAACCTACAAAATCATTGTGAAATTGAATTTTGAACATGAGATTTCAATTCTCACCCTGTGACTTACTACAACAATTTCAAATTACACTATTTATCAATAGTTTTGCATGAAACTGAATCTTTATGATACTCACTCTGACCTAATTCTAACTCAAATCTTCAAATTAGATTCTCAACATGTGAACAAATAGTACACACTATTTGTATTACGTGAAATTAAATTTTCGTGATAACTATTTTACCCTAGTTCTGACTTAAATACTGAAATCAGATTCTCAACATGTGACTTCATTGGTAACATTCAAAATTCTTGTCAATGTCAAATCGTGAGAGTTTTTCTTTTGTTATTTAATTTCTCTGTAAAAGAAATATAAAAATGTAAAAAAAAAAAAATTATGTATGTGTAATTTTTATTTATATGGAATTTTTTTATGTTAATTTAAATCTCATTTTGAACATGCAACATCATTATGAAATTAGATTTTGAACATGCGATTCAATTTTCACCCGTAACTTACCACAACAATTTCAAATTACACTATTTATCAATAGCTTAACGTGAAGCTGAATCTTTATGTTACTCACTTTGACTTAGTTCTGACTCAAACTTTCAAATTAGATTCTCAATATGTGAACACTATTTGTATTACGTGAAATTAAATTTTCGTGATAACTATTTTACCCTAGTTATGACTTAAATACTGAAATCAGATTGTGACTTCTATAGCGATCCCGGTATTCCCTTTACTGTACAGTTGTATTCCGAACTCGGTTCCGTGGAGTTGGTAGTTGTGTCTACCTTGTTGTCATCCTTTGATGTCATCTGTTTGAATTCTAGGATGTGTTGGACTTGTCTCGAGTGGGTGGATTGAGTCTTGGTTTAAATTCCTTTTTTTTTGTATTTTGGTCTTTCCGCTCGAGCGGGCCTTTGAGCGCTCGAGCGGAGATTGCATACTTCCAGTATCTCGTGCCCCTGCAAAACTTCTGCAGGTGTGATTTATGCGCTCGAGCGGGTTTTCTGCGTTCAAGCGGGTAGCGCTAGAGCGGGATTTTTAGCGCTCGAGCGGACAATATATTTCTGGTAAAAGTTCTGGGAGGGGGAGATTCACGCTCGAGCGGACTGGATTTCACGCTCGAGCAGGCGAACTTTATTTTTGTGTCTGAGAGCTCGAGCGGGACTTGCTGCGCTCGAGCGGACCATGTTTTCTGTGTCTTTACGCTCGAGCGGTGTGTTCTCCGCTCGAGCGGACCTGTCGTATAACTAAGAGTGGCTGGGCATTTTAAATCACTTTTTCACTTTCTCTTCTCTCTCCTACTTTTCCAAAAACACCATTGTTGAGCTTCTCACTCTAGAACTCTGCCTTCTCTCTAGGTATTGATCTAGTAGGAGTGGTTTGCTCACCTTTGGCCTTTACAAAAAGGTTGTTGATCGTCGAGGGCTATCTTTTAATCTGAAAATTTCGGGATTTGGAGCATTTTGATTTTGGTCTTCATCTCCGTTGGAGCTCATCTTTTGAGGTAGGGATACCCTACTCCTCTCTATGAGTTTTGTCTTTAAATTTTAGTATTTTGAGATGTTGGGGTTGGTTTGGTAATTTGGTGAAAGTTTAGGGCTTTTCTGTAATTTTACAAAAGTTGAGGTTTTGTTTATAATAAACCTAGATGCATGTTTGGTATAGAGAAATGGAATAAATGTTGGAATATTGGTAAAATGGAACCTTAAGGGTTGAAATGTTAATTATGGAAAATGCCCTAATTATATTGATTAATTAATTGGTATAATTAATTGTGAGAAATGAGGAAATGAAGCGGAAATGTTGAGATTGGGAGTGTATGGGGTTAAAGGGTGTAGTTGAATTACTTATCACTCACCGAATTGAAATGTTGATTATATATATCCATTTGTTGCATTTATATTCTGTATAGAAATAACTGCTTTGGGCTATCGGTGGAGGATAGTCTTGATTGTTGTAAACAATGCATGATGATTAGGCAAACTAAAACTGATCATTGAAATGTGTCATTGAGTGTGACAGTTGAAGGAATACATTGAATGTATGTATTGATTGATGTGTATAATAATTGTTTATATGCATTGTGTGTTGTGTTGGAGGAGATAGGGGATGTTCTCCACGGTTTAGGGGATGATAGGGGATGGACCTCTAAACCGGATGTTGTTTGGGAGGAGATAGGGGATGGACTCCATAGATACGGCTCATATGCATATCTAGTGATGTGATGACACAACTCATATGCTTGTCTTTGGAAGTGTGATATTGCTCTTATGCATGTCTACGGAAGTATTGATATAGCTAGTATGCTGATCTTTTATTGAAATGAGAAAATGTTTAATATGAGTTACTGTCTCATATAAGTAGTTTGGCCAGGTTCTGAGCCATGGTTATGAATTGGGAATTTGTAAGGAAATGAAAAAAATGAAAGTGTATCAGTGTTGGCCATCTATCAATTGCTAATCTTTTAGTCATTGTTCATGGTTGGTTTAGTGTATTTCTACTGGGCTGTGGCTCACCCTATATGGGAATATCATTTTCAGGCACAGGTAGCATGCCACCTCCAAGGACATAGCTTGGGAAGCTAGAGGCGGGCAGACTTTTGTTATTTAGTTTCTTTTGATGTATTACATGTATATTCAAGCCAAGGGCTTAAGGTGTAATTGAGTTAGCACTCTCTTTCTGTAACCAAGTGTTAACTTGGAAAGCTGTAAGCCCTTAGGGCATTTGCTTTTGTTGTTAACATGTAATACCTTTTGTAATGAAACTATGATGAATAGATGAATGTTAGTCTTTTGTATATCAATGCATGCTTATATTGATGGGTTTAATGTTGTTATTTAGAGGGCGTTACAACTTGGTATCAGAGCGTACCGGGTTCGAATACTTTGGGTACGTGGGAAGTGATTAGGATCACAATGGGTTTGTCTCGCTTGGTAGAGACTTAAGTGTAGTGTCATATGCCATGTGCTTAATTGATAACATGCTTATGTGATTATTTGGGTATGGGATTTAATTTCTAGGATGTTGATTGGATCTTTGGGTTTTTGGGAGTCTTGTTGGAAAAGCACTTGATCAATGCTATTTCTAACTGGAACTCTAGTAACGCCTCGGGACTATCATTATCCAGAAATGAAATTCGTAAGTGCTTATGTGTTTATGTGCTTACGTGGAGTGAATTACAGTTGTCCATGCATTAGGACGTGAGTGTTTAGTTTCGGCACATTTATGAATGTGCTAATGTTCTTCGTTTCCTTTATTAGGATGTCAGGACGAGGAAGATGTGGTAGGCGTGGTAGGCCTAGGAGGCAGGAAGTGCCTATACCGGATGAGATTCCGGCAGTGCAGGAGGGAGTTGGTCAGGCCAATGCGGCCGAGCCAGCGGGTCAGCAAGCTATGAGTGCTTTGGCCCGAGAGATAGCAGGAGCTTTGGGTATTCTCAGGGCTGGAAATCAGGCAGTTGATTCAGGGCCTTCTTTCTTGAAGAGGGAGTTCTTCCGGTCTAACCCGGAGGAGTTTGTTGGGGATCCTAAGGAACCGCTTAAGGCAGATGAGTGGTTGGAACAAATGAGTAAAACGTTCGAGATGCTTGGCATCGAGGATGGAGCACTGAAAGTGACCTTGGCATCCTTCCAACTGAAGGGAGATGCGGGTCAATGGTGGAAGTACGAGAAAGTCCGTGTAGGTGGTACTTGGGAGGCGTTTGTAAATGCTTTCCAGGAGAGGTTCTTATCTGCAGTTGCTAGGGAGAAGCTGAGGGATCAGTTTAGCCGGCTCAAACAGGAGGGTTTGTCTGTGGCCGAGTTTGAGGCTACATTTACTAGTTTGTCCAGGTTTGCACCTGAACTTGTGGCGACCGAGGAGTGCCGTTGCTACGAGTTTGAGCGGAAGTTGAGGTGTGGCCTCAAATTGAGGGTTGGTGGATCTTATATCCAGGAGTATAGGCATTTGGTGGATGCTGCAGCTCATATGGAGCTGATGATGTAGGAGGAAGAAGAGGAGAAACACAGAGGCTCCAAGAGGGGCCAAGAGGGCCAGGGTGATGGCAGGAGACAGAGGGGTTATAACCCTCAGCCGTCTCAGGGTGGTTTGGCTAGGTCAACTTTCCCAGTACCAAGTGCAGGCTCCGGGAGGGGCAATCAGGGAGAGTTCACCTGTTACAAGTGTGGCCAGCTGGGTCACAAGGCTTCGGTTTGCCCGCAGAAGAGCGGAGGTCAGAGAGCTGCATCTTCTTCAGCTAGACCGCAGAGTCAGAGTTTGGGCAGGGGGCAGCCCTTGTCTTGCTATCACTGTGGACAGCCTGGGCACCTGAAGAGGTTCTGCCCACAGTTGAGTGCCACTTCTGGGGCGTCTGGTTCTAGGCAGACGCAGAGTTTTCAACCAGCTCAGTCTGTGCAGGCCTCGAGGGCCAATCCGGGAGCTTCGTCATCCCAGTCAGTACAGCAGTCTTATGCTCCTAGAGGTGAGCAGGTGGATCAGGGGCCTACAGGGCGCGTGTATGCTGTTACCGCGCAGGACCTAGTACTGGCTCCATCAGTAGTGAGAGGTACCTTTCTATTTTGCAACTCGGTTGCTAGTGTGTTGATTGATACGGGTGCGTTTCATTCTTTTGTATCTGCTGCATTTGCATCTGTGTTGGAGTTGGAGTTAGCATTATTAGCATCTCCTATTTGTGTAGTGTCACCTATTGGGGGTGAGTTGATTTTGAAACACGGATGTAGAGGTTGTGATATAGAGGTCGCCGATCATAGGCTTCCGTTTCCTTTTGTAGTTATGCCCATGAAGGGCTTTGATGTTATTTTGGGTATGGACTGGTTATCGTCATACCGGGCAGTTATTGATTGCTACCGCCAGAGGGTTACTTGTTGTACCGTGAGCGGGGAGTGTTTCCATTTCTTGGGGGACCGGGTTGGTAGTGTTGTGCCACCGTGGTATGATCCGCGAGGGCGGAGTGAGCTTAGTGGTCTACTTGCCAGCTTTGAGAGTGGTGAGTGTGATGAGATCCCGATTGTGTTGCCGAGGGTAGTTTGTGAGTACTCGGACGTCTTTCCCGAGGACCTCGTTAGTTTGCCACCTCACCGGGAGATTGAGTTCTCTATTGATTTAGTGCCCGGCACGGCGCCGATTTCTACGGCACCTTATCGTTTTGCCCTAGCAGAGTTGGTTGAATTGAAAGTTCAGCTCTAGGAGTTGTTAGATAAGGGCTTTGTTCGCCCTAGTGTATCGCCGTGGGGAGCACCGGCCCTCTTTGCTAAAAAGAAAGATGGTGCCTTGAGATTGTGTATCGATTATCGGAAATTGAATCGGGCTACGGTTAAGAATAAATATCCCATGCCCCGTACAGATGATTTATTTGACCAGTTGAAGGGTTCCCGTTGTTTTTCTAAGATAGACTTGAGATCGAGTTACCACCAGTTGAGGGTCAGGGAGGAGGATATTCCGAAGACGGCATTCCGTACGCGGTATGGCCATTATGAGTTTCTGGTGATGCCATTTGGACTTACCAACGCACCGGCAGTCTTTATGAACTTGATGAACTGGATCTTCCGGGAATTCTTGGATCGTTTTGTAGTCGTCTTCGTGGACGACATTCTTATCTATTCACCTTCGGAGGAGGAGCACGAGGAACACTTGAGAGTGGTGCTTAAGTTGCTTAGAGCCCATAGGTTGTATGCCAAGTTGGGAAGTATGAGTTCTGGCTAGGAGAAGTCAAGTTCTTAGGCCATGTGGTTTCCGGGGAAGGGGTGTCTGTTGATACATCCAAGACGGAGGCAGTGCAAGATTGGGCACAGCCTAAGAGTGTGTTTGAGATTCGCAGTTTTCTGGGGTTAGCTGGGTATTACCGTCGGTTTGTGAAGGATTTCTCCAGGTTAGCTTCGCCGTTGACCAGATTGACTCGGAAGGGAGTCAAGTTTGTATGGAGTGAGACTTGTGAAAAGTCGTTCCAAGAGATGAAAGTTAGATTGACCACCGCTCCAATTTTGATTATTCCGGAGAGGGGGTTGGGTTATGCGGTCTATTGTGATGCCTCACGAGAGGGTTTGGGTTGCGTGTTGATGCAAGAGGGGAAAGTGGTAGCTTATGGCTCACGTCAGTTAAAAATTCACGAGAAGAATTACCCTACACATGACCTAGAGTTAGCGGCTGTGATCTTTGCCTTGAAAATCTGGAGGCACTACCTTTATGGTGAGAGGTTCGAGGTGTTCTCGGATCATAAGAGTCTGAAGTATCTGTTTACACAGAAAGACTTGAATTTGAGGCAGAGGAGGTGGATGGAGTTTATTGAGGATTACGACTTTGAGTTGCATTATCATCCGGGAAAGGCCAATGTTGTGGCCGATGCCCTTAGCAGGAAATCCATAGGTGATGTAGCTTGTGTAGCCATCCGGGAGTGGGAGATGTTGGGGGCAATTGGCGAGTTTGATTTGCTTCTGGGCGAATCCGTAGAGGCTGCGGCCTTGTCTTCTGTTGTTGCACAGCCTACACTTGTGACCAGAGTGTTAGAGGCACAGAGAGGTGACCTTGAGGTAGATTCCCTCCTAGAGAAGATCTCCAGTGGGAAGGTTGAGAAGGGTTTGGCTGAGTATCCCGACCAGGGTGTGAGATACCGAGACCGTTTGTTTGTGCCGGAGTCTTGCCGGGAGGAAGTACTCCGAGAGTTTCATCATTCGCGCCTTGCGGTGCATCCGGGAGGTACTAAGATGTATCGGGATTTGGGCCGCCAGTTTTGGTGGCGGGGTATGAAGAGAGATGTGGCAGTCTTCGTGTCTAAATGCCTTACTTGTCAGCAAGTGAAGGCCGAGCATCAGAGGCCAGCGGGTTTGTTACAACCCTTGCCTATTGCCGAGTGGAAGTAGGAGCATGTCACTATGGACTTCGTTGTAGGTCTTCCGAGGACTCAGCGGGGTAGTGATGCTATTTGGGTGGTTGTAGACCGGTTGACTAAGTCGGCGCACTTCATTCCTATGCACGTGAGAGATTCGGTAGATCATCTTGCCGACTTGTATGTTCGGGACATAGTGAGGTTGCACGGGGTCCCAGTGACGATCGTCTCAGATAGAGATCCTCGTTTTACTGCTAGATTGTGGCAGAGTTTGCAGAGTGCCTTGGGCACTAAGTTGACCTTTAGTACAGCGTATCATCCTCAGACTGATGGGCAGTCCGAGCGTACCATTCAGATCCTTGAGGATATGCTTCGGGGTTGTGTCCTTGATTTCAGTGGGACGTGGGAGAGGCACTTACCATTGGTGGAGTTTGCCTACAACAACAGTTTTCAGTCTAGTATCGGTATGGCACCGTTTGAGGCCTTGTATGGCCGACCGTGTAGATCTCCGGTTTGTTGGGCCGAGGTGGGTGACGCACCTTTGTTGGGTACGGAATTGGTTAGGGAGACGACGGAGAAAGTCGAGCTTATCCGTAGGAGGCTTGTTACAGCCTAGAGTCGTCAGAAATCTTATGCTGACCGTAGGAGGAGACCGTTGGCTTTTGAGACGGGTGATCATGTCTTTCTAAAGATATCACCTAGGCGAGGTTTGATGAGGTTTGGGAAGAGTGGGAAGTTATCCCCTCGGTTTATTGGTCCTTTCGAGATCCTTGAGAGGATTGGCGAAGTCGCTTATCGTTTAGCTTTGCCGCCGCAGTTGTCCAGAGTTCATGACGTGTTTCATGTGAGTATGCTTTGGAAGTATGAGCCGGCTCCATCACATGTGTTGGATTGGACCGATTTAGAGGTAGATGAGGATGCCTCGTATGAGGAGAGACCAGTTCGAGTCTTGGATAGGCGGGATCAAGTCCTGCGTGGCAAGACCATCCCTTTGGTTAAGGTTTTGTGGAAGCATCACGGAGTGGAGGAGGCCACTTGGGAACGTGAGTTGGAGGTCCGAGAGAAATATCCGGACCTGTTTGTGGATGTTTGAACATATATTACATATATTGTTGTATTGTTGAACTTTAAGATCATTAACTACGTCCTAAGTTGTAAAACATTGTGGATGTTTTGATTTATGGAAATAGTGTGGAACTTGCCTTGATATGGGAGTTGATTATAATATTGCATATATTGGCTATATTATAGAAATGGAAATGTATCATGATTATTGCTTATGATATGAATTGTGAACCGTGTGTGTTGGAAATGGTTGAAATGGAAAGAAAATGCATGTTGAAACATATGTATTGAGAAATGCCTCTTGATGAGGGATGGGATGACCGGTAATGGGTCGAGTTGTTGAATGTTGTGATATAACATTGTTTAAAATGGAGAAAAACTCGCTTTTCAAAAACTTGTTCTTAATTTCGGGGACAAAATTCTTTAAGGGGGGGTTATAGCGATCCCGGTATTCCCTTTACTGTACAGTTGTATTCCGGACTCGGTTCCGTGGAGTTGGTAGTTGTGTCTACCTTGTTGTCATCCTTTAATGTCATCTGTTTGAATTCTAGGATGTGTTGGACTTGTCTCGAGTGGGTGGATTGAGTCTTGGTTTAAATTCCTCTTTTTTTGTATTTTGGTCTTTCCGCTCGAGCGGGCCTTTGAGCGCTCGAGCGGAGATTGCATACTTCTAGTATCTCGTGCCCCTGCAAAACTTCTGCAGGTGTGATTTCTGCGCTCGAGCGGGTTTTCTGCGTTCGAGCGGGTAGCGCTCGAGCGGGATTTTTAGCGCTCGAGCGGACAGTACATTTCTGGTAAAAGTTCTGGGAGGGGGAGATTCACGCTCGAGCGGACTGGATTTCACGCTCGAGCGGGTGAACTTTATTTTTGTGTCTGAGAGCTCGAGCGGGACTTGTTGCACTCGAGCGGACCATGTTTTCTATGTCTTTACGCTCGAGCGGTGTGTTCTCCGCTCGAGCGGACCTGTCGTATAACTGAGAGTGGCTGGGCATTTTAAATCACTTTTTCACTTTCTCTTCTCTCTCCTACTTTTCCAAAAACACCATCGTTGAGCTTCTCACTCTAGAACTCTACCTTCTCTCTAGGTATTGATATAGTAGGAGTGGTTTGCTCACCTTTGGCCTTTACAAAAAGGTTGTTGATCGTCGAGGGCTATCTTTTAATCTGAAAATTTCAGGATTTGGAGCATTTTGATTTTGGTCTTCATCTCCGTTGGAGCTCATCTTTTGAGGTAGGGATACCCTACTCCTCTCTATGAGTTTTGTCTTTAAATTTTAGTATTTTGAGATGTTGGGGTTGGTTTGGTAATTTGGTGAAAGTTTAGGGCTTTTGTGTAATTTTACAAAAGTTGAGGTTTTGTTTATAATAAACCTAGATGCATGTTTGGTATAGAGAAATGGAATAAATGTTGGAATATTGGTAAAATGGAACCTTAAGGGTTGAAATGTTAATTATGGAAAATGCCCTAATTACATTGATTAATTAATTGGTATAATTAATTGTGAGAAATGAGGAAATGAAGCGGAAATGTTGAGATTGGGAGTGTATGGGGTTAAAGGGTGTAGTTGAATTACTTATCACTCACCGAATTGAAATGTTGATTATATATATCCATTTGTTGCATTTATATTCTGTATAGAAATAACTGCTTTGGGCTATCGGTGGAGGATAGTCTTGATTGTTGTAGACAATGCATGATGATTAGGCAAACTAAAACTGATCATTGAAATGTGTCACTGAGTGTGACAGTTGAAGGAATACATTGAATGTATGTATTGATTGATGTGTATAATAATTGTTTATATGCATTGTGTGTTGTGTTGGAGGAGATAGGGGATGTACTCCACAGTTTAGGGGATGATAGG
Organism: Camellia granthamiana; assembly: GCA_036172215.1. Lineage (NCBI taxonomy): Eukaryota > Viridiplantae > Streptophyta > Magnoliopsida > Ericales > Theaceae > Camellia > Camellia granthamiana. The sequence goes on along the minus strand of CM069907.1, from coordinate 157,196,556 downwards.
GGATGGACCTCTAAACCGGATGTTGTTTGGGAGAAGATAGGGGATGGACTCCACAGATACGGCTCATATGCATATCTAGTGATGTGATGACACAGCTCATATGCTTCTCTTTGGAAGTGTGATATTGCTCTTATGCATGTCTACGAAAGTTTTGATATAGCTAGTATGCTGATCTTTTATTGAAATGAGAAAATGTTTAATATGAGTTACTGTCTCATATAAGTAGTTTGGCCAGGTTCTGAGCCATGGTTATGAATTGGGAATTTGTAAGGAAATGAAAAAAATGAAAGTGTATCAGTGTTGGCCATCTATCAATTGCTAATCTTTTAGTCATTGTTCATGGTTGGTTTAGTGTATTTCTACTGGGCTGTGGCTCACCCTATATGGGAATATCATTTTCAGGCACAGGTAGCATGCCACCTCCAAGGACATAGCTTGGGAAGCTAGAGGCGGGCAGACTTTTGTTATTTAGTTTCTTTTGATGTATTACATGTATATTCAAGCCAAGGGCTTAAGGTGTAATTGAGTTAGCACTCTCTTTCTGTAACCAAGTGTTAACTTGGAAAGCTGTAAGCCCTTAGGGCATTTGCTTTTGTTGTTAACATGTAATACCTTTTGTAATGAAACTATGATGAATAGATGAATGTTAGTCTTTTGTATATCAATGCATGCTTATATTGATGGGTTTAATGTTGTTATTTAGAGGGCGTTACAACTTCATTGGTAACATGTAATATTCTTATCAATGTGAAATTGTGAGTATTTTTCTTATATTGCTTATATAACTCACCAAAATAATGGTGAACCAAAAGCATGCCAAACTCAAACTCTTCAGCTAAACCTTCTAGAATTTCAACATTTTCCTTCTACCAACACAACATTTCAACATTTCAAGAGACAAAGCTTTCAAGAATATTTTTCATGAACATTACATAGGTAAAATATTCATTTAATGCAAAATCATTTATTTTTATTTTTTGTAATTTTTTTTTATAATGTTAGTTAAGGGTTATATTCTTCAATAACGTTTTGCATTTGATGATTTTTTTTTTCCAGTTTCAACCAACACTATATTTCAACATTTCAAGAGACAAAGCTTTCAAAGAATCTCTTTCATGAACATTACATAGGTAAAATATTCATTTAAAGCAAAATCATTTATTTTTATTTTTTTTAATGTTAGTTAAGGGTTTATATTCTTCGATAACGTTTTGTATTTGATGATTTTTTTTCCAGTTTCAGTGGCAGGAAACGATACAATCTTGCAATATACTATAATGGTGGAATAATTGATGATGAGTGTGGAATTGCATATGAGGGTTCTAATCCAAAATGGGTATGAGTTAATCGAAATATTTCGTTTATCGATCTTCGCAATCGATTAATCAATGTTACAGGGATAGACCACAATGGCGGGAATGTCCTGATAATTACATACAAATTTCCATCTAGAAATTACCATCATGTTGTCTAACAAGGTCAATGTTGAAATGCATGCCAGTGAAGTTTACAGTGCTTATGCAAAACAGATACTCACTAAATGGAAGAAAAAGTCCAGGGGTCATTCAGTGCAGAGTTTCAATATGAATTTGGGTATTTTTGATGTTTAAACTGTTGTGAACCCCTTATATTCGAATCGGGGTTTGCTTCTTCACGTGGTCAACTTGATGGAACGAACATGTGACTGTCAAAAATGACAGAATAATAAAATTTTATGTTCTCATGTCATTGCAATATGTAAATTTGCTAGCCTTGTCCACCTGCAATATATTGATGAATGTTATACGCTAAAAGCACAAATGGCTTGTTATCAACACTTATTCAACCCTGTAGTTGATGCTACTTATTGACGAGAGTTTAACTTTCCAAAACTTCATACCAATTTGAACCTTGCTAAGACTCGTGGCCGTCCAAGGACAACACGACTTCAAAATGCTATGGATTGGCTCGAGTCTCAAACCAAACAAAATTGTGGATTGTGTGGGCAACAAGGTCATAATTGGAGGAGATGTCCAAATAGCAATGTAACAGTCTCAAGTAGTGGGTCATATAACTAATGATTATCCAAATCGATTGTATCATGTGTTGTATTTCAATATTGAATGCAATGTTATCAATTTTAAGTTATGTTGTATGTCGTATCATATTTCTTAATATAAAAATGTGTTATAACATTTATATTTTTATGAGTGAAATGAAGTAAATGATAAATATTACAATTGACATAGTTGTAGTTTTATGTAGATAGTTGATTCAGAGAGTTGTCAATTGATATAGTTGTCACAACGATGTGAAATTTAAAAACAAATACATTAAATCTCACATTTTTCATATAATTACGCTAATCTTCCTTTTGGTAAAGTTAAATCGACTGAAACTAATGTAGATATTGTGTAAGCACAAAATAAATAACGTAAAATATACAATTTTATTTAAAAATGATGACAATATTATTTTTTTATCCATATAACTAAAAAAATTATTGATGAAAATTAAGTATTGTACAAATTAAAATAAGGGAATTCACTGTAATTGTGTTAAAATTATAGTGCTTACTATATTACGTTAAGGGAGTCGTTATCTTTTTCAAAATTCACTTCAATATATAGGACGGAAAAAAAAAAAAAAAAAAAAAAAGACATATAAGGAGTGATGATTTGACATGAATAAAAATTTATATGCACTAAAATAATATAAATAGTTTGGCTATGTATGTTAAAAAATGTTGAAACAAAAGGACCTTCAATCTACCAAGTAATTGCTAAATTTCAATTTCAAATGTCATTTTCAGAATGGATTTTGTAATTGCGCAACTTAAAATTGTATTTTCAAAATGTGAGTTTATGTTGAAATTGCATGTTAAAAATGCAATTTCAACTTACCATGTCAGCGCAACAGAAGCCATGTCAACTTAAAATCGCATTTTCAACATGTGATTTCAACTTGCCACATCAGCGCGTCGTAATCCATGTCGACTTTTCAAGTTAAAATTACATATTCAAAATGCGATTTCAAAAGTAAGTTAGTTTTCCAAATAATTTAAAAAGTGAATCAATTCTCTAAATTATTTCTTTTAGAATATTCAAAAAAAAAAAAAAAAAAAAAAAAAAAAAAAAAAAAAAAAAACTCCAAATACCACCTAAGGATGGCAATTTAAACCCGGCTCGATGGGGACCCGACCCCCCGACACCGAATAGAACGGGTTTTTCCTGAAAATTATCCCCATAGGGTCGGGGATGGTATTAAAAATTAAATCCCCGATGATTTTCGGGCTGGGGACCGGGATAGGTTTCCCGGCCCTGGCCGCGAATGAACCCCGTACATCCCCGTATATATTATATATAAAATATATTTCTAAATTTCATTTCATTCTCTCCCTCTCACTGTTGAATCCTTCATTCCACTCACTCATTCTCTCTCTCTACCAATCTTCTCTCTCTCTCTCTCTCTCTCTCTCTCTCTCTCTCTCTCTCCCCCCCTCCACCGCCGATTTTTTTCACTTACCACTCTCTCCTCCACCGCCGGTCTTTTTCACTTGCCACCAATCTCCACTCTCTCAACATCTCTCTCTCTCTCTCTCTCTCTCTCTCTCTCTCGCTACCACCGCCGTCGCACATCACTGATCTCGCTACCACCGTCGTCATACACCACCGATCCCGCTACCACCGTCGTCGCACAACACCACATCTCGCTATCACCGTCGTCGTACACCACCGATCCTGCTACCACCGTCGTCGTACACCATTACAGTGACGTGACTCACCGATCTCGCTACCACTGTGGTTTTTTTGAACAGATCTATGTTTTTTTTTTTGAAAAGTCTTGATCAATAGATATATATATTCGAATCTGATTTTGTTGTTTTGGTTTTATCTATTAGGGTTTTAACAGATTTGTTTTTTTGTAACAGATCTATGATTTTTTCTGATTTTGTTGTTATGGTTTTATCTTGATCAATTTATATATATATTCAGATCTGATTCTTAGCTGATGGTTGTTTTTGTGCTAGTTGTTGTTGTTTTTGTACGGGTATTATTCGGGGTCGGGGAAACCCGATCCCCGTTAGGGGACGAAGGCAGGGGGCATGATGGGTTTCCCGTCGGGGATCGGGGCCGGGGATGGGGAATCTTATAGCTTCGGGGATCGGGGACGAGGAGTGTAGTCCCCGGCCCCGCCCCGCCCTGCCCTGCCCTGCCCCGTTGCCATTCCTAATACCACCCATGTGCTCCATTCTTTTTTTCTTTCTTTCCTTTTTACCATTTCTTTCTTTTCTATGCTTTTTCTTTCCCTTTCAATTATTTTATTTATTTATTTATTTTACTTCCTTTTTTGCAGACACACCCATATGCCATTTCCTTTTGTTTTTCTTTTTCAATTCTTTTCATTCTTTTCAAACCAAACCAAACCAAACCAAACCAAACTGATACACATACCACATACTTTTACATACTCCATTTCTCTTCTTCCTTTTTCTTAGAGTAAATTATACTTACCTCGCCTGAGATTTCTGACAAATACAGGAATGTCTCTTGTGATTTCAATAATTATAAAAGTCTTTCCTACTTTAACTAACAATATTAAAAAAAAATTAATCCGTCAATTTTGCACAAACGACATTACTTTTCTATACAAAATGACTATATTACCCTTTTATTTAAATGCAAAAAGACGAAAATACCCTTTGATTCCTCTCTCTATAGTATTAAACTTTGTTTTTTTTTGTTTTGTTTTTGTGCTCTCTCATCTCATTAGATCAAAACGCGAGTGAGAGAGAGAAGACCCATCAATGGGCAATGGAGGTAACAGAAGAGTCGGAGCTGCAGCGCCGGTGTGGTGGAGGTAGATTGGGTGTTGAGGTGGGGCGATGGAGGAAATGGTGGACTGCTGCGAAACAATGGATGCAGAGAGGTGGTGCAACATCAGCGGTAGAGGTAGATGAGGGCTGGACGACAACAATGAAACTAAAAGAGATGGGTTTCTCAATTGCAAGTATTTCCAAACACCACTGGGTTCAAAATCTAAAGGCACCAACCCCCCCTCTCTCTCTCTATATATATATTTGTGTATTTGTGTCTTTTTTTGCTCATTTAGTGTAAGAAAGTTGAAAATTTTGCTTTAGATCATTTGGGTGTAGATTCCAAACAGTATTGGGTTCAAAATCCAAAGGCACCTATCCTCTCTCTATATAAATTTTTTGTGTACTTGTGTCTTTTTTTGCTAATTTAGTGTACGAAAGTTGAAAATTTTGCTTTAGATCATTTGGGCGTAGATTTCAAATACTACTGGGTTCAAAATCCAAAGGCACCAATCCTTTCTCTTTATATATATATATATATATTTGTGTATTTGTGTCTTTTTTTGCTAATTTAGTGTAAGAAAATTGAAATTTTTGCTTTATATTAGTTAGTGTAGATTTAGAATGTGCTCTGTATTGTTTACTTTTTGATTTGTATATATATATATATATTTGTGTATATGGGTTGCTGGAAAAATGTTTAAAGAGAAAATAATGAGTTATCAAGTTGGAAATCCAAACAAGTTCCTATTCTTTGCTAGAAATCCAAACAACGAGTTATCAAGTTGAAAATCCAAACAAGTTCCTATTCTTTGTTGGGTTTCTATTCTTTGTTGAAAATCCAAACGAGTGTATATATATACAAATATATCTATTAAACAAATTGTTCCCATGTTTATATATTTGTATGTATATATATATATTTGTTAGAAGAAGAAAAATATTTGTTCCCATGCTTGAATGTGTGGACATATATATACATATATCTATTAAACAAATTTAGAAATTAATTTAATTGGATTTTATTTTCTTTGTTAGAAATCAAAATATGTTTGCATGTGTTTATATATATATATATATATATATGTATTTGTTCGTATATATGAGATTTGAAAAATCAATTGAACCGGATATTGCTTTGTTTGAATTTGGGTTTTGCTTTTTCTCAACAAAACACTTGAGGACATTATGGGCATTTCAACATATATCTTTGGTGACATCAGCAATTTCTATTAGTTGTGTGAACGCTAGTTAGAAAATGGAAATTTTTTGATATTGTCAGTTGAAGTAGGAGAGATTTCTATAATTAATGAAATCACAGAGAAGACCCTTGTATTTGTTAGAAAACTTGGGGAAGGTAAGTATAATTTACCCTTTTTTCTTATAAATTAAACAACTCATTCCCTTCTTCCTCATCTTTTGTTCGCCTCTTTCTCTCTGTCCATGTCACTCAGCTTCATCTCTCTCTTAGATTGTTTTTCCTCTTAGTTTGTTTGTAACACAAATATTGAGTTTAGATGTGGGACTATTTAGGGTGAGGAGAGTTGTAGATTTTATCAAATTTTACCTACCTTATTTTTTGGAATTTTAATGCGCATTCATTTAGAGATTATGGAGCAATTTCAAATTATCAAAGTGATGGTGACGGAGGAGATTATTTTGAGGTAATTCTGGTGGAATACAATATGCTTCTCTAAATCTCTTTGCTTAGAGTTCTATTTTAATTATTCCCAACTTGCAATCCTTTTAATTATTGTGATCATTGATAAATTCTATGAAATTATTTATTATTGATTCGTTGATTATTCTGGTCATTCGATAAAATTCTGCGAAAATATTTTGTGTTAAAAATGGTGATTTGTTTGACCGAATGACGTGAGAATGCTTCGTACATGGATTGAGTGAACCCTACCAATAAGCTTGAACCAATATGCCTGGATAAGCGGTTGTGCTTGAGTGAGGTAGGTGAGGCCAGTCATTGATCATGTACTAAGTAGAACTGGGTATTTGGTTCTAGATTAATTATCATAAGTAAGATTATTTGTTTGAGTAGTTTCGTAAATTACTTGGTATTATCGAATCGTTGGTGCAATGTTATAAATTGTTGATTTATTTTATATTCGAGTTTTGTATTCTTGTCGTATTGTATACTTTCACAATTAATTTATGTTTTAAGTGCGGAGCAAATTTTAGTGACAATTGAAGCAATAAATGAATTATTGAGTTAGAGATTTTGGACCCCACCATTATTATTATATTTGGAGATTTGTATAAATTATATTTTGAGGACATTTGTGTGTAATTTGTTTGTTTGTTTGTTTGTTTTTTTTTTTTTTCTGTAGAGAAAATTTGTATATTTTTTAGGGTTGATTTAATGTATTTAACAGCCCGAAAAGTAGGGCGTTACAAAATGGTATGAAAACGTAGGGGTTAGATCTTATATGGGTTTGTCAGGGCAGTTGATATTTGAAAGGGGGAAAAAAAGCAGTTAGGTATTTCGAGATTAAAAAAAATGATTGGTATTAAAAAAAAAAAAAATCATTGTTTATATTAGAGTGCTCAGCGAAAACATGTTATGCGAGGATTTAGTCGTTATCAAATTTTGGAAGTATTAAGAATTGGAATTTTGAGGACGAAATTAATTTAAAGGGGATAGATTGTAAATTTTTATATTTTTAAAATATTAATAGTTTGTTATAATAGTTTAGTGGTGAAATTTTTAAATGAAAATTTAATTTATTTCTTTATATATATTTTATCTTTTTTATATTTATTTCATTGTTATTCATCTTTTTTAAAAAGAATAAAGCTTCAAACCCCCAGTGGGGGTGCTGGGGGTCTGCTGTGATTGGTGGAAATTTTTTTTTTTTTTTTTTTTTTTTTTTTTTTTTTTTGAGCCAATAACAGGCTGACACGTCACTGAGGGTCTGACTGGGGGTCACCCCCACTGGGGGTCGGAAGCATTGCTCTTTTAAAAATAAATTTGATCTCATTTTCCATCATTCTTTCGGTGGATAATAAATAATAAAAAATAAAAATAAAACATGGCCGACAACTGCCAGGCCAGATACCACCCATGTGCTCTATTCTTTTTATTTTTCTTCCTTGCTTTTCCTTTTACCATTTCTTTCTTTTCTATACTTTTTCTTCCCCTTTCAATTATTTTATTTATTTATTTGTTTTCTTTTATTTTGTAGACACATCCATGTACCATTTTCTTTCGTTTTTCTTTTTCAATTCTTTTCATTCTTTTCAAACCAAACCGAACTCATACACATGCCACATCCTTTCACCTACTCCATTTCTCTTCTTCCTTTTTCTTATAAATTGAACCACTCATTTCTTTCTTCCTCATCTTTTGTTCGGTTCTCTCTCTCTCTCTCTCTCTCTCTCTCTCATATTGTTTTCCCTCTTAGTGTGTTTATAACACAAATATTGAGTTTAGATATGGCAGTATTTAGAGTGAGAGTTTATAATTTTACAAAAGAGAAAAATTTTATATTTTATTAAACTTTACCTATCTTATGTCTTTAAATTTTAATCTACATTCATTTGGAGATTTATGGAGCAATTTCAAATTATCAAAGTGATGGTGACGGAAGATATTATTTTGAGATAATTCGGGTGGAATGTAATATACTTCCCTAAATCTCTTTGCAAAGTGTTCTATTTTAATTATTTCCAACTTGTAGCCATTTTGATTATTGTGATCATTAATAAATTCTGTGAAATTATTTATTCTTGATTCATTGATTATTCTGGTCATTTGATAAAATTCTGTGAAGTATTTTGTGCTAAAAATGATGATTTATCTGACTGAATGACGTGAAAATATTCAGTACATGGATTAAGTTAGTGGACCCTGCCAATAAGCTTGAATCAATATGCCCAGATAAATGGTTGGATGAAGTGGGTGAGGATGGTCACTGGTCATGTATTGAGTAGGACCTGAAATTTGACCCTGGATAAATTATCATAAGTGAGATTATTTGTTTGAGTAGTTTGGTAAATTACTTGGTGTTATCGAATCGTTGGTGCAATGTTATAAATTATTGATTTATTTTCTATCCGAGCTTTGTATTCTTGTTGTGTCGTATACTTCCTTAATTAATTTATTTTTCAGGTGCGGAACAAATTTTAGTGGCGATTGAAACAATAAATGAATTATTGAGTTAGAGATTTTGGGCCACACAACTATTATTATATTTGGAGATTTGTATAAATTATATTTTGGGGACATTTGTGTGTAAATTTTTCTTTTTTTTTTTTAGAGAAAATTTGTATATTTTTCAGGTTGATTTAATGTATTTAACGGCCCAAAAAATGGGACATTACACTTAGTCTTGCCAATAAAATTATACAACTATTAGATATATTGAAGAAGTACTCGTAGAATTATAGAATTAGATAATTTAAATAATAGCACTTCAGCATAAATACTAATAGAACAAAATATTACATTAATTAAGTTATAAAAAGAAATTAGTGTTAAAACTCAACGACAATCAATTAGAAATTATAAACCAAATCCAACATATAATGAAAAATCTAAAAATTCCCTAGATGTTGATTCGTGATTATATATCAATTTTAAGCAATAAATAACAATCTCAATCAAACAATCAAGACAAATCGACACAATGATTTTACGTGGAAAAATCACAATTGGAGCGCCTCCAATTGTGATAAAAAAACCACAGGTAAAAGCCACAAAATAATCCACTAAGAAGACATAAAGGAATTACACAAATATACTTTCAATTACTTAGCGAATTCACGCTCGAAGTCCGTCTTCACCTCGGAATTGTCTTATACAACGTTGAATCCACAATGCGAATCCACAATGATGAGCCACTCCGGAATCCAGCAAAGCTTCTAACCTAAATTCTCCGGAATTCACCGAAAAACAACTCTCTCTTTTGTATTGAACGAAACAAACGATCCTTTGATGTATGCTTGTCAAACCATGAGTTAAACTCAAATAAACATTAAAGAAACTAGCAAAGAAGCTCCAGATGAAAACCCTAATACCCAAAAACAAGATCTGAAAGTTGTACCCTAAAATCGAACTAAAACACATATTTATAAAAAACAGATCCGCGATCTCCGCTCAAGCGCAAAAATGGCCGCTCGAGCGGATCTACGCTCGAGCGCAGGAATGACTGCTCGAGTGGTAAAAAACAATTCCCAATACTTTTGCAGGTGAGTGAAACTTCTAAAAGGTCACGATCTCCGCTCGAGCGCAGGAATGGCCGCTTGAGCAGAAAAACAACTTTGACTGCATTGGCACAATTCGGGTTGGATTAACATCTAAAACTCAAAGCCTCATTGAAATAAAAGTTTAACAAAATTACAACTGAAATGAGTTTTGTCAAACGAAATTGCCAAGAATAAAAACCTAACATATAATACTAGATAAAAGTAAGCAAGTAGCCATTATAGAAGATAGAGAAAAAAAAAAATAGTATAGATAATTATCCTTACCTTTATAAAGAAAATTCACTAAAAGAACTAAAATTTTAAGGTTTTTTTAAGTAAAACTTTAACTAAATAGGTCCTTTTACTAATCTATAATACTTATAGGTTTATTATTTATTTTTGTAATTCTTTCAGAGACTAAATAAGTTTGAATTAAATATTTTAGGGACTTAATAAATTTAATCAATAGTTCATGGACTTTAGGGACTTTGATTTACATACTTTAGAGAGTTTGTAGACTCAATCGATAGTTCAAGAACTAAGTAAACAATTTAATGATAGTGTAAGTGTAGAAAATGTAATAAACTTTTTTATATAAAAAAAAAGGACTTATTTTTTCCCTTTTTTAGTGCTCAATTATTGGACGTTAAATGTGTGCAAGCTTCTCTATACCAACCGATTAATTTCTTCTTTCTTATTTTTTTAAGTAAAAGAATTTTTATATAAAATTTTTTTAAAAAAATTGTGTACAAATATTTTGAAAGCAAATATATATATGCTTGCAATGAAAAAACGATTTTATACACAAATATATATACACATATTTTGTATTTAGTGATGTTTTATTAATTCATTGAAATGATAAAAAAAAATGATGTTTTAAAAAAGAACGGTCATTGCTCTATTACAATAGTCATTGGATTGGAACGATCAAAAATACAAAATCTGTTTGATTTGATTTTTTCAAAAATATTTTTAAATAAATCTTATTTATTTATAGTAATTTTTTTTAATACTTTTTCAATATACCTAATCCAGATATTCTTAAAAAGTAAAATGTATTGACTAAAATATATAAGAAAAATTACTAAAAATAAATAAAAATTAACACAAAAATCTGTGTATATTTTTATTCGAGTTTTCATTTTTTTTTAAATCTAATCTTTGAATCTAAAAAAATATAAAAATATAAAAAAAAATCAATAAATACAAACGAAAACTTATCTAAAAATATTTTTTTTAAAATTAACATTTCCACTTTAGTGATGTTTTTGACTTTTTAAAATTGGTTCATTTCCAATTGTGTCAATTTATAAAACAATTCCACTATAATGATGTTTTGACTTTTTAAAATTGGAAATTATCACCTTTCTAAAAATAAAATTAAAAAAATTAAAAATTGTCTATTTAGTTTATTGGAATGAGAGAGAATAAAATAAAATGGTCATTCATTAAATTCCACTAAGACCATCTCCCATGATTACTCAAACTTTTCATCAAATTTGAATTTGATAATTTGATGAAAAATGAGTCCTTTTCCTACTCCAACGGTTGCATCAAATAGGTATCAAATTAAGAATTTTATTTTTCTTTTATCAAACTGAGGACAAATATGTCTTTTATCAAATCACTGTTCATTGCCATTGCCGGATGTCTTCCTGGATGACCACCTCAAGACAAAAATTTGTAAAAAAATTACACTAGCTGGTCGACTGTCCGGTCGTCCACCCTAATCAACCACCTCAAGGCAAAAAAAAAAAAAAAAAAAATTACACTGGCCGGTCTATCGGTTGGACATTCGCTTGGTCAACTGGTGTTATGATGAAGCTCCAAAATCCTCCGTTAAAGCATTTGATATCAAAGAAAGCTTTTATTCAAATTTAATGAAAAAATTAATGCACCGTTGGAGATACTCTAAGAGATAACTATTATACTATAGTTTTTAGGCCATAGGTCCTTTTTTGAAACCCAAGCTTTAATCTATTTCGGCCAAAAGCACACAATTTGTCCAAAAGAACACTATCCATTGAAATCAAATCAATCAATTTGTCTATCTTCTAAAATTTGTGAAACCTATTTTTTTTATCTGTTGAAATGTGATACATATCACTAATTCAACATCTTATCTATTAAATATTACACATTTCTCTATTTCACCACCTGTTGTAGCTGACCCTCAGTCATCGTCAATGGTCGCCAGCAACTTTCTCTGCCAAATTTTTCGACATCGGCGACTTTCTGGTGTGTCCTTATCACCAAATAAAATTTCTCTTTAATCTAATGCCTTGTATACCCTTTCATGAAGAACTTTTCACTAAATAAGCCAAAAAGTCAAAAAGTCACTATCTTATTTAAGTCACATCATCTTATTTAAATCATATCACCTCTCTAACACATCACATCAAACCCAACCCAAACCCAACCCAAACCCACCAATAAGTCAAAAGTGCACTTTTTTAAGACATCCCAAACCAGCCCTAATTTTCTTTATATTATAATGGTGAATTATGATTTTATTTTTAATGTATTTTTTTAATCAACGAAACATAACAATAAACATTTCGATGAAATAATCATTTAATTTTACTCCAAGAACCATTTTCACAATGAAAAATTCTATTAATACATGAAATTCATACAAAAACTCTACAAAAATGATATGACAATATTATTATTATAGATAAACTTATCTTCATAATTATTTTGTTTTGAAATTGAAAAATTATATTTATACATAAAATTCATACAAAAAACTCTATAAGAATAATGTGACAATGCCATTATCGTAATTAAATGCAAATCAATTGTGTTTCATTTTAAAGTGAATGATTCATAATGAGTCACATCATTATATATGAATTTTTTATTTATATAGTATTACTAATTAAAATTATAAGTCCACATTAAACTACATTATTATCTATATGAAAATTCTATAAATTTTCTATTTCTATATTTACTCAAGTTCACTCACAACTTCATGACAGGATGAAAAGGAAGGTAAGTGGAGAAATTTTTTTACGCAACAAAAACATTGCAGCAAACTTTCCAGCCCAAATTTGGGTGTACTAATAAGTACACACTATCTTTTTATCTTTTTTAGGTCATATCACCTTTTTATTTTTTTGTAATTTTTTTTATAAAAAGTCAAAAAGTACATTTATTTAGATCATCTCAAACCACAAAATTAACATTCCAAACTTCTATCCCGCTAGAAAATAAAAGGCCTTCACTTCAGCAAGAAAAAGCAACAGAAAGTTTAGCACAACAAATCATGAAAGCCATAGAGAAAGTTGAACAAACAACTAACACAGAAAATACAAACAAAATACATAACCACAATCAACAAAAAACCAAAAAAAAAATAGAAACAGCAAGAATTATAGACTCTCTTTCTTAACTTTTGTAACAGAGTTAAGATTGCTTAACAATGCAATTGGCTTGACATAGACACAAAAGATTCAAGCAACCAAACACAAGTAGTAGTCCCAATGATCACGAAAATTAACCTTGTTGCTTAGTGAATGGCTTTCCAAATGGTCCATAACTGCCTTGGTTGGTTGGTTGGTACCAAAGGTAATACAACTCACAAATGTACCCAATAAGGATCAAGAGTATACGAACCGGTTATGGATGCTAGAAACTCATCTGGGTAATTCAGCGTAACCTATTCTTATTACAAAAACAAACAAAATACGAGTGATGGTACTGATAACATATAGTAAAATAAAAAATAAAAATTTAAATTTTACAAAACTTACCGTATTGAAATTGCTTCCAGGGACACAACCAATGAGGGGCTCAGACAAAACCAAACTTCCATACTCAACATAAACGAATTGCAAGAACTTAATAGCATCATCACTATACAAAATAAAAATCTGTGCAAGCTCTGTTTTCCCTTTGTGTTTCTAAAAAATAAAAAAATAAAAAATGCAGTTCTTTTTTCTTTTTCTTTTTCTTTTTTGTAATCGGGCATAATTTTAAAGGGAAAATTAAAAATATAATTAAATTATTTAATGATACCAGCATTTTCTGTTATTTTTTTACAATAAAGTAACATAAAAAACAATCTATAATAAAAAAGCTAAACCTCAAGGGAGGTTTCTCTCACTTTAGAAACCTTATGTGAGGTATTTGTAATTTTATTAAACTTCATGGGTGGTCAATGTATTAAAAAAGTAAACATCAATGGAGATTTTTGTCATTTCACAATTGAAAATTAAATCTCAAAAGAAATTTAAGTCATTTCAAAAACTTTAAAAGATGTTTCTGCAATTTCTAAAAGTAAACATCAATCGGCTTATGTAATTAAAAAGTAAACATCAATTGGCTTATGTAACTATTAGGTCAATTAGTCATCGCTTAAGTTCTATTAAAATAATTTGAAAAAATTGGTATCGTAGAATGTCCCATTCTTTTTTTTTTTAAATGCACAATAAGATAGTGTTATATTTTTTTAGCTTAAGGTCTCAAAGCATCACACAAAAAGATATAGGGTGTAACTCTGAAAATTGAATACGAAAAGAGAGAAATTCAATACAACATCATTTATAGTCTTTTTACTCATTTCCAATTAATACAATAGCTTCTACCAAAACAGAACCAACAACCCTAAAAAAAACAATTGACATTTATAGATGTTTGGTTTTGCAATTTGGGTAATTTTTTTTTTTTTTTTTTCCTTCATCTTTTTATTGACACCCAAATCAAGATTTACATCCATTGGTTTGAGGCAGCAAAACTTGGCAGACTTGAATGAAATTGGATACCTGAACCTATTAAAATAAGAGAATCTAAGGACTTGACTAGCCTTCAAAGGTTTTCCACCATTCATCAAGCAATCATCAATGGAGGGCCTCTTGAAGTGTTGTGGGTTCACTAAATTTGCACAGGCAAACTGCCCACAGTGGAGATGAAGATTGGAAGGAAGAAAATCAACAGAAAGACAGGTGTCGACAATCTCAACTATGTACTCTGGTGTTCCTGTTTTTGAACCTTTGCATTGTATGATGCTTATGTCTCTCTTTGTCCAATTCCTTAATAAATAAAAAAATACAAATACAAATACACTCACCGAAATTTGCTTAAAATACAAATTATTTCATGTGATTATAAAAATTACATCACAGCCTTTCTAGTTTCTAATCACATAACAAATGACCATTTTTATTGATAAATTATCAAGTTAATTAATAATTTTTAATGATGTCATAAATATATTTCAATTAACAATTCAAGTAATTTTATTGTTGTGTAGTATAGCAGTTAAAAATTTCATTTTTTCTACTGCTAAAATAAAAAAAATTGACGAGAAAGTATTTATAATTTTTAAAATTATAAGGAACAATCCATATTTTAGATAAAGTTTAAAGGGTATATTTGCAATTTATCCTAAAATAATTATAGCAAAAAAAAAAAAATCCCACTTGAGACTAAAGAGTTGTGTTTTCATTTTATTTTATTTTTGTTTTCATGTTTTGGAAAGGAAAGCAATGAAAAAGTTGAAAGCATCTATCATTTTCATGGAAAAAGTATACTTATTATAGGTTTTTTTTTTTTGTTTTTGTTTTTGTTTTTGTTTTTTTTCACTAAAAGACAAATTAGTTACAAAAAAAAAAAAAAAAACAAATCCAAACAAAATATTACATCAAACCCCATAATCATTTCACTTTTTCTCTCCAAACATCACATCAAACAACAAAAAAACTCAACTATCTTTCCAAACACAAAAAAAAATTTCTCCAATAATATCCTACAACTAAAAAAACCTACAAAAAAATCCACTTCCCAAACACTCACTTATTATCCATTTAAAAAAAGGGAGAGGTTTATCTCTGGTTGCCATTGGGCCTCTGTAGGCCTACCACAGAAACTGTATCGATAATTCGAACCATTCAATATGTACGACTCGTCAAGTAATTCATCAATGTAAAAAATTACGTTGATCGAATATCGATAACCACTTGATTATATCACATTTGTATAAATAATTTATTTTAAAAATCATACTTACCGTTAACACAAATATAATTAGATTTTAAAATAGATGAACAAGATTTAAAATTGTTCTCATATGTTTCAAATTGCGGCACTCACTCATGGTATAAACCAAGATGAAATATTAGTTTCTCTGCACAAATACATCATTCATATTGAGAAACCCCGTATCTTTATATAATAAAAATAATATGTATATTTTTAATTTTCTTAAATAATTATTCACAATATTTTGAATTTAATAGTTTGTATATTTTTATACTAAAAATTTATTCAAAATAAAATAAAATAAAATATTTTTGACTTTATATTATTACTCAATATTAATTTTGAACCGTATGATATTTTTATTATATTTTTCTTTATATTTTTTGTAATCAAATTACACTAGAACGTAATATTTTCTGTACTAAAACTCAAAAAAAAAAAAAAAAAACCATGGGTTTGCTCCCCAGGTTTTCTCACTTTCCACCTTCAATCTTATGTGTCAAAACGTGGTGGGCATGCTGATGCCATACCACCAGGTGTTCAACTTCTTTTTCTTTTTCTTTTTTTTTTTATAAATTCTTTTCATTTTCTTTTATCTTCTTTTACTCTTCCTCATTTTGCCCATAAATCACTACAAGAAATTGCACTTTTGGCAATTACTTTTGGTGACGACGTCAATTTTTCATCGCCAAAAGTATATTTTTGGCGACACAGTGATCAATTGCGTTGGTAAAAGCATACCTTTACTGACACAATTTGCTATCGTCGCTAAAAAAGCATAACAATCGTTTAGCGCCAAATTTTTTGGTTGGCGCCAAAATTTCAGAACTTTTAGCTATGAGGCTTATGTTTTAGCAACACAATGAGCGTTGCTATTAGTGTGCATACTTTTGGCGATGACAAGTTAGCGTGGGCAAAGAGTTAACCATTTAGCCACGATAACACTATTCGTCGGTAAAAGTTTTGCTAGTGGAATGATGTGATTTAGTGCTTTGTATTTTTTATTACAATTTTTCAAAGAGTTTTAAATATTCTAATTACTGAATTGTAAAATTAAAATGATCATTGAATTAGATCACAAAATGAACCCATTAAGCCCAAACGCACTCTTATGTTGAGATGACTAATTTGAGATAATTTAAACTTTTTCAAAGAATATGGTTAGATTATTTATTTCAATATGTTTGGTTTTATTTTCAGAAACTAGTTTCAATTTTTTTCCCCTAAAAATCTAAAAAAAATTGGGTGAAAAAAAAAAACTTACTATTTTTGTATATTTTTATCTTTTACATCATAAATACTTTATTATATTTTGAAAATATAATTTTGATTTTAATTGCTCTCAAATTATTTTTAATTTTTTTCAAAAAAACAAATCTAAAAATTGTTTTGAAATTATTATTATTATTATTATTATTATTATTATTATTATTATTATTATTAATTTTTATTTGATTTTATTTGGTGGGGGTGATCTGATTGTCTGCGGTGGTCAATTCCCTCTCAAAATTCCCTCCATTTTTTTCTCCCTCATCAAATCTCTCCTCATCAATCTCCACGATTTCACTCTTGCACACCCTTATCTCAGAATTCGTAGTTATCTCTCCCTCACGATTTCACTCTTGATCGTAGGGTTTGTGCCGTTTGCTGCTGCCATGCGAGACAATCGGTGCTTCAGTCTGCCCCTACAGGTTTGTTCCCTTTTTGCTTTGTATCTCAATGCCCCTGCTTCTTTCTCTCAATTTCTTAACTGAATATATGTTTGAGTATGTGACGCCATTATATTTTGTATTGTATTCGGTGACTGACACTGAAACATTATGGTTAAGAGTGCAAGAAAGATGTTTGCATATGTAGCTTCGTTGGTATTGACTCCCATTATTGTGAGTGATCATGATTTCGCCTCTTATATATGGTTGTAGACTAGAACTATGCTTAATTGAGATGCCCCATATGTTGCTGTGTAGTATCGAGTCCCATCAGTTTATGTTTTTAATAGAATTCTGATTTTTACACATTGAAATATTTATATTGAAAATTAGCATTATAAGATGTTATGTCTGCACACTTGTGCATACTTAAATATGGCATGGTTATATTACATTTTTGAAGATGTAGGTGATTTTGTTGATAAGTAAGCATCTAGAAAATTGAAATACCTTCCTGGGTTGGTTTGGATGACAGATGGAAGTGTTTCAGCTCCCACTGTGTATTGTTCAACTTTGGGTCTGGGTTGGTTTGGCTGCTGGCTCATGCAACTCAGATAGTTGGGTTGGGCTGGCTATTTTTGTTATGTTTTTAGGCCTATGTTGGGATTTTTGGTTGTCAGCTATTGTTGGGGTTTTTGGCTGTCTATTATTGCCAGAGTGTATTGTTCACCTTTGAATTGGAATCTCTCCAATTCCTCTTCCTTTGTTTTGGGCAAATAACTTTTGAAATGCAATGGGATACAATACAACAATGTTTTCAACAACTTACCTAACATTTACTGACATTGTAAGTCTTATATAAAAAAAAATTGTTACCAAATAGGCTATTGCTTGTGTAATGCTCCTTTAGGATAATAAGTTGACAATAATAAATTAAAAGAAATAAGAGAGAATTATGCCATTGGTCATTGTAATTTTTTCTTTATGCTGATTTGGTCTCTATAATTTTGATTAATTTAAATTCTATCTTGTTTTTTTTAATTGTGTTAATTTGGTGGAGAATGGGTTTATGTATGTTGTTTAATCATGCTTGCTGGCTCATGCAACTCAGATAGCTGGGTTGGGCTGGCTGTTTTTGTTCTGTTTTTAGGCCTATGTTGCGATTTTTGGTTGTCAGCTATTGTTGGGGTTTTTGGCTGTCTATTATTGCCAGAGTGTATTGTTCACCTTTGAATTGGAATCTCTCCAATTCCTCTTCCTTTGTTTTGGGCAAATAACTTTTGAAATGCAATGGGATACAATACAACAATGTTTTCAACAACTTACCTAACATTTACTGACATTGTAAGTCTTATAAAAAAAAAAATGTTACCAAATAGGCTACTGCTTGTGTAATGCTCCTTTAGGATAATAAGTTGACAATTATATATTAAAAGAAATAAGAGAGAATTACGCCATTGGTCATTGTAATTTTTTCTTTATGCTGATTTGGTGTTTGAATTCTTGCTTCTGTAAAGCATACATATTCTTTTAGGAGAGCTGAAAACTCCTTTTAGATAAACATAGAAGTTTCATCAAAGAGGGGGTATTGATTGGTGTAGTGGTAAATGCTTGAGTTCCCGTGTATGCAAATATGGGTTTGAATTGAAAAATGTAGTTCCATCTCACAAATATTACAGAGATTAGGCCTGTAGCCACTCTTAGTCCTTCCCTATGCCCTTAATTTGTAGGAGCCCATTAGGTAATGTCCTTTAAGGATGATATTGGAATGAATTAGAATAGTACATTGCCATGCCAACTGCCTTTTGCCATTTAACAGACATTAACAATATATATATTTTTTTGTTTTTTTTGTTTTTCTGTTGATAAATGTAAAAAACACTTAACTTAATACATAATATATGCAGATATAATGGAATTTTAAAGAATTTGTTGGTCGAAACCTTGATACAAAATTAAAAAAACCTATAGGTAGATGCACCTTTATTGACGTTGATGTGTCACTCTACACTTATATTAACTACTTTGTCTTCATGTTTAAAAACTAAATAAATAAATAAATAATAATACTAATAATAATAATAAATAAATAAAAGGTTATGTCCTATTGGTATTAACTACTATCTTATGATCAGATATGGACAGGAGTTGGATGTTAATTTCTGATAGATTCAGTCAGCCATATGTAGATGGGGTGAACTCATTTATTGAATTTGCAAAGGTTCATTTGGGTGAGGCTAGGGAGATTAAGTGCCCATGCATAAATTGTTGTAACTTTTATAAGCATGAGTATGATATTGTGAAGGCTCATTTGCTCATAAGTGGGATGATAGTATCATACACCACTTGGTTAGAACACGGTGAACTTCCAGAACACAATAACCTTGATGAAAGCAATGGTGAGAATGACGAGGATAAAGATGAATATGATGAACTGATAGAGGACTATCAAAGGGGGAATTTTATGGAGGGTGATACTCTAGAAAGAGAGGATGTACGACACTTTGATAAATTGTTAGATGCTTCCCAATGTTGCTTGTACCCAGGTTGCAAAAACTCGGATACTTTGTTTTCATTCGTTATTCAGATGCTACATGTGAAGGTAGAAAATAGGTGGAGCAATAAGTCTTTTGACAAGGTTTTGGAGATACAAAGGCGATTCCTACCAGAAGGCCACGTGGTGCCAGGGTCAATTTACGAGTGCAAGAAGTTACTACGTGAGTTGGGCTTGGGGTACGAGCCCATCGATGCATGTAAACATGATTGTGTACTATTCTGGAAGGAGAATGCTCACTTGGAAAAATGTCCCACATGTCAAGCATCTAGGTACAGAGTAAATGATAGCAAGGGTAAGAAGATCCCTCACAAGATATTGTGTTACTTCCCATTGACACCTAGGTTGAGAAGATTGTACATGTCTAGGAAGACGACAAAAGACATGAGATGGCATAGTGATAAGCGTGTGGATGATGGTGTAGGGAGGCATCCAGCTGATTGTAAAGAGTGGAAGGAATTTGATTTGCATTATCCAGAGTTTGCCCAGGAGACTCGCAATGTTAGGTTGGGCCTAGCCACCGATGGGTTCAACCCTTTTGGGAACATGAGCACTTCCTATAGCATGTGGCCTGTCATACTCATGCCCTATAACCTCCCACCTTGGAGATATATGAAGGCCCCTTTTTTCATGATGTCCTTACTTATTCCTGGACGTAATCAACCAGGGACTGATATTGATGTCTACCTAAGGCCGTTGATTGATGAGTTGAAGGAGTTGTGGGAGAATGGCATCATGACTTACGATGCCTCCACTGAATAGACCTTCCGGATGCATGCAGCTGTAATGTGGGCCATAAATGACTTCCCTGCATATGGTGACTTATCCGGATGGAGAACTAAAGGTTATTTGTCTTGCCCTCCTTGTAATGATAATCCGTTGTCACGCGGGTTGATCAGTAAGATTGGGTGGGTGGGTCATCGAGCTTACTTGCCTGATAACCACCTTTGGAGGAACGACAAGAAGTTTGATGGTTCAACTGAGCTTAGAAAGAAATCCTTGGATTTACTGGTGGAAAAACTAATGGCTCAATTGGATCAATTGCGGGAAGTCAAGTTTGGAAAGGATCCTACCAACAAGAAAAGACCACGAGAGTCTGAAGAATTGAATTGGACAAAGAAAAGCATAATGTGGGAGCTACCGTATTGGAAGAAATTAAACCTCCGACACAATCTTGATGTCATGCACATTGAGAAGAATATTTGTGAAAACTTTTACAGGACGATGTTGGCCATAGATGGGAAAAACAAGGACACATACAAAGCACGTGATGATTTGCAAGAAATGGGCATAAGGCAAGAATTGCACCTACAGAGAAAAGATAACGGATCCGTTGTAAAGCCTCGGGCAGCATACACATTGGATTCTCGACAAATAGATGGTTTTTGTGAATTCTTGAAGTCTATTAGTTATCTAGATGGCTATGCAGCAAACATCTCAAGATGTGTGACTTCTAAAAATGGAAAATTATTGGGCATGAAAAGCCATGATTGTCATGTCCTGCTTCAGCGACTTCTACCAATTGGCATGCGTGGTTTTGTGAACAAGGAGATCTGTACAACACTATTTGAGTTAGGCAACTTCTTCCAAGAACTGTGCTCAAAAACATTAAGGCAGACTGATTTGGAAAAAATGGAGGAACGAATTGTGCTCATACTTTGCAAGTTGGAGAAAATTTTTCCTCCAGCTTTCTTTGATGTGATGGTCCATTTGGCTGTTCACTTGCCTCGTGAGGCCATGTTTGCTGGACCGGTGCAATATCGATGGATGTACCTGATCGAAAGGTAATCATTATGAACATATGGTTATTTATTAATTTGTTATAACTAAACTATTGTGCAAAAATCCACCCATAAAAGACTATTGTTTAAGAAGTAATTTTCTTGCATCAAGAAGCATAATTTTCATTGTCAATTTTTGTTGAAGGTTTCTCGGGACTTTGAAAGGGTATGTCAGTAATAGAGCACGTCCAGAAGGTTCTATCGCTGAGGCTTACATTGCCAAAGAGTGTCTTACTTTTTGTTCAATGTACTTAAAAGGGATTGATAAACCTGAACGAAATGATGATGGTGGTGAACGTGGTACCGGGATGGAGGTCTTCACCCAAAATGCTCGTCTATTCTCACCAATCACAAGGGCTCTTGACCCTTCACAAAATGAACGAGAAATGGCTCACTGGTTTGTGTTGTACAATAGCTCTGAGGTGGAGCCATATATTGAGTATGTATTTAAGTTTAATTACGTTTATGCATCATCATTCCATTTTGTTTCGAACTCTCAAAGTTAATTACGTATATTACATTTCCTTGGGTAGGGAGCAGAAGAATATTTTACATAATCTACAAGGACGTGACATAACTCGGGTACAACGAGAAGAATTTCCAAAATGGTTCAAAAATCGTGTAAGATGTACTAAAGAAAATAACTGAATACAATTGTTGAAACTTTCAATTCACATTAACTTAGTACACTTGTTATATGGTGTTTTATGTAGATGAATGATTTGCGAACGAAAGGGTCACCTAAAGCAACTGACGAATTGTGGTCATTAGCAAATGGTCCTGGATTGGTAATTGACTTTTATTCTGGGTGCATCTACAATGGAATTCGATTCCATACTAGAAACCATGAAAATCATCGTACCTGCCAAAATAGTGGGTTGGTCGTAGAAGGGGACCATAATGGGAACCAAATTAATTTTTACGGCTACTTGTGCAAAATATGGGAATTGAAATACTTGCATGGGGGTACAGTGGTTTTGTTCCAATCTGAATGGTATGACACCGG
Organism: Camellia granthamiana; assembly: GCA_036172215.1. NCBI lineage: Eukaryota > Viridiplantae > Streptophyta > Magnoliopsida > Ericales > Theaceae > Camellia > Camellia granthamiana. The sequence continues at coordinate 157,173,584 of CM069907.1, read as the reverse complement.
TCACAAGAATAGAATATACTCCGATGAACATGTCACAAGTATTGATGTTACAAGGCTTTGGTATAAAGATGACCAATTTGTTCTACCTAGTCAAGTAAGACAAGTATTCTACGTCAATGATACCAGCAAATGCAAAAATTGGAGAGTCGTTGAACGTGTTAAGCATCTGGGAGTATGGGATATACCAGAGCGGGATGATGTCTCTAATGATGCTTTTCAACAGGATGAAACCACTGATGGTGTTGGGGTAGTGATCCAAGATAATGATGTTCAATACAGCAGGGATGATATGGATCCTGAGATCATTTTCAATGATCAACTAATGGCAGAGAATTTAGTTCACAATGATGAAGAGGATGACACAATCATAGAGTATAATGATGATGAAGATGATGAACTGCATAGACAACCTGATGTTGATGCAGATCCTGATATATATCTTGATATAGATTATGATATGTAGTGTTTGATATAGATCTTGATATAGAGTATGATATGTAGTGTTTAATTTTTAATTATATGGACAAGTGTTATAATTTAATAATAAATTGCTTGGTTTACATTGCATGGCATTGTTTTTCAAATTTCATAGCATTGTTTCTTATTTCATTTCATTTAATTATATGCCATATGTACAGTTACAAAGATGTCCAGAAATGGTAAATCATTTCTGAAGCCCGGCGGCTTAGTCCAGAAGATGACGAAATATGAGAAGGATAGGAAAAAAACAATCCAGAAAAATAAAATCAGATTTGATGCTCTAGGGATAAAGTCCCTCAAGAATTCAATGTTTGGTTCTATTGAAAAGGACAATAGTGAAAGTTGTAGGGTGGAAAAGAGAAAGGTGGGTGAAACTAATAATGACGAGGACTATCAACCACTTGACGATGATGAAGGACTGAGTTCTTCAAGTGATAATGGCGAGCCTTTTGATTCTCAAGTGATTGAGGTAATAAATGTGTGTTTAAAAAGTAGTTTCTCTATTTTTTTCACTTGTTATATTACTTGTGGTATGTTTAGTTATTTCAAATTTATTTTTTATTAAGCAACCTTAACTTATTTAAAATGTACTAACAATTCTTTTTTATATTATGTCAGGATATTCATATGGGTCCCGGTAAGAAAACAAATAGGTGTGTAGCTCGCCTAATAGCTTCACAAACACCTAGGGAAAAGAGAAGTACTGTTGATGAAGATACATTTACTCTTCCGAGACGACTTGTAGCTGCACAAGTTAATCATTCAGAGAGCACACCTGAGGTCTCGACCCAACCTATCCATCTTCCCGCCTTACATACTAGGCCCGATCAGCTCCCTACCTCTGCCACTCAACCTAACCACCTTTCAAGTCCATGTACTGTGACTAACAGTGGAGGTGAGAAATAAATGAACACTTAAATGAAATGATAATTTCTTATCTCAATATTTATTTAGTGCATTCATGTTTTATGTCGACTAAATTGAATAAAATTTTGGTCATAATAGAATCAATTCCAGTTTTGGGCAAGAAACGTGTATGAGGACCGACCCGAGGAAAGAATGTGGAGAAGATTATAAAGGAACGTGGTGATCGAATACCCGTTACACTTAACCGTTTGACCAAAGCAATAGAAGGGGATTATGCCACACCGCTAGCAGCTGCTCTTGGTCAACAAATTCGAGTTCATGCCCCAGTTTGAAATGATGGATGGCTTTTGGGTTAAGAGAGTCCATTGTTACAAGAGTTGGGGTAATTTGAAATATATGTGTTATGTATTTAACATGTTATTTATGTTAATCGCAATGATATATAAAATATATTGAATTTTATTATTTCCAATTGCAGCAAACTTTTAACTTTGGGGACTACAATAATGATGTGGATGTGAGATGTATTATTGATCATAAGTGCCAAACTTTGTACAGTGAATGGAAAAGTAGATTACACACACACTACAAATCCCTTAAAGAAGACAATGTATCTGACCTCAAAAGTCAGATACTATATCCTTGTACAAAGGATGATTGGGAATGGATGATTGACAATCTGTGGGAAACTGATGATTGGAAGGTATTTATAAAAATATTTACTAAAGTAACATCCTCCTATATATTAATACCTAATTTTTTTTTTAATTTGTAGGTAAAGTCAGAGAATGCGATGAAAGCGAGAGGTTGTGTGAAGTATAATCATACGAGCGACTCGAGATCATTTGCATCGCGAGCATCTATCATTGTAAGTGTAGATTTACAAATTTGAACATACTAAATTATAAATACAGAATTATTGATTGACTAGAAAATCTAATGAAATGAAAGGTACAAGGAAGCAAACCGACTATTACGAAACTATTCGAGGACACCCACAAACGTCACCGACATGGGAGAGTGTGGATAAATAACACAGCTGAGGAACATCATGTAACCATAACTATTTCAATTTCAATAATAAATGTTTGCATTTTGATATTATGTTTTAAGCTTATTTATGTTTCATTCATAGGCCACTATGGTTTCAAAGATTGCTGAGCAATCTCAACCTAGTGTCACACATCCATTGTCTGAGGAGGAGATTTCCAGAGAAGTACTTGGGAAGAGGTCAGTCTACTTGAAGGGATACGGGATCCGGAAGGACAATACTTCATCTTCTACACATTTTGAGGCTCCTAACTCCGAGGTGATTGTTCTTCAACAGCAGTTAGTTGACCAGCGACAACAATTAGCTGACCAAGGAAAGCAATTAGTTGACCAGGCTCAAAACATGAGTACAATGCAAACTATCATTCAAATGTTGGCAGCAAAAAATGGGATAGATCTAGCAAACATTCCGGGGTTAGTTCCAAGCAACAATGTCGGGGAGGATGCATCGGGTGTAAGGGAGGATGAAACTTCTCTCGGTTGAAATAGAGGTAAATTTGACACCACATTAAATTGATTTACTTTATTTAACCAATCCTAATAAAATTGTATATTATTGTTGAAGTTAATGCATTAATAAAATCTTACTATTTTTATCCTTTTGTTCACAGGTTGGTGATGGATGTTCGTGGTTCAGTAGTGATATATATCGTTTTGCACGTTGGCATTCATTTAATTTTTCTTTGTTTCGTTTTATAGGTTTTTCCTGTTGAATGCTTATATACTTTTTGAAATTATTATGTTTGGGATTGTTGGATATAGTTAGACGCATTTTAGGATTCTTATGTTTAGTATTGTTGGATATTTGAATAAAATTTGGGATATTGAAATGCATTTGATATTAATTTGGTTACATTACTCATTGTTATGATGTGTTCAGTTTAGTTTTTATGCAATGTTATGTAATGGTTTTTTTTGTATGTTTTACAGAGAAATACAGGTTACTTAGAAATACACGTTCAGGAAGTGGATCAATTAGGGTTTAGGTGTAGTATGAATTGCTAAGTAATAATAGGTCATGGGAAGCTAAGATTGAATTTGTTTTAGATGGTTAGGCTGACAATATTTTAATCATCAAGAAAGAAGTATAGTGTAACAACCCACATTTTTGGCCTAGTCATGTTCACGTGCATTCACATACCTTTGTCTTGTTAAGTTAGCATGTATGAATCTTGTCTTGTTTTGTACGTATATGATTTGCCTAAGTGTTATATGTATGCTCTGTTCCTCCCTTGTTATGTTAAGCCTAGATCATTTCCAAGCCGAGGTCATCTTAAGCCTTTAACTGTTTTGGAATCCCTTTGTTTGACCTCTACCCTTGTTTTGGCATATTGGCCGAGATGATTATCATCTGGGCCGAGGTGTGTATCGCCGAGGCCGAGATGTGTATTATCTGGGCCGAGATGTTATCTTGAACCCAAGTGTTGTCCTTCCTAGCCGGGATCATTGTCATCTTAGTTGCCGAGGCTCTGTCCTTCTAAGCCGAAGTCATTGTTACCTTACTGCCGAAGTGTTGTTCTTAGCTGAGGTCATTGTCCTTTGTTTTGCCGATGTCTTGTCTTTTGCCGATGTCATCACTTGCCGGGGTGTTTGCTGTGAAGCTTGTTAGATACGCTTTGTCAGAACCTAGTCTTGTCAATCAGTCACCTTTTGAGGAGGACCAACTCGGTAGTGCCACGTGGCCGAGCTGAGTGTTAAGTCAGCCGTTAGAAAGAGAAACCCATCATTTGTTATATTTTGTTCTAAGGAAGAGAGAGAAGCTCTAAGGAAGAGGGAGAGGAGTTCTTGAGGGAGAGTAGATCTTCCAAGCTTGATTCCGAGAGATCAAACCGTTAGATTCGTGTTCTAAGGTTAGATTCTTGATCAATGTATGATGTTCTTTATGTTTATGTTATTGCATTGCATGATTGAATATGATTTGTAAGCCATGCATTGCTTTGAAGTTCGGTTTTAGAAAGAGAAGATGATATTCAAGTGTTCTTCAAGAAAAGTCATGTTTTGATCCGAAAGCTCATGGCAAGATTCATGTTTTCATGTTTGTTTTTGTATGATCTTCAAGTATGGGTACCCAGGTCCATGTTTTCGAACTCATGGCATGAAATCCCAGATTTTGTAATGAACAAGTTATGATTTTTAGCATTCATGTTCTTCATGTTCTTCACGGGTGGAAACCCAGATTTCCAGTCTTCACTTCCCGAAGTGTAGTCGCTGAGATCATTCTCACTTAGACCTCACACTTAGGCCAAGCATCGTATCTCACCTTGGCCTACCTTGCATGATCGCTTGCACCTTTGGTTTGTCTGGTATGAACCTCGGCATGCAGCTGCACGCCGAAGCCTTGGTAGCCACACCTCGGCCAGGTGGTGTGGGACCTCGGCACAGACCTGGTTGGTACCCAGCATGTCTTTCTGACATGTAAAACAGTGTTTTGACTTTCAGCATGTTTTCCCGAGATCATTTGCATGTGTGTAAGACTTGTTTTGAGATGTATGTTCAGTAGACCTTGCCATGTGTTTGTAGGACTTGGACCTTTGCCTCGATCCCGACGTCCCAAGAGCTAGGTGAGTGGTATTTTTAATAAAGCTATGTTATAACGCCTTGTTAAAGCTTTGCTTTGCTTGTTCTGAAAAGTATTTGTTAAGCATGAATGATTACCCATATTTTTATGTATCAAGAATAAGTTTTGACTGCTAAGCATAAGTTCGGTTTCGGTTATCATCCTCGGGAAGTCCTTACGTGCTGGAGGACTCTAAGCTTATGCAGCACAAATTTGGAAGTCCGTACGTGCCAGGGGACATAAAGCATAAGTGGCACAAGTCCGTACGTGCCAGGGGACTTTAAGCATAAGTGGCACAAGTCCGTACGTGCTAGGGGACTTTAAGCCTAAGTAGCACCTTTGTTTTGCCACCGACGGTCTATGAACGGGTGGGTATGTTTTGTTATAAGTTAAGCCAAGCACACGTTTTGATACAAGATATGCTAAGAATACGTTTCGGTTCAAGTTATGCCAAGCACATGTTTTGTAAGGTTTGATTGATGAATACGGTTCATCCTATGTTTTGATAAGTAAGCAAGTTTTGAAAGCTCAAGTACATGTTTTGATACAAGTTATGCTAAGTATGTGTTTTGATGCAAGCCATGTTATACGTATGTTTTGAATAAGCTACGCTATAAGTACAAGTTTTGAACAAGCTATGATATATGTATTGTTTTGACAAGAACCTCGGGAATCATTCATTAAACCCTTTATTACTTGTACCATTCACTGAGTATCCAAGCTCACCCTCTCTATGTATATATGTAGGTTCCAAGCTAGAAGTCGGCTTCGCCGAGATGTTTGTTGTGCCCGATGTTTTGTATGCACGTTTACGTCGGCAATGCTTATGTCGGCATTTTGTGTTTTTAGGTCGGCAACCTTATGTTTACATCGGCAGTTCTGCAGACGATGATCTCTTGACTTGTATTCGTTATATTTGTGTATGTCCGCTTGTGAAGCTCTTTTGCAAAGATGTATTATGTATTTTGTTTACGTTGTAAAGTTATGTAAGGATGCATGCCATTCCATTTGACTTATGCACAGCTCTTGTGGACCACTTGTATTTTGTTATTGCTTCCGCTCTTGTTAGCCCCATAGATTATACTCTGATTGTGTGTGATCTTTGTAAGTTGGCCTTTGGTAATCTCGGATTACTGGCCATCACGGCACCATCCTACTAGGGGCGGGTTGGGGTCGTGACAGAATGGTATCAGAGCACAAGTTCCTTATAGTACGTTGTTCACACACTTGAGTCCTAAAGAGCATAGGTTTTCCCTTAGGCTTGATGTTAAGATTGCATCATATTGCTTGCTACTTGACAAGGTGTGCATCATCTCGGCATGATCATTTGTTATTTGCATACATGTTTATTTGTTCACTTTGTTTTAAGAGTCGCATTTTGCATACCTTTAGCATCATGAGAAGAGGTAGACCCCCAGTTCGCCGAGTTCAGTCTGAAGACAGGTTGGACAGACTAGAAAGGATTGTCGAAGGTCTGGTTGGAGAGTTAAGGCAAGCAAGGCAACAGAACATTGGTACTACATCTACTCGGGCCGAGCAGACTGATGGCCGACGTGAAGATCCGCTTCCACCTCCTCTAGTGCAGCAAGTGCCTCCACAGCCAGCTTTGTATGGGGATGGTACATTGACTTTGATTAAAGAATTCAAGAAGATGAAACCGCCGAAGTTCCAAGGAGGTATAGAGCCGATGAAGGCAGAAGCATGGGTTCTTGAGATGGAAAATTTGTTCGAGGTTTTTCCCAGCACCGACGCTCAGAAGGTGGCATTGGCAGCATTTACTTTGGAAGATGACGCTCGCAGATGGTGGATGATGATCCGAGAAGGTAATCCGGACTTGACTTGGGCCAGATTTTTAGAGTTGTTCTACAACAAACACTTTCCCCTAAGTGTTCGAAACCAGAAGGCTACCGAATTTCAGACTTTGATGCAAGGCAACCGCACAGTGGCGGAGTATGATCGCGTTTTTACTGAATTGGCGAGGTTTGCACCTCACATGGTCAACGATGAATATATGAAGGCTAGAAAGTTTGAGAGTGGACTTCGTGGACCAATACAAGACCGGGTTAACCTGCACAATATGCCAACGTACGCTGGAGTGTTAGATAAAGCCATCTTAGCAGAAGCCAACCTGAACAGAAGTCAAGGTTCAGGAGAGAGCCAGAAGAAGAAGCAAGCCCATAACAATCAGAAGAAGAGGCCGACTTATGACAATCGCGAAGAGGAAGTAGACCTGGATGATGCCGAGGAGAAGACAAAGGAGGATCATCCCAACAACGCAAATCAGGAAGGTGGCCCCAGGCCGACATGTACAAGTTGTGGAAAGCTACATTTTGGAGAGTGTCATTGGGAAACTGGAGCATGTTTTGGATGTGGTGAGATGGGTCATCGCATTAAGGATTGCCCCAAGGTAAAGGCTGGAAACGATAAGAGGAGATGAGAACCCGCTGTTCGGAATTTGTTTGGAGAACATGGTAAGTTAAGTTTGGAGGACCAAACTTCTTTAAGGGGGGAAGGATGTAACAACCCACATTTTTGGCCTAGTCATGTTCACGTGCATTCACATACCTTTGTCTTGTTAAGTTAGCATGTATGAATCTTGTCTTGTTTTGTACGTATATGATTTGCCTAAGTGTTATATGTATGCTCTGTTCCTCCCTTGTTATGTTAAGCCTAGATCATTTCCAAGCCGAGGTCATCTTAAGCCTTTAACTGTTTTGGAATCCCTTTGTTTGACCTCTACCCTTGTTTTGGCATATTGGCCGAGATGATTATCATCTGGGCCGAGGTGTGTATCGCCGAGGCCGAGATGTGTATTATCTGGGCCGAGATGTTATCTTGAACCCAAGTGTTGTCCTTCCTAGCCGGGATCATTGTCATCTTAGTTGCCGAGGCTCTGTCCTTCCAAGCCGAAGTCATTGTTACCTTACTGCCGAAGTGTTGTTCTTAGCTGAGGTCATTGTCCTTTGTTTTGCCGATGTCTTGTCTTTTGCCGATGTCATCACTTGCCGGGGTGTTTGCTGTGAAGCTTGTTAGATACGCTTTGTCAGAACCTAGTCTTGTCAATCAGTCACCTTTTGAGGAGGACCAACCCGGTAGTGCCACGTGGCCGAGCTGAGTGTTAAGTCAGCCGTTAGAAAGAGAAACCCATCATTTGTTATATTTTGTTCTAAGGAAGAGAGAGAAGCTCTAAGGAAGAGGGAGAGGAGTTCTTGAGGGAGAGTAGATCTTCCAAGCTTGATTCCGAGAGATCAAACCGTTAGATTCGTGTTCTAAGGTTAGATTCTTGATCAATGTATGATGTTCTTTATGTTTATGTTATTGCATTGCATGATTGAATATGATTTGTAAGCCATGCATTGCTTTGAAGTTCGGTTTTAGAAAGAGAAGATGATATTCAAGTGTTCTTCAAGAAAAGTCATGTTTTGATCCGAAAGCTCATGGCAAGATTCATGTTTTCATGTTTGTTTTTGTATGATCTTCAAGTATGGGTACCCAGGTCCATGTTTTCGAACTCATGGCATGAAATCCCAGATTTTGTAATGAACAAGTTATGATTTTTAGCATTCATGTTCTTCATGTTCTTCACGGGTGGAAACCCAGATTTCCAGTCTTCACTTCCCGAAGTGTAGTCGCTGAGATCATTCTCACTTAGACCTCACACTTAGGCCAAGCATCGTATCTCACCTTGGCCTACCTTGCATGATCGCTTGCACCTTTGGTTTGTCTGGTATGAACCTCGGCATGCAGCTGCACGCCGAAGCCTTGGTAGCCACACCTCGGCCAGGTGGTGTGGGACCTCGGCACAGACCTGGTTGGTACCCAGCATGTCTTTCTGACATGTAAAACAGTGTTTTGACTTTCAGCATGTTTTCCCGAGATCATTTGCATGTGTGTAAGACTTGTTTTGAGATGTATGTTCAGTAGACCTTGCCATGTGTTTGTAGGACTTGGACCTTTGCCTCGATCCCGACGTCCCAAGAGCTAGGTGAGTGGTATTTTTAATAAAGCTATGTTATAACGCCTTGTTAAAGCTTTGCTTTGCTTGTTCTGAAAAGTATTTGTTAAGCATGAATGATTACCCATATTTTTATGTATCAAGAATAAGTTTTGACTGCTAAGCATAAGTTCGGTTTCGGTTATCATCCTCGGGAAGTCCTTACGTGCTGGAGGACTCTAAGCTTATGCAGCACAAATTTGGAAGTCCGTACATGCCAGGGGACATAAAGCATAAGTGGCACAAGTCCGTACGTGCCAGGGGACTTTAAGCATAAGTGGCACAAGTCCGTACGTGCCAGGGGACTTTAAGCATAAGTGGCACAAGTCCGTACGTGCTAGGGGACTTTAAGCCTAAGTAGCACCTTTGTTTTGCCACCGACGGTCTATGAACGGGTGGGTATGTTTTGTTATAAGTTAAGCCAAGCACACGTTTTGATACAAGATATGCTAAGAATACGTTTCGGTTCAAGTTATGCCAAGCACATGTTTTGTAAGGTTTGATTGATGAATACGGTTCATCCTATGTTTTGATAAGTAAGCAAGTTTTGAAAGCTCAAGTACATGTTTTGATACAAGTTATGCTAAGTATGTGTTTTGATGCAAGCCATGTTATACGTATGTTTTGAATAAGCTACGCTATAAGTACAAGTTTTGAACAAGCTATGATATATGTATTGTTTTGACAAGAACCTCGGGAATCATTCATTAAACCCTTTATTACTTGTACCATTCACTGAGTATCCAAGCTCACCCTCTCTATGTATATATGTAGGTTCCAAGCTAGAAGTCGGCTTCGCCGAGATGTTTGTTGTGCCCGATGTTTTGTATGCACGTTTACGTCGGCAATGCTTATGTCGGCATTTTGTGTTTTTAGGTCGGCAACCTTATGTTTACATCGGCAGTTCTGCAGACGATGATCTCTTGACTTGTATTCGTTATATTTGTGTATGTCCGCTTGTGAAGCTCTTTTGCAAAGATGTATTATGTATTTTGTTTACGTTGTAAAGTTATGTAAGGATGCATGCCATTCCATTTGACTTATGCACAGCTCTTGTGGACCACTTGTATTTTGTTATTGCTTCCGCTCTTGTTAGCCCCATAGATTATACTCTGATTGTGTGTGATCTTTGTAAGTTGGCCTTTGGTAATCTCGGATTACTGGCCATCACGGCACCATCCTACTAGGAGCGGGTTGGGGTCGTGACATATAGGGTGTCAATGTGTCTTATTTTATCTTGCATTTTTAATATGCATTTGTAGTAACTTGTTTTCAAATTCATTTTTTGTTCCCAAAAGAAAGAAAAAATGGCTTCATCTTTAATTCTGCTAGTTGCTGCTGCTGCTGCTGCTGCTGCTGTGGTGGCTGATGCTTGCTACGGCTGCGGCTGCTGCTGCTGCAATGTTGCTGTGAGGCGTGCATACTGCCAATCCATCTGATGAAGAACTTGCTAAATCAGCAGTTGTTATATGTGAAACTTCTACAACATGTGGTGTGCTGTGTATACAACTAAGGAAGTGAATGGTTTGCGGAATGCGAGTGAAGTTGCACCTGTCGGGCATGCATAAGGTAACAACTAGTATAGTCTTATTTTTAGACTAGACTGTGTATGCATGGTATATTTTTTCATTTGTCATTACATAATTTGATGAGGTGAAAATGTTAATCATTTGATGGATTTATTTTTCAATGGAGTAAAGCAAGTTATATAGAGTCTTATGTTGATGCCATAGTGTTAGACTCTATATAAATGGCAGAATTGACCATTGGTTGACTGCTAATTGGTTCCCCAATTTTGATTTTATTCTGTTGCAAATGAGTTATAAATGCATGGGAAAGCATTTATCATGTATGTTCACCATGATCATTATAGTTCCCCTATGATATATAATGGATACAATCTGTTGGGATGGTCTGGTTCATAATCTGTTTTGTTTTAGCATTGTGGGTGAGCAGCCACTGCATTCTGTCTTTGACCTGGTGTATAATCTGCAATGTCCTGGTGAGTAGCAGCAGCATTGGTCTGGCCCTGGTTTTTGCCTTGCTGACTACTGCTGTTTTGTGGTTTTGTTTTTGCTTTCTTTGGTTGTTCTTGATTGGATATAAACTCCATGCTAGAGCTCAACCAATCATGGCATGGAGACAAAAAAAATCTTCCATTTTCTTTATTGGTTAGTGGTAACTACTAACAAAATGATCTACAAAAGAGATCTCACATTATTGCACACCAATGAGTGAGTGAGTGTTTGTGTGTGAGTGTGAAAGAGATAATATAAAAAGAAAAAGAAAAATAGAGAACAACATATAAGTTCAAAGGTTATCTGTTACTCCCATTTTATGTGACATGGAGTTTTACTTGGGAATACTTTATTGTGCATTGGGAATTTCTTTTGATGGAGGAAATCTAACCTTTATAAATGTCCTTTGAACTCGCTCCAATGGCGTCTCAGAGTGTAATTGGGTTCGTTGGCTTGGACCAACTGAGCTTGCAATTGGCCTCCTCACTCCTTCGCTCTGGCTATGCCGTACAAGCCTTTGAGGTCTGTCTTCATTTCCCATCTCTCTGTTTGTTCATTGAATTTGTTCACGATTGAATTCAGGGCATTTCGCGATTGAATTTTTTATTCCAAAAGCAATGAATTTTGCTGTGTGTTTGAATGACTTTGAATTTTTTATTCCAAAAGCAATGACTTTGACTTTGATTCTAAAAGCACTCTGATTGTAATTAATAAACTTTGATTGGTATGAAGGGAGATAAGGGGTTAAATGACTTTGATTGGTAAAAGGAATATAAGGGTTCAAAATGACTTCGAATAGTATAAAGGAAGATAAGTAATTAGACTATTTTAATATATATCTTAAGACTCCAATGAAACAACAAACTTGAAAGGGAGAGAAATGAGAAAATTGCTTTGGTACCAATGAGCACCTAGTTTCGAGCTTCATCAAGCTTCTAGTTCTTTTGAGAGTTTTTATAGGTGTAGTGAGTCTTTTGAGAGTTTTAAGGGGTTGGTTGTGTGTAAAGGCCATTTTTAGTTAAAGCATCGAACTAGACACTTTCAACTGGGTTGCTCCCTTTATCTCCTGCACTCCTTCCCTGTTTTCAGAAAGAAAAAAAAAAGTCTTGGAAAGAGCTTCCTTCTTGTTTTCATTGGGTTGATGTGACTTTTATACACTAAGTGTGCTTGTTTAGCTTAGGGTCATTTTAAAATTGAGTACTTTTGAACTTTTCCATGATTATTAAAAAAATATGACAGTTGAAATCAATAATGAGGAATGAGTTAGATGGAAGGAACTTATAATTCATTGCATGATAACCAAAGATGCAAGGCAATAATAAATGAGGAGATGAATGGTTACATTTGCAAGAAATTTGAAAATGGATGCGAGCTATAATAAATTGTTTTCTCTTTTTATAAAGCTATATATTTGTGACTACCAAAACACTTAGTAGTAATTTTGAAACAGAAAGATTCCCTCATATTAGATTTGTGTATTTTGTATTAGTAATTTACATTTTATTTTTATGCAAATCACGCAACCATTTCTTTGGCATAGATGTTTAAAGTCATTTGTTCATTCACATTTTTATGGTGCATATTTATTTGGTCATTTAGAAAGACTTGGAGATCTTATTTTTTGTTTGTCATAATTTCAATGTTGGATTGCATTGTGCTTATCTGCAAACATGCAGTCCTTTGCTGGATGAGTTTACCAATCAAGGCGGGATTAGATGCGCCAGTCCTGTAGAAGCTGGGAAAGGTGAAACATTATGTTGATTTTAATTTGTTGCTATTTCATAATTCTAATTTTATTTTTCTCATTTTGAGCTGGATAGATTCAATTTCTTTGGTGGTATCAATTACCCAAACTTGCACATAAACCCCCCAAAAGACAAAAGTACTCTCTAACACACCAAAAACTTAGAAGGCACCAAAAACTCAGTACATTTAGCTACCTAAAGAAACACCTAAAAACAATGATATATATATATACTTTTGGATCATAGTTGACTAAATACGTTCTTCTTTTATTTTCTCTATAAATTGTGACCTTGTTTTTTTGAAGAGCTAAAAATTGACTTTCTGATGCTTCCTTCTCTCATTTCTTTGCATGCAGATGTTGTAGCTTTGGTTGTATTGATATCTCATGCAGATCAAATAAATGACCTACTTTTTGGTCATGAGAGTGCTTTAAAAGGTTTTGTGGAGATCCTTAATGTTTTTTGAATTTATAATTAGTCTGCTTGGTTGATGTTCAGAATATACTATTTTCTGGTTTTGCAGGGTTACGCAAAGATGCTGTCATCATTCTCCATTCAACCATACTACCTGCTCATATACAGAAGCTCGAGAAGCGACTCACAGGCAATTTATTTTCTCTAGATAAAAAAAATATTTGTATAGAATTTTCTTTTATACTCTTGGTTAACTTTTCTGTTCTGTCTGGTTTGTTGGTGGATGTCTTCGTAGTTTTGTGCTAGCTAGTTTTAGATTTATCGACGGCTCAACAGTGTGTTATGATACTCTTTCTTTTCTTTTTTTTCTGTTTCATCATTTTTACTCAAGATTTATCATAGACGGCCATAGTTGTTCTTATCTTTATTTTTCCATTAATGAGATTATAGAGCTTTAGCAACTTTTTAACTCTGCCTAGTGGATCATGCCCTCCATTATTGATATGAAGGTTAATGAGGGCAGGGGAGGTGAGTTCAAATGGAAGGACAAGGGAGAAAGTTCATAGTTAAATCATTTTATTTTTTCATTTGTGGTTGGGGGTTGGGATATTTACTTGGAAGACTATTTGGAAGTTGGGAGTTCCCACCAAAGTTGTCTTTTTTGCTTGGATGGCGACTTTTGATGCCATTCTTAATATAAACAATTTGCGCCAGAGGGGCTACTTTTTAGTTTAGCTGGTGTTGCATGTGCAAGCAAGCTGAGAAGTTTGTTGATCATCTTTTGATATATTACGCTGCGAGAGATTTATAGAGTTTCTTATTTTCTATTTTTCAGGTGATTTGTGTTATGCTTGCTTTTGTGTTATAGCTTCTATGGTTGTTGAACTCAGGTGTCATATGAGGATGATTGAGAAAGCATATGGATGGTGGTTTCTATGTGCTTAATTTGATGTGTTTGGAGAAAGAAATCAATGTGCCTTGGAGGGTATAGAGATGGCTACTCATAGGCTAATGCTAACCTTACTTAGATGAAGGAGAAGGCTTGTGACTTTTCCTTTTTTTTGGTGGATTTTTTCAGGGGAATTAAGTTTTAGGGAGAGAATATAGTTTATCTTTTGGGGAAGGTTTAATGTCTATCTTTCTTTTTGTGTTTTGTTTTTTGTTCTTCTGTCTGCAAATCTCTAATGTACAGGGGTGATGACCCTTTGTGTTCTATGAATCTATACTTTATTTACTTATCAAAAAAAGCAAAAAAGAAAAAAAGAAAAGAAAAGAGAAGAGAGTAGAACATTCAATAATAATGTGTTCTTTACTGTTATACCAATTTTATGCCTTAGAAGTCTACTGGTTACTGGTTACATCTAACTTAATGGAAAAGCAAAACAAAGAATTTGGTGTTTGCTCAGCTTGTGCTAAACTTACATCTGCATTGAACATTTTCTAACTCCTCTAATCATTAATCTTTTTCTACTCTAGCAGAGGATTTGGAGAGAGTTTTTGCAGTTGATATATATGTCTCTAAGGGAATGTCAGAGGTTTTGAATGGCAAAATAATGGTAAGATTATATATCTCATATCCTATTTCTTCCTCACATAAGTAGAGGATCATTTTGCTTTTGTTTTGCTATTTTATAACTGGCTGAAGCTGATATTTCTATAATACGCAGATTATTTCATCAGGACAGTCGGATGCCATTACAAGGGCACGCCCTATTCTCTCTAGTACAATCTACTTATGTCACTACTCTGCAACACTTGCATGAGGATTCAGTTTTTTGATCACTACTTTTAAATTTTCTATTTCATCTCTAAGACAAACTATTGTGTTTTTCAAACAGCTAGGAGTGAGAAACTTTATGTTTTTGAGGGGGCACTTGGTGCTGGAAGGTGGGCTTTCTTCACAATCTTACCAATTTCTTTGTCATGTTTAGATTTTAGAACAATTTGAATTGTGTTGTTGAGACAAATTTTCATATAAAATTGGTGACAATTAAATTTAGGGTAAAAGATGAAGACAAGAAGAGAGAGAGAGAGAGAGAGAGAGAGAGAGAGAGAGAGAGAGAGAGAGAGAGAGAGAGAGAGAGAAATACAGGAAAAGGCTAATGAGAGACACCAAAAGTAGGCACATGTTCTCTTCTTATACACACATATGTTTGCATTTTGTCTATCATCGACTGAACCAACCCAATTTGCATCACTAAATGCTTTCAATTTTAAGTGATCATGGTTAGAGCACAGGATCCATTTCACAAGAGCTGACTTGAGATACCTCTAAATGAACGATCAGGCACAAAAATTTTGGCATGATCAAGCAACTCAGATTATTATGTTCTTCCTCTTCCATGATTATGTCTTATGTTATTTTATTTTGCAGTATGTAACTCTAAATTAAGTTAATAAAGTTTGATTAAGTAGCATGTACTTGTTATTTTGAAATGATAGTTGAAATGGGAGAATAAATGGAGGGAGCAAAGTCATCATTGGAGCAACATTGCTAATATATAGCATTTCGTCTCTTTTTATTGCTAAATTATAACAATATTCAGCATGTAGCTATTGAACCATTGGAGACTAGAAAATTCACAAGACAGCACCAGGAAACCATAGGAGATTTTTTTTACTTGACAGGAATACAAGAATTGATAGGCTGCTTCTTAGTAGTGATATGGCTTTGATAACATGTAAATATTGGAAACAAAAAGTGGAATTAAAATTTGGTTAAAAAAAAAAACTAATGGCTTTGCACAGGAAACAACACCTGACCTAATATTACACTAGTGATTGTGTAAACCAAGTCAAATCTAATTTACTATAAACTTACAACTAAATGATTCTTGAATATTCCAATACAAATTTAAGTAATTTCATATCTCTAAACAATGCTTTTCAAATGATAATTTAATTGTGGCTTGGTTGTGCCACTTGATAGTAAATTTGTTTGTGCTAGGTGTTTAATCCAATTTAACAGGGATTGGCACAGGGGAATGGCCCTTTTTCTTTGTTTATTTATGTTAGGTGTTCTAATATCATATTAGATGATGTTATTGTTAATGTCTACTTTTCTTTTTTAAATTGCAGCAAAATTAAAATGGTAATAGAGCTGCTTGACGGCATTCATTTTGTTTCTTCTGTGGAGGCCATTTCTCTTGGTGCCTAAGCTGGTATTCATCCATGGATAATTTATGACATTATTGCTAATGCTGCTGGAAATTCATGGTAAATTATTGTTCACAATTCAGTAAATATTTCTAGTCCTGAAGCATTCCTTATAAGCTGTAACAACCCACATTTATGGCTTAGTCATGTTCATGTGCATTCATATGCTTTTGCCTTGTTAAGTTAACATGTATGAATCTTGTCTTGTTTTGCATGTATTTGATTTGCCTAAGTGTATATGTATGCTTTGTTCCTCCCTTGTATTGCCAAGCCTAAGTTATGTGAAGCCTAGGTTGATCCAAGCCGAGGTCGTCCTAAGCCTAGAACTATCTGGGAACCCCTTTGTTTGACCTCCATCTTCATCCGGACATATTGGCCGAGATGATTATCATCTGGGCCGAGGTGTGTATCGCCAAGGCCGAGGTGTGTATTATCTAGGCCGAGATGTCATCTTTGAACCTAAGTGATCTTGTTCCTGGACAGGTACGACCTAGACCGAGGTGTGGCACATCTAGGCCGAGGTGTGGCATAGCTGGGCAAAGTGTTGTTCTTCCTAGCCGAGATCATTGTTCCTTGACTTGCCGAAGTTTTGTCCTTAGCCGAAGTCTTTGTCCTTTGGTTGCCGATGTCTTGTCTTTTGCCGATGTCATCACTTGCCGGAGTGTCTAGCCACCAAGCTTGCTGAGTACGCTTTGTCAGAGCCTAGTCTTGTCAATCAGTCACCTTTTGAGGAGGACCAACCCGGTAGTGCCACGTGGCCGAGCTGAGTGTTAAGTCAGCCGTTAGAGAGAGAAACCCATCATTTGTTACATTCTTGTCTTGGAGAAGAGAGAGAAGCTCTAAGGAAGAGAGAGAGGAGTTCTTGAGGGAGAGTAGATCTTCCAAGCTTGATTCCGAGAGATCCAACCGTTAGATTCGTGTTCTAAGGTTAGATTCTTGATCCTCTCGTGTTGTTCCTTATGTTTATGTTGTTACATTGCATGATTGAATATGTTTTGAAAGCCATGCATCGTTTTGAAGCTCGGTTTTGGAAAGAGAAAATGATATTCAAGTGTTCTTCAAGAAAAGTCATGTTTTGATCCGAAAGCTCATGCCAAGATTTATGTTTTCTTGTTTGTTTTCATATGATCTTCAAGTATGGGTACCCAGGTCCATGTTTTCAAACTCATGGCATGAAAACCCAGATTTTGTATAAGCAAGTTATGATTTTTAGCATTCATGTTCTTCATGTTCATGTTCATGTTCTTCATGTTCTTCACGGGTGGAAACCCAGATTTCCAGACTTCACTTCCCGAAGTGTAGTCGCCGAGATCATTCTCACCTAGACCTTACACTTAGGCCAAGCATCGTATCTCACCTTGGCCTACCTTGCATGATCACTTGCACCTTTGGTTTGTCTTGTATGAACCTCGGCCTGCAGCCGCACGCCGAAGCCGTAGTAACCACACCTCGGCCAGGAGGTGTGGGACCTCGGCAAAGACCTGGTTAGTACCCAGCATGTCTCCTTGACATGTAAAACAGTGTTTTGACTCCCAGCATGTTTTCCGAGATCATTTGCATGCATGTAAGACTTGTTCTGAGAAGTATGTTCAGTAGACTTGTTATGTGTTTGTAGGACTTGGACCTTTGCTGTGAATCCGACGTCCCAAGAACTAAGTGAGTGGTATTTTTAATAAAGTTATGTTATAAGGTTTTGATAAGCTTTGTTTTGCCTTGTTTTGAAAAGTATTTGTTAAGCATGAATGATTACTCGTATTTTTATGTATTAAGAATAAGTTTTGATTGCTAAGTATGAGTTTTGTTTTGGAGTCCTTCCGTGCTAGGGGACTTTAAGCCTAAGTAGCACCTTTATTTTGCCACCGACGGTCTATGAACGGGTGGGTATGTTTTGTTATAAGTTAAGCCTAAGTAGCATAGTCCTCCCGTGCTAGGGGACTTAAAGCCTAAGTAGCATAGTCCTTCCGTGCTAGGGGACTTAAAGCCTAAGTAGCATAGTCCTTCCGTGCTAGGGGACTTTAAGCCTAAGTAGCATAGTCCTTCCGTGCTAGGGGACTTTAAGCCTAAGTAGCATAGTCCTTCCGTGCTAGGGGACTTAAAGCCTAAGTAGCATAGTCCTTCCGTGCTAGGGGACTTTAAGCCTAAGTAGCACCTTTGTTTTGCCACCGACGGTCTATGAACGGGTGGGTATGTTTTGTTATAAGTTAAGCCAAGCACACGTTTTGATGCAAGTTATGCTAAGAATACGTTTCGGTTCAAGTTATGCTAAGTATGTTTTGATGCAAGCTATGCTAAGTACATGTTCTGATACAAGTTAAGTTAAGTGCATGTTTTGCAAGTTACGTTAAGTACATGTTTTGACACAAGTATGCTAAGTATATGTTTTGATGCAAGCTAAGTTATACGAAAGGTTTTGAACAAGCTATGCTATAAGTATGTTTTGAAACAACTATGATATGTATGTACTGTTTTGACACGAACCTCGGGATCATTCATTAAACCCTTTATTTCTTGTACCATTCACTGAGTTTCAATACTCACCCTCTCTATATATATGTAGGTTCCAAGCAAGAAGTCGGCTACGCCGAGATGTGTTTTGTGCCGATGTTTTGTATGCATGTTAGGTCGGCATCAAGGATGTCGGCACTGTGAAGATTATGTTTTTAACCTTGCACTTCCTGTATTATATTTATGCCGGCATTTTGTGTTTAGGTCGGCAATCTTGTAATGACGTCGGCAGTTCTGTGGATGATGTTTCTTGACTTGTATATATATTGTACTTTGTTTATGTCGGCTTGAGAAGCCTTTTGTCAAGATGTGATGTATATTCTATAAGTTGTAAAGTTATGTAATGATGTATGCCATTTCATTTGACTTATGCACAGCTCTTATGGACCGCTTGTATTTGGTTATTGCTTCCGCTCTTGTTAGCCCCATATATTATACTCTGATTGTGTGTGATTTTGAAAGTTGGCCTTCGGTAATCTTGGATTACTGGCCATCACGGCACCATTCTACTAGGGGCGGAATGGGGTCGTGACATAAGCATTCTGATCTGAAATTGCCAATTCTAGATCAGGCACAACCTTGATAGATGAGACTACTAATAATCTGATTTGCACCATGGGCACCAGTTGAGACCATGGCACTGATTGGCACTTTCTGTTTCTGACAATGAACTGATTTTGTAGAACCCATGCTTTAAAGAAATTAGCTGCAAAATTTATTGAACACAGAAAGCCCTTCTTGTTATGTGCTTACATGTATACACATACATGGGAACATCTGTTTACTTTCAAAGATCTGTGCATTTTTATACTAACTCAATAGGTATTCAAGGCTTTGGTGGTTGGTGTTGGTATATGTAAATGCCGTAGTTAGTTTTTTTTTTTCATGACATTCCTGGAATTTGCTAGCGTTTTCTTAAGCAGATACTGTGTTAACTTCCTAGTAGACATCCTTCCGTTGGATTCAATTTTACAGGGTTTTCAAGAATCATGTTCCCCAGTTGCTAAGGGATAATCAAACCAAACATCTCCTGAATACTTTTGTTCAAAATTTGGTAAGTCTTCTCATGTTGTAAGTTTCTTAGTGTTGTTTAAGTGTATTATGAGTAATTTCTTTTCTTCTTGACTTTGAAGTTAAGTTCAATGGGGATTTTGGGTGAATTAAATGCTAACTGCAGTTTTATAATTCCATTCAAATTATGCTTCCTTTCTTGTGGTGGATTTAGCATTTAGGACATTTACTTGAGGACCATCTGCTAAATGCATACTAAAATTTTAGACTTGAACACCACTCGGTAATCATTTCTTCATCAATGAATTTGGACACATTGAGACTTTCAATAATGATTTTTGAGATATTGATACTGTAAGGTAGACCTCAATTCAGAATCACATTCTTAAATGGGTCTCTTATCCACTTATTTTTTTAAGAACTCATTATTGATAAAATAAAGTAATGTACAAAAAAAGTTCACATTAAGAAAACTTATGTTTTTATGAAGTAGAAAATAGAAAAGACTTATTTGGCTAGGCATTGAAGTGTAGAAGTGCTAATGTGAGAAAAAAATAAGCTGGTTATCTTAAATACAAAAATCCTATTCAGCTTAATCACTTTATTGGACAGACCTTAAGTGGACAGCTTTGTCATTCTAATCTAAACAAATTCTTGTTCAAATCTTTGAACTCTTATTCAATAGAGATCTCTTTGTGAACTGCAAAACTAAAACCAAACCAAACCAAACTAAGCCTTGTGTCCCCAATCAAGTGGCGTCAGTTACATGAATCGTTTTTCTCTATTTCGCTCTATCAAGGGCTGGATGAGTCAATTATGCCTGATGGGTTTTTGTCCAACTTGAAGGGTATTGTTTTGGATATGGCCAAATCATGTACATTTCGTCTTCCACTTCTAGCAGTTGCTTTTCAACAACTAATAGCAGGTATGTATCTGCATGATTTACAGTTTCTCACAACCATAATCTGTAGGTGGCAGCTATTAATGTTTTGGAGCAACCTGATACTCACTTTGTTACTTTCCAATTGTCCTTTCACAGGCTCCTCTCATGGTCATGGAAATGATGGTGATGACACATTGATGAAGGTTGTTCTCATGAACTAATTTCTTTTATATAAAAGTTATATTATGTGGCTTTTTTACTTGCTTTGAGGTTATGTAAATATTAACATGCCATTTGCTAAGTAGACACACCTGTTCTTGCACAGGCTTGGGAGAAAGTATATGGGGTGAACATTACCAATGCTGTCAATATGGTACAAACTTATTTATCAAAAAAAATATTAATAAAATGTCATTCCGAGCCAAGTCTGCTGCATCAGATGGTCAATTAGGTATCATATATTACACTGCAGAACAGCATCTGCTGTCTCTCCTAAAGTTTGTGCTGACTAAAAGGCATTCTACTGGTGGTCTTTTATTTCTTTGTAGTTGAGGTAATAATGCCATTGTCGTATATCTATTATAGATGTAGTGTAATAAGTTGCTTGTTGCTTTGATAATTGTTTCAGATATGTTGAAAATTTGCTGTCGAAGTCTGGATATGACTTGTATTGCTCATCAATAAATTGCATCTCTAGATTATGCTGGTCCATTTTCTCTTAGAAGTGGGAGTTGTTTCCTAACTACAGATAACTATATATCAGTTATAGAATAAATAGAAAACTTATGTTTAGTAAAATTTACCCAAATCTATATATCGTTTTCAATCTATAAGTTTAGTAAAAACATATAAGATTTACCCAAATCTATAAGTTATTTTTTTTATAACCTTTTTTATAAGTTTAGTAAAAAAAAAAAAAAATAGGGTGGCTTCAACCAGATCATCATTTATTATGAATGAAAAATGAAGTACAATTCAGAAATTGAAATAGTTTCACAAACACACAACCAAATCGATTTCAATTAATCCATTGTGGTGTACTTGAATTGAGTGTTTTTATATAACTTACTCTCCTAGTGTAAACATGACAGCCAGTGAATTAGTTTGAATTTTTACTTAACTTAACTTCTGTTAACCTGATGGCTTAAAAGTTACTAAGAATTGTATAGTTTTGAGGGTTGTTTGAACAATTGATGCAGCTTGTTTGGTGGATACTTTTGTGGCATGATGCTGTGTTGCGTTGAATCTGGTGCTGATTGGCTCTGTTCTGTGTGCTCTACCTCTGATGCAGCTTTTGATTGATGCGATCTGTTTGTCCTGATTTCTGATTTGGTTGAGTTGTTTTGTTGCTGGTTTTGTTTGATTTGTTTTCTGACTGTTCTAGTAAATGAGGTAAACTGCTGCGTCAATTCTGATTTGGTTATATGATTTTGTTTGGGTTGCCGAGTTGAAATGGTTTTTGAACTGGTGATGATTTGTGTTGAATCAGTTTGCTGATCTGCTATTCTTCTGGTGCTGCTGTGATGTTGCTGCTGTTGCTGAGATGCTGTGGTGATGCTGCTGTGATGGTGTTTGTTACGATGAGGTGCTGCTGTGTTGTTGTTGGATGTTTGCTGATGTTGTTGATGTTTGGAAGGGTGCAGGACTTTTTGTCCAATCTGTAATAGATCAGGTTTTCATTAATAGGGGTTGTCATTAGGTGTAAGTTCAGGCAACTGCTAGTGTTTTGGCTGGAAGGGTATGGAGGGGGTATGGAGGGGGTATTTTGTGTGATTTCATATCCATGTTATTAGTTTGTTATAGTGGTGCTTGAGGGATGCCTCTTGTAAATCTTTTAAAAAATTATAAATGAGTTTCAATTATTTTTGCCGTTGCAAATTTGTCGTTGTTAAAAAGTGAAGCTTTCTCGACAAATAACTTATCGGTAAATGTGTAGCTAAAAGTTTATTTTTGCCCACTCATATTGTGTTGCTAAAAGTGTATTTTTTGCCAATGCCAATTTGTCGTTGCCAAAACTAAAGCTTTATCGACAACCAAATCGTTGGCAAATGGCAACATTTACCGATGTAAATGTGTCGCTAAAAGTTACTTTTCCCCACTCATATTGTGTTGGTAGAAGTGTATTTTTTGCCAATGCCAATTTGTCGTTGCTAAAAGTAAAGCTTTAGCGACAAACAAATCGTCGGCAAATGGCAACATTTACCGACGTAAATGTGTCGCCAAAAGTTTACTTTTGCTGACGCATATGTTGTTGCTAAAAGTATATTTTTTGCCCATGCAAATTTGTGTCGCGAAAAGTGCCACACAATCATCATATTTGAATGACTTTTACCAACGCAAGGTAAATTGCCGACGATGGATGGAGGCTTTTAGCGACGACTATGTTCGTCGCTAAAGGCATTACTTTTACCAACGCAATCATAATTCCGTTGGCAAAAACTTTTGCCAACTCACTTTTGCCTACGGGTTGCCAACGTAGCTTTGTGTGTCGGCAAAACTCTTTGTCAACGAATTTTCCCTTTTAGCAACATATTTTGTTGCGTTGCGAAAAATGCAATTTCTTGTAGTGAATTGAGCCTAACTATTCCTCACAATTTTCACTTCCAGTTTCATCTCTCTCCTTCTCAGTTCCCTCTCTTTCCCTCCACCTCTCATTCTCAAAACTCTCTTTCTCCTTCTTTATCTATGTTTTTCCTCCTCCCCCGACCTCTATAGCCATGGCCTCAACCCATACTATCACCATCCGAACCACCAACCCACAAACTTCACCACCATTGGCGCGCCGTCGGACCGCCACCACCACCATCGCCTATTTCCATTATCATCGAGGACCACCATTCACAAAGTGTTGTAGGTGAAGAAAGAGAAGAAGAAGGAAGATGGAGGAGAAAGAAACAAAGTTAGAGAAGTTTATTTTGAATTTTGAAAGTTGGTTTTCGACTTACTTTTGGCATGCCAAAACCATCCATTCCGGGAAGAAGTGAGAAAAAATAGGCCATGTAAGATGAAGTACGAAGTAAGTTGAAGAGATTGGCAAAAGAATGAAGTAAAACCGTTAAGAATTAAGAAAGTTATGGAGTCTGAAAGATGGTTCGAAAAAATGTCCAAGACGGTAGGAAAATAATCTTATTTTTTGTCAAATTTTGGAGATCCGATGGCATGCAAAAAGAGACGGAACGAGGCGTGTGACTAGTGAACCAAAAACTAGGCCGTGAGGTGAATCCAATGACAGAAAAATAAGCTAAAACGGAGTTATAATGAAAAAGAACATGAACTTGAACCAGTGGGTTTGAAACAAAACTTCTCGGTCCTGTTCGTGCGTGCTACTGCTGTTTGGAGAAGACGAATTGAATTTTATCCAGCGTTTCTCGGCTCATGGTGCTACGATGCATCCTAGTACATTTAGGTTAATCGAGTGGTCCTATGACTTTGGGGATGACCACCCTTAGGTTTGTCGACATGTAGAATCCATTTTTGGGGTTAGATCTTGCAAATTCTGAGTCTAAGATGATGATCGACAACTAAAAGTTCTAAGAGAATCCAATAGAAGATCAACGGTGAGATCGCGTCCGATTGATGTGAAATTTTAGCAAGACGATCATGGAGCCAGGACGGTCATATCTTACGATCAAAATCATAAATCAAATTCGGACGATAAGTCATTAGCAACCTAACATAGTAAGAAAACCCTCTCAATCCTCTCATTTGTTTTATTTGAAAATTTCAGATTATATACATATGATAAATTGTCTAAACTTGTAGATTGAATTTTATTTATAATTGTATGAAAATTTTATGATGGTATATTAAATATTGGTAGTCTGAAAATCATGATAATATTGTGGAATTTGGACTTGCATGTGTAGTTTATGCCATTAAAAAGATTATTTAAGATGTTATTTGGCCCCTTTAAATCTGCCAGAAAGTTGTACGAATTTTTGGACAATTTTATACTCAAAATTTGAAGATGATTTATTCTACAAAGTTGTTGATAATGATGTCTAGTTCATCCACAAATTTTTTCAACAATTATTGAGTTTTGTACGAATTTATAAAGATTTTTAACCAAATCTGGAGCTATAGGCAGATTTTATTATATGTTTGAAAAATCATTAAAAATTTTATATTAAACCAAATCTGATAATTTCTAAGCAAAAAATTAAATTTGAGAAGTCTAGTTTCATAATAAAATTTTAGATCATGGAATTGATTTATAAATTTAAGTATGGAATTAATTTAATAAAATGTGATAAATCTGTGTCATAAACACTCTTGGAATTTTTAAGAATTATATAATTTATTTTTGAAAAATGCCTTCTGAAAAATGACCATAACATGTTTATTGAGTATTCTGTAGACTTATATGAATTTTAGAGTTGTATAAGTAATTTATTTATAATTTTATTTGCAAGATATACATTCTGAAAATTTTGACAGATTAAGGAGGAATAAAAAATTATCTCTTCAATTGTTTATTTGCACAAAAATTTAATATTGTGCTAATCTAATCTTGTAGATTAAAAATCCATGCATGTGTGTGATTATGATTTATTTCTTCTTTTTGGTATCTACATTATTATTTCATACCATGGTTTAAATAAATTATTTATTTAAATTTTGTACATTGTGTGCTATTGTGTGACATGGGTAATATTTTATGTTGGGAATTTTAATGAGTTGGTATAACATTATTGGTAATTAAATGTTGAATTATTGTGAATATCTCAACGAGTAAAGAGACACGAAATTTAACCAATGATACATTAAAATGTAAAAGTGATGGGGTGAGCCCGGTCTAGAATCTTGCGCAAGTGAGTTCCGAACCCTAACATGGCACGGGAAGGAATTTTGGCTCTTATCGGTGTAGGCGATATAAGGTTGGTGGTGCGGGTATCACAACATAGACCGTTCCCTTGGGACAGACCGTGATGTCACGACTCGGGTATGTAACCCTGGTGCGTGGGCATCATTGGTGGTTATTGTAAGTAACATTTGAATATTTGACCAAGGGGGAGTCAGAATTGCCCGTGGCCATTGCTTAGCGGTTGGGTGGAAATAGTGCTCCGCGAGGAGTTACTTAAATTTATCCGATAGACTAAATCTATGAAAATTTAAAAAGAAAGGTGGGCATATTCCTTATGATGAAATACTATTTCTGTTTGTTATATTTTTTTTATTTGATTTATTATTATCTATTGTTATTATTTCAATTGATAACATTCTTTTTGTGCTTACTAAATGTTACTTGTTATTTTGTTACTACACATTATTCATAAATTGTGAGTATTATTATCGGGGTGGGTATTTCGGGTTGTAGTATCTTATTGAGCTCGTCGCTCATTGGCATCCTCGTTGCCCTGGCGTTTCAAGCCAGGTACCGAAGAAACCGAAGGAAACACCGAGGTGTTGGAAGGCAACATTCAGCCCTGATTAGCTTGAAGCGTGCCAAAGTTCCATGAACCATTTTTCTGAGTTTTCTGGTTTTTCTCTAGTTTTCTTTTTATATTTGTGTCATTTCGGTTATGTACTAAGACTAAGTTGTGATGTAAGAACTTTAAATTCTGGGTTGTTAGTTAATAGATGTTAGTAATATTGGTGGCAATATTGATTTTAAGTTTCTAAATCTTATTATAATGTCTTTAAATTTGGGGCGTCACAACATGGTATTAGAGCTTAGGTCTAGATACCCTTGAGACCTTGGGTAGACTTAAGCACACGTCTCTTACTGCGTTTCGAGGAGTAATGTCATGTGTTAGAAGGAATAGAATTATGTGACTCATAGTTTATGAGAGCTTTATGCTAATCATAATAACTATCCTATATGTTCTCTCAAATTTAAAGAGAATCGTTACAAACGTTTGAATAATACCATCCTTTCTCAATTACCCTTGCCATTACTATGATATGGAGATTTTATAGTTTCAAATCGATCAAAAATTGATTTATGTATATGGCTTATTTTGAAAAGTAGATTACAAATTAATTTTTTGGTTTTATTTATTTATTTTTTTAAAAAATGTAAAAAATAGAAAAAAATAATGTAATTTAAAAAGTTAAAAATCCAATAAGCCGTCTGTGTTCACAAGGAAGTCAGGGATAGGGATGGGGAAAGTGGTGGCATATTGGGTTCAGTAGTGGTGATTTCTGGTCATGTTCATGGATTTTACTTGAGATTTATCAAATTTATATGGAGGGAGCGTTTTGTATAGATTAAGATAAGCATAAAGTAATCCGAACATCCAATAAATAATAAAAAAATATTGTACATGTGAATGTAGATAAAAGTGCTTTTGGAAAGTTAGAAAAAATCAATTTTTTGCTTTTTTATATTTTTGTTTTGGAAGGGATAAATAAGCCGAATGTACAATTACCGAAATACCCCCACTTTTTAAGGATAAAATGGTAATTTCACAAATGTACATAAGGGTAATATGAGAATTTCATAATTTTCATTAGGATAAATCACAAATACACCCCATGAGGTTTGTTTAAAGTACAAATTGGTTCTTATGATTTAGAAAATTACGAATATCCCCTTGTAAGAATTTTTTATTTAACAGAACTAACTGAAAAAATAAAATTCATAATTGCTCTCTTATGCAATAATAAAATTACCTAAATTATTAATTAAAACATATTTCTAACATTATTAAAAACTGTTAATTGACTTGATAATTTATTAATAAAAGAAGCGATTTGGTATGAAATTAAAAACCTCAGGAGATGAAATATAATTTCCAGAACCACAAGAGGTGATTCGTATTTTAATCAAATCTCAGGAGATGTATTTGTAGTTTACCCTTTTCGTTAATGATGTGACACCATATTATAATACTTTTCAAAAAAAAAAAAATCACAAATGCATTTTTTTTTAAATCAAAAAGCAACACAAAAAAAAAAAAAAAAACAAAAACAAAAACAAAAAACAAAAAACAAAACAAAACAAAACAAAAAAACAAAAAAGGAATTTTTTCTATCGTCCCAAAACAAGTAGGAAATTATGTTTCCACACACTTGATTAACTCAGTATGCATCTTTTCTTTAAATTTTTTTTATTACATTTCTATCCTTCAATCAAATTACCAACTCACCCTTCCATTTCTCCCTTCCTCCCTCCTTCCTAACTCAACCCTATCGTTTGCCATTTCCGATCACACGCAGTCACCTCGCTCCTTTCGATCATCACCACCTTCATAGCATTCCTCTCCTCTTGCCTGGCATCCATTACATAGACCGTTTTGGAGTTATGCTGCTCAGATGCTGGTACCATGACTTTTAGAGAGAGAGAGAGAGATAGATGAGAGAAAGAATTAAGAGTTTGGACAGAGAGAAACAGAGTGGTGAGTTGGGTTCTCTCTTTCTCTATCTCTCTCGCCATCACAATTCATTCCCCACCATCACGATTCATTCTAGCCAAGGGTTTTCAGATCTTCATTGGTGGCGGGGAAATGCAGCACGAGTTGTAGTGAGGAGAGGCGACCTATGGTGACGTAGTCGACGGAGGAGTGGCTGTAACAACCCAGATTTTTAATTATTCTTTAAAATTTATACTAATATTATTTAATCACAGTTGGGAAAATATACGATTTATTTTGTATTATTATGTGTAATTTTGTAAAACAATGTAATTAGTATGAAATTTTGGGGTCAAAGTGTAAATATAAAACGGAAATTGCCACCTTCAATTTGGAGAAGACATCTGGCCTTGCCAGATGTCACTCATGCATTAGTTTTTTTTTGTTTTTTGTTTTTTTTGTTTTTGGTGAATAAGACATAAAATAAAACAGAAAAATTACAAAATTACAAATTTACAAGGGGCATGCCCCAAGCCCTACCATAACTATACAAACCACCAACACAAACAAAACAAATGAAAAACATAACTAACACACAGACTAAGACTATGTACCCAACACTATGTAGCCAACAATAAGAAGCAATCACCAGCCATCCATATCAAAACAGGGCAGCCACGTAACAGCACCTGTACCCAAACAGTTGTTCAAACACCATGTCCACAGTGGATAAGAGACCTAAACAGGATTTAGCAACCAACTACCAACACCACAAAAATCGGCAGCAGCAATTGGACATCAAATACATCAAAATATAGCACAAAAACACTGCACCAGCAGCCCTATTCACCTTACCAACCCAAGCAAAAAGAAAATAAAACCCCCTACACAGCCCGTAGAAGTAGGAAATAGAGCAAAAAACTAGAGTAACAACGACACCATAAAACGGAAAGAAATGAAGACAACTAGGAAAACCCATACAAGTTACTTGATAAGGTGCAAGTTACAGCCACCACCAAGTAACATGTTCAAATTCAGGTGAATCAGTTGAAATAAACCTCATAGAAGGGCGCAACTTGCATCCACCATCACTCCACCAAACCTAAATCAAGTAAACATGACCAATAGTTGTCCATAGATAAGCAACATCAAGACAGTCCATGTAATCAGAAATCAACAGAAAAAGCAAGCAAACTATATAGAAGCTCTCAACACTCA
Source organism: Camellia granthamiana (assembly GCA_036172215.1). Classification (NCBI taxonomy): domain Eukaryota; kingdom Viridiplantae; phylum Streptophyta; class Magnoliopsida; order Ericales; family Theaceae; genus Camellia; species Camellia granthamiana. The sequence goes on along the minus strand of CM069907.1, from coordinate 157,144,391 downwards.
ACCCCATATAATGATATCACTCCACTCCAATATTGTCCTCACTTCACTTAACCCACAACTCACAAGCTCTGTATTAATATAGTAAGCTCCCTTAACCTGCCTACCTATATATATAGGTGTGGTGGTGAGTCGTGGTAAAGGAAACATAAAGGTGGTATTGCCTTAGGCAGGCAACGTGGTAACCATCCTGCAACGTGGGAGGTCTACCAATAAGGTAATTATAGTAGCTACGATAAGAAGCTTGGTATAAATGGGAGCAAGGAAAAAAAAGAGTGATAAAGTAAAATAGGCCGAGGTGAAAAAGCCATAGCAGAAGTAGAAGGAATTTATATTAGGGTGAGTTTATTATACTTTGAGTTATCATAAAATGTTTATAAATTATATTAGTATTTTTAATTATGTTATTTATTTTATGAACCTTATTTTATATAATAAGGAAAACTCATGGATATAACTGTTTATTAAAATGTGTTTTGAGTAATTATATTTTATAAGTATCACCACGGAGGTCCCACGCCTTGGGAGACTTAAATAACCATCGGCCCTCTGGTTAGTCACTTTGTGACCCTCTGTCTATTATGGATCCACTGACCCTCTGATTTCTGGTGTGGAGCAAAGTACTGTACTGTTGGCTACATATTTTATAAAAGCCAATTACAGTTCGACACGTGGCAAAGTAAGGGCAATATTGGGAGACTACTCAAGTCTTCAATCCTGATCGTCCACGTGGCATTGAAAATTGGTTCTCACGTGATCTGAGTAGTACTGGATCAGTAAAGAGATACAAGGTGACGTGGCTTCAACGGTTACTCATATTCAAATTCAAATACAGGAGGGAAGCCTAACTGCAAGTGATGGCATAGTGGAACTACTTCTAAGGCAGCATGATCAGCGATCATGGAGGAGCAGTTCGACGGTTTGAAGTGCAGTTCGATGGTCATCCTTGAAGAGTATAAATAGCAAGGAGGTCCCCAGAAAAAGCCCCCGGACTCAGATCATACAAACCAGTCTTACTTTATACATTTTCCTTTCCAGTTTTTACATTTCCAGTCTTTACATTCCTGTACTTTAAATACCTATTCTGCACTTCATTTATAGGAGTAGTTTCAAGTAGATTCAAGTAGATTGTCGCTGTAAACCTCTACGAGGCTGAGTTTGGACCATTGTAAGTTTTCATTTTAATGAAATACTTCAATTGTTTTTTGTTTAACTGCTATTTCGCTTAATTTCTCCTAAGTCAAGCCACCAGTAAAAGTCCTCTTCATTGAGGCTGAAAGAACTAAAACACAATCGTCTGATAATTGGTTGGCAATTATAATTTCTGTAAGGACTGATTGATCCTTGCTGGCACGCTCGCATTTACAAAAATACCCTTCGAAAGCCAAAAAGCCAACATATATTTTTGGCACGCCGAGTGGGACTAATTAAAATGGCTAGACGAAGACGACAAGGAGAAAATGAACGCCTGGAAGAAGGCGTAGAAGGAGAGGTTGAAATACCTAATCCAGAGGATAATGTGGTAACACATCCTATGGAAACTCCCATATTATCAGAACCTATGGTCGAACAGACCAGTACTTCTGGACAAGAACCATATGTTCATAATATTGGACGAAACCAAGGAATTGGACCATCCACTGTCCCATCTACTCAGCCAACAAATCCTTGGGATGGTCTAGTAGATGCTATGGGACAACAATTAATGAACACAATGGAAAGGTGGGCAACATCCTTTTTGGATCGAATGAATAACCACCAACTAACAAACACAAGACACACAGAGGAAATTTTAAATGTCCATCAGCAAAGATTGGCTAGAGACAAACAGCCTATGCAAGTTAATGGACATTCTAATGGTCAAACTAGTAATCAGAACCATGAAAGACCATCACCTCAGTCTTGGTATGAACCCATTTCGAGGCCTATGGCAGGTCAAAATACCCCAGTACTCAACAATGAAGTCACACAAGTTGGTGGATCTGGTCAAGTACAAGAAACTGGCATAAGAATGGTTACAAATCCCATGTTCGAAGCCATACCTGGCACTAGGGGATAAAATAATCCTTTATTCGAATTTACACCCGGGGGGTTGGAAGGCTGGCCTGTAAATGGAAGGGACACAATACCTGTTCCAGCACCTTTCACAGGTCCTTTTGCAGGACAGGCTCAAAGGGGTTACCCACACCCTCAACAGCAACCTGCACCACAAGGACAACCAGTCCCAAATGTACCACCTTATGGACCAAGGGGACCACAAGCACAAGTTTGTCCACCAAATCCTGTGCTTGTCCCTCCAATAGTGGTTCAACAGGCACAAAATATGGTCCCTAGGGACCAAATTGTTGATATTGTTAGGGAAATGTGTGGACCGATGACTCGGGGGGTCCAGACTCCTGTACACAAGAAACCATACCCAGAATGGGTAGATAGGGTACATGAATACCCAAGGGGGTTCAGGATACCAGATTTTACCCTTTTTTATGGGACTGGGAATCAATCAACAATAGAGCATATTGCTAGGTTTGCTGCCCAATGCGGTGAATTTACTAATCATGACTATATGAAACTAAGATTATTCCCAAATTCTCTAACTGGGGGAGCGTTTGTATGGTACATCAACCTTACACCTGGCTCCATTCAAAATTTGCAACAAATGGAAGAGGCATTTCATGCCCAATTCTTCCAGTTGGAGCCAGAGGTTTCTATGGAAGACTTGGCCAGATTGAGTCAGAGGCCTCAGGAGAAGGCTACTCAGTTTATTGCTAGGTTCAAAAGGGCTTGAAATAAATGTAGAGTCATCCTACCAGAGCCATAATTCATAAGATTGGCTCAAAACGGTTTAGAGTTCAGGCTTCGAAAGAAGTTTGACTCAACTGAATTCAGAGATTTGGTCGAACTAACCTATAAGGTGTCTCGATATGAAGCATTACTAGAGGAGGAACAAGATCGAAATAATGCATCATACAATACATATTATAGAGATCCTAATTATGAGATTGATACAGCAGAGATTGTGGGCAAAGAACCTGTGATCTGTGAGGCATTAGTTCATAAGGATACAACAATTGACCAGCAATTTAAAAAGAAAGACTTTCACAGGAAGTACTCTTTCGATTTAACAAAAGCAGATGACATTTTTGATCATTTGCTCGCGGCCAACTTCCTTAAGTTACCTAAAGGAGTAAAACTGCCATCTCCAGATGAACTTAAAGGAAAAATATATTGTAAATGGCATAACTCTTGGTCTCACTCGACTAAAAACTGCATTGTTTTTCGAGACAGGATCCAAGAACAAAATCGGAAAGGAAGTTTGAAGTTCCCAGCCAAAACAGAAAAGGCCATGGGGATCGACAGTAATCCGTTTCCAGAAGTTGGAGAAAGTACAGCTAATGTGGTTGTACCAAATTTCCAGAATTTATCTCTGCAGGAGTTGGAAGAGGTCAATGTGCAGATGCATATTGCCAACCAGACAACTACCAAGAAGGACACTAAAAACCCACCAGCTATTGGACAAAGTTTCTCACACCAGAAGGAACACTCTGATGAAGAAGTACTGGATGATGATTCCTTGGAAGCAGCTGTAATGCAGATGATGTGTCCCAGGTGCAGATTGAGTTATAAATGGTTGAAAGGGCTCCCAATTGATGGGAAGCAATACTACAGGGATGTTCAGAGACATCCTAAATCAACCAGCGCTTACAATAAAAGGCCGTATCCGGCTAGTGATAGGCAGCGACCACCAGTGGTTGAGCCTGCAATGGACAGAACGCATGTTAAAGGCAAGAGGCCCTTGTATGAATCTAGGCCACCTAACTATTACCGAATGGAGAGCAGTTATTCTGAAAGAAGACTGGAGAGAGGCTCATTTCATGGGGTCAAAGCCAGGGATTGGCCTCCTAGGCCAGCCTCACGCAGGACAGAAAGTGGCTACCTTCATCGAAGGTCTGAATTAGGTTCAAAACATGAGGTCAGAGTCAAACACTTATCTTCACAGCCAGCTTCGAAGATGGCTTCGAAGGTTGAAAAAAGCAGTTCAACATATGAGTCAAAAAGTTCGTGGGTACCTGGAGTCCCAGACTGGTTTGTAATGCAAAACAAACCCAGGGAACTGCCCGCCCGGAGAGAGGTTGGAACCCAAGGCAGGATGGTCAAGCCTCCTTTGGTGGCTCCAAACAATTGGGTATTTGTGACGACCCAGAATTTTTCCCTCCGCTCGAGCAGAGAAGTTAACGCTCGAGCGGACTTTTGGGGTTCCCAGCAATTTTACAAACGGCCTGAGATTCTGGGAGTTGTGTTTTTCCGCTCGAGCGGGGGATTCGACGCTCGAGCGGAAGGCTTTGTTGGTCTGCGCGCTCGAGCGCAAAGTTGGACGCTCGAGCGGGTCACCAGGTTGAGTTGAATTTCTGGGGCTCGTGGGCTCGTTTTGATATTTTTATTGGTATGTTTAGAACCTCCTCATTTTATTTTGGGATGTTGCTTGAGGTGGTAATTTGATGGTAAAGTAAGGTTGGACCCTAGAATGTAATTCGGATAGTTATTTTATGATCAGCCGTCACTCTTTTGCCCATATCTTTGTCCACAGTTTGAATTTTAATGTGGGGTTGGAACCATTGGAAAGCTTATTTCCGGGGCTTCAATTTGGACACAAGAACGACCTAAAACGGAGTCCGAATGGGAGAGTTATACCTGTTCAAAGTTTCGAAGTCTGTGCTGAAAACAGGTACGCTCGAGCGGGAATTCCTCCGCTCGAGCGGGAATTACGGGACAGCAGCTTTAAAATCGAGATTTTGGATCATTTCTCATATTTTCCTTCTTCCCTCTTCCTTCCTCTTCGCCTAAGTCCGAAACCCTAGCCCCAAACCCTTGAATTCCTTTACTTTGATCACGATCCACCATGGTTTTTGGCATCAAGGATGAAAAACAAGGGAGGATCAATGTTTTTACCCGATTAGAACTTGGTTTTGTGAAGGCTTCTTCTCAAGCTCACCCTTTTGCTAGATTATGGAGGTAAGGGTTTTAATACTCTTCAATATTTACATCCATAGATAGATTTGAGGTATTTTCATTGTATAATGGTACAATTTTCATTCATGTTATGTATATAGAAGAAATTATGAGATTTTGGGAATTTTGGGTTTGAACATTGGGGGTTTTATGGTTTGAAGATGTTGGGAGTTAATTAATGGGTTAAAATGATGAATTATGAGTCCTAGGTGTATAATCAATGGAAAAGTTGGAATAAAAGTGTTGGGTTAATAAGTTTGATTATTTCTTGAAATCTCCATATTTTCTTGAAACCCTAGGTTGATTAAAGATGATAACCAAATATTTAACCCAAATTGAAAGTAAAATAATAAAATTAAGGTATTGAATTATGTATATACAAGTTTAATTGGAATTTGGTGATACTTGGAAATTATATTTAGAATTTGCGAATGAACTTTGTTATGAGCACTGGGAATCATGTCTTAATGCGAAAGGAGATTGGGGGGAAGGGTTTGTTGACGATGTGAATGATGTAAACTTGGCTACGGAATATTGAATTGAGTCTTAGCAATTTAATTTGAATTATGTGGAATTATATTGGTAGTATTGAGTTAAATAATGTTAAATAGTGTGAATTATATTGGATAGTGATAATTATGTGGGGTTATATCGATTATGTCGAATTGTGTTAAATGTTGTTGAATTGAATTGTGTAGGGTTATCTGCAGGGACGGACCTAGCATCTAAACACTGTGAGTAGTAGTACAAAAATGTACATGTTATTTATTGTTGATAATTATTGTCATTAATGCTCTGTTCTTTGGGAGTGTTCTACGAATATTATGAAAATTGGAAAGTTATGTGACTCCATGTGAATTGGAAGTTATTTTGTTGTGTTACAAGTTTATAAGTCAAGTCCGTTACAAGTTTACATATGTTATAAGCTCAAGAACGTTACAAGTTTATTTATGTGGCAAATTCAAGTACATACAAGTTTAAGTAAATTTACAAGTTCAAGTATGTACAAGTTCAAGTATGTTACGAGTTTTACGTATGTTACAAGCCCATGTATGTTACAAGTTCACGTATGTTAGAAATTCAAGTATGTTACAAGTTCATGTATGTTCTAAGTCACGCATGTTGCAAGTTCAAGTATGGTTTCAAGTATAGTTCAAACATGTTTTAAGTATGGTTCCCAGTATATTACAAGTTCAAGTATGTTACAGGTATGCTTCAAGTAAGTTACGAGCTCAAGTATGTTTCAGGTATATTTTAAATATGTTACAAGTCTAAGTATGCTACAAAGTTTGATACATTTTCAAGGGCTTTAATGCCAACATGTTTACAAGGGCTTCATGCCATTTTCAAGGGCTTTAATGCCAACATGTTTCCAAGGGCTTTATGCCATTTTCAAGGGCTTTAATGCCAACATGTTTACGAGGGCTTTATGCCATTACAAGTTACAAGGGCTTTATGCCATTACAAGTTATGAGGCTTTTATGCCATTACAAGTTACAAGGGCTTTGTGCCACATGTTCAAGGGCTTTATGCCATATGTTTCAAGGGCCATATGCCAACATGTTTAAAAGTTTAATACTATGATATTCAAGGGCTTAAAGCCGTTATGATTCAAGCTATTATGTCTCAAGCTATTATGTTTTAAGACTGGGCCTAAGGCCGTTATGAAATTTGTGCAGAATCAGACTAACTATGTGAACTCTGCAATTTCACACTCATTGATATATTATGTTTCAAGTTAAGCATCGTTTTGTTATGTACTATTATTCATTGTGCCTGGCTTACTTTGTGTTATGTCTGTTCTGTAGGTGATCACCTTGGAGGTCAGTCTTAACCCTTGGTACTCGCCTTTCAGTTGTCAACCTCAGTGTGTCCAGGCACCCAGACCAAGCCCATGCATCTCTGTAATGATTTTATTAAAATATTTGGTTATTGTCTATACAAGTGAGAATGTATGTATATGACCCCTATTCTTTAATAATGTTTAGTTATACGCTCAGTAAAGGAGCTGAGTACGTGTATGTGATCCTGGCATGTTAGTAATAGCTCAATGGATGTTATTTTATGTATTTTATATCATTAAATGCTTCCGTTCAGGCCCCGTATTATATGTATAACAGGTTTAGTGTCTGTTTTTGAATGGGTCATGCCCAAACCTTTAGGGGCGGGTTTTGGGTCGTGACAGTATTGCTCAAACACCCAAAGACAATGGAACCAGATATGGTCCCAGTTATTTCAAGATCACAAAGGAGAAAGATTCAGCGCAGGTACACTCAGTACCAGCAAGATCTGAAAGAAAGCGGAGAAGGTTCTTCACTGGTCAAGACAGAAGGAAAGGAGAATCCAAAGTCAGACCATGTTACAAAGCCAATTCCACAGAACAAAGTGGTTTGCAGCAGAGAACAGTTGGCTAAGGTTCATTCTGAACTAAAAGCCAGAGAGAAGGCTAGCTTAGCAGGTTTGGAGAAGGCTCTGATGGAGAGTGGTAGTGAGACAGAAGAAGAGATTGGCATAAGCTAAAAGAAAGAAATGGTGGAGGAAGAAATGTTCGAAGCCTTCATGGCTGAGCAAACATTTTTGGTTGAAAAACCAGTTGAAAAAGATCCTTCGAAGGAATTAGTTAGCAATGAAGTGCCAGAATGCAGTATGGAGGATGCTTCTGGAATTATTGATCAAGATAGTCAAGCGGGGAAACAGGCACAGCCAGCCATCCAATTTGGCTCATTTCCTCCAGTATCAGTCAATATGGTACACATACTGCCCCATGAGTTCCAGGCTGGAAATGAGGACCAAGATGACCAAGACATGGATCCTATTCTTGTTTCTAGTGAAGACTTGCAAGTAAGTATGGTACAAGATGATCCTGAGATGGCTACCCCAATGGAGACTGAATACGAGAGTGAGGAAGAGGTGAGCATTAACCTCTCATATCCTTTTGAGTATCCTTCGAATTCTATGACACAACATGTCAAGCCGCTGTACATCAAAGCGTTCTTCGATGGGATACAACTGAACCATGTCCTGATAGACAATGGGGCAGCAGTGAACTTACTACCAAAATCTTCTTTGAAGAAACTAGGAAAAAAGAATCCCAGGTTGATTCCAACCAGCACAACCATTGCTGGCTTTGCTGGGGACAAACAGATGGCTCAAGGGATTCTACCCATTAACTTGAGTGTGGGAACCAGGGACTGCATGACAGCATTCTTCGTAATCGACAGTAATGCTAAATACAATGCTTTACTTGGGACAGATTGGATCCACACTAACAAATGTGTGCCTTCCTCTTTGCATCAGAAGATTATGATGGCCTTAGGCAATGGAGAGATGGAGGAAATTGATGCAGATCCTCAACCCTTCATAGCCTGTGCAGACTTTGTAGAGGCTAAGTTGTATATTGAGGGTGTAACACCACTTAGTATACTGAGGAAAGCTGATGGCTCAGCCGAAGTGACGGCTGATGAGGAAGTGACACACCTAAAGCTCTTAGTCCAAGAAAGTGTTGATGAAGAGATTGTCATTAAGGATGACAATGATGCCTGGTTGTAGGCAAGGAGATGAAGGACAAGAAGCCAAGTCTTTGGCTCTAATTAAATTCTCAACATTGGACGTAAAAGCAATAGTCCAGAAAGTACAGGAGCAAGAGAGAGAGAGGCCATGATAATTGGCTGTGAACAGGAACAGCAGCGGGTCAGAATTTTGACCCTTGGCAAATACTGTGCACTGGACATTGAAACAAAAGTCCAAGAAATACAGGAAGAGGATGCCTTATGGACAGACTTTGTCTATGAGGAGGAGGGCAAAGATGTTGAACTAAAGAACCTGGGAGCAGAACAAAGTGAGAAGATTGCTTCAAGGGTAGAGGAAACCAAGGAAAAAGCTTCAATAAGTCCTCAGATACAAGATCCCTTAGAAGAAGTAAATTTAGGGGAAGGTTCTATACAACAGCCCACCTATATAAGTGCTTGTCTGAATGATATGGACAGGGACCAGTTATTGGTTGTTCTAAAGAAGTATAAAGATTGCTTTGCATGGTCTTATAATGAACTACCAGGATTGGATAGGTCATTAGTGGAACATAGGCTCCCTATGAAGCCTAATTTCAAGCCATACAAGCAGAAACCAAGAAGAATGAGTCCAGAAATAATTCAGAAAGTCAAGGAAGAGATTCTTAGACTACTTAAGGCAGGTTTTATCAGGACAGCCAGGTATGTTGAATGGCTATCTAATATTGTGCCTGTAGTCAAGAAGAATGGTAAAATGAGGGTATGCATTGACGTCAAAAACTTAAATCTAGCAACTCCAAAAGATGAATACCCTATGCCTATAGTGGATCTGTTGGTAGACAGTTCAGCAGGGCATCAAGTTTTATCAATGATGGATGGACACTCTAGTTATAATCAAATCTGCATTGCAGAGGAGGACATCCACAAGACAGCATTCAGATGCCCTGGGAATATTGGCACCTTCGAATGGGTTAAAATGCCATTCGGCCTGAAGAATGCTGGAGCTACATATCAGAGAGCTATGAACACTATCTTTCATGACCTCATTGGAGGGTATTTGGAATGTTATATTGATGATATCGTAGTCAAATCCCAATCCATGGGGAAGCATTTGTTTCACTTAGAAGCAGCCTTTGAAAGAATGAGAAAGTTCAAATTGAAGCTCAATCCTCTTAAATGTGCTTTTGGCGTCTCATCTGGAAACTTCTTGGGTTATGTAGTGCACAAGAAAGGGATACAGATTGATCAGAATAAAGCCAAAGCCATAATTGAAGCTAGGCCTCCATCAAGTAAGAAAGAATTACAAAGATTCCTTGGACAGGTTAACTTTCTTCGAAGGTTTATTTCTAACACTGCAGGGAAAACTAAAGTATTTTCTTCCTTGTTAAGGCTGAAAGATGAAGAGGAATTTGTGTGGACAGCAAAGCATCAAATTGCTTTCGAAGGTATCAAAGCCTACTTGGCCAACCCTCCAGTGCTGATGCCACCAAAGGACAATAAACCCTTGAAGTTGTACATAGCTGCAGCAGAAGATTCATTGGGAGCTTTCTTGGCCCAAGACAATGAAGAAGGCAGGGAACAAGCTGTTTATTACCTTAGTAGGTTTTTAAATTCTTGTGAATGTAAATATTCAGCTGTAGAAAAGCTGTGTCTTGCTTTGTATTTTGCGGCAATGAAATTAAGATATTATCTTTTACCTACAACTGTCTTGGTAATTGCAACCACAGATTTGGTTAAGTACATGTTATCTAGACCTATGTTGAGGGGAAGAATTGGCAAGTGGATACTAACCTTATCAGAATTTCATTTAGAATATGTCCCTCAAAGGGCAGTAAAAGGGCAAGTTCTGGCCAATTTTCTGGCAGACCATCCATCTCAAACGGAGAGCCAAGAGATAATGGAACTTGGCATGGCTAGTGTTGAGCCATGGCAGATGTGGTTCGATGGATCGAAAGCCAATGGCTTGATTGGAATTGGTTTTGTGATTAAATCTCCACAAGGGGTAGAGGCCACACATGGGTTCAGAGTGGATGAAGCTAGCTGTTCCAATAACCAGGCTGAATATGAAGCCTTAATAGTGGGACTAGAAATCCTTATTGGATTATAAGTACATGCAGCTGACATATTTGGAGACTCTCAATTGGTGGTTAATCAAGTGAAAGGGGTTTTCAAGTGTCAAAGCATAAGTATTCTGCCATACTATGTTGTTGCATTGCATTTGCTTTCTCAATTTCAAATAGCAAATGTAACTCATGTTCCAAGATTCTTGAATAATAAAGCTAATGAAGTGGCTCAGAAAGCTTCAAACTTCAAGAGAAGGGATAATGCCCAAAGGGACATAGGCCAAACAACATATCAGAAGTTGATACTGCCTTTGAATAAAAGGAATGTGGTCTTGGAAGTCAGTCATAATGACTTACAAGAACAAGATTGGAGGCATCCAATAATACAATACTTAGCTGGTCCATCTTCGAAGGCCAGCAGGAAAATCAAATTGCAGTCTATGCAATATATGATATATGGCAATGCTCTTTACAAAAGGGGGGGAGATGGTTTGTTGCTGGAATGTTTAGGTCCAAAAGAAGCATTAATAGCTATGGCTGAGGTTCATGAAGGCATTTGTGGTGCTCATCAACCTGGTGTAAAGATGAGATGGTTGCTTCGAAGGCATTCCTACTATTGGCCAACTATCCTTAAAGACTGCATAGAATATGCAAAGGGTTGCCAGGCATGTCAAAAGCATGGCACAATAAGGCATGTGCCTGTAACTGACTTGCATGCAGTAGTGAAGCCTTGGCCATTCAGAGGATGGGCCATGGATATGATGGGAAAAATGCACCCACCTTCTTCGAAGCATCATTGTTTCATTCTAGTGGCCACTGATTACTTCACTAAGTGGGTCGAAGCCAAACCATACAAGGTTGTGGATCAGACAGAAGTCATTGGGTTCATTAAAGATTTGATCCATAGATTTGGCATCCCACAAACCATAACTGTGGACAATGGGACTGTGTTCAATGGGAAAATGGTGAAGTCTTTTGTGGCAGAATTTGGAATTAGCCTTATTAATTCCACACCCTATTATGCACAAGTCAATGGTCAAGCTGAATCATCCAATAAATCCTTGAAAAAAGGAATACAAAAGGTTGTGGAAGATAATCCCAGGGATTGGCATTAACTTGTTGTTGGATGTTTTATGGGCTTACAAAACTTCCCCAAGATCAAGCACAGGAGTTACACCTTATGCCCTAGTATATGGGCATGATGCAGTGTTACCTGTAGAGATTAATGTTAAATCTTTGAGGGTAAGATGCCAAAACCAGTTGGATCCGGAGCAGTACCATCAGAGTATGTATTTGGAATTAGAAGGTATAGATGAGGCCAGAATTTTGGCATTGAATAGTATTCTTTTCCAAAAGAAGAAAGCAGCCATGAATTATAATAAGAAAGTCAAACACATTGGCTTTGATGAAGGTGATTTGGTATGGAAAACAATACTCCCAATACGAATTAAAAGCCATAAGTTTGGCAAATGGTCACCTAACTGGGAGGGACCATATCAAATTCATAGAGTTCTGCCTTTTGGAGCCTACCATTTGAGAAATTTGAATGGATATGTGCATCCCAAAAAAATTAATGGCAGATATTTAAAGCCCTATTTTCCAACTATCTGGGAAACACAAGGGATAAAATGAACACTATACACAAGAATACAAGACAGCTCAAATGATAGACAAAATTTGTGCTTTCATAAAGAATTAAGTACATTTTGCCACAAATTGGCCCAAAATTCATTACAATGTCTTAATTGTTTTTGTACAATAGATTTCCTATTGCTAAGTGAAGGAGCTAGTTGAATAGCTGCAGCCATCTCTTCCTTTCGATCAGCCAGTCCTTGGTTGGTGATTTGCAATTTTGTATCAGTTCGGACTATGGCTCGATTTACTGCAGCTAACTCCTCTTCAAGTTGAGCTTTCCTCTCCAGCAGTTGGACTCGAAAGTGGGAGACAGAGGAGTGTTGTTCCTTAAGCGTTGATACTTCGGTATGTACTTGGGAAACAAAACTCTGGTCATCAGCCAATTTCTCATCCTCAGCCTTGGCAGCTTGGCAAATGCTGATGTAAAAATCGACAGTAGCTGCTGCCTGAGATAAATGACTTGAAACATCCATGCCAGATTGCTCAGCAAGTCTGCAGCACTGGAGGAACCCATTTCGGATTATAGGCCTTTGTAGAGCCTCGAAGGGAATCCTCGAAAAGGAAATCAGCAGTTCCAAACATGTGTCTAGGTCTATTGAAGGTGCAGAAGGCTTATTGCTGGAAGAAGAAGAACTCTCGAGAATTTCCAGCAAAGAGTCAGCCAAGACTAGTGGCTCAGCTTCAACATTGAATGTTGGAGAGGTAGAAGGTATGTCAAAAAGACTAGCTAGTCTTGCTTCGAAGACATCTACCTCATCCGTAGACATGAGGGGTGCAAAAAGAGCTGTGGTGGAAGGCGTAAAGGACTGCATGGGGATAGGAGAAATGGATGAAGCATCTTTGGCAGCCTCTATGGTCTTAGCCACCAATAAATCAAGTGAAGATGGGCTAGGAGTAGGTAAAGATGATGAACCAGGAGTTGGGGAACTTCTAGCACCCTCTGTAGGAGAATCAACTGCCATTAGAGATGGAATAGCAGTTGGATTTTCTGTGAAAGAAGGAGGAGCAAGGCTCGAAGGAGAATTGGACTGAAGTAGGTCAAAGGTCAAGAAAGGGAGGTACGGCTCTAAGCCAAGAAGGAGAGATGCAGGAATGCTGGGGCTCAAAGAAGGTATGTCGAATATGGGCCTTGGAAGTGGGAGTACGATTTGAATAACACTGACATTCTGCAGTTGATCAACCTCAACTAAAATTGAGGAAGACCTCATTGGAAAGATAAACGCAGTAGGTATTGCTGCAAAAGGAAGGAGTGTAAAGCAATGTTAAATTTCAAATATCAAAAGCTGATAAAAGAAGAACAGCAGAAGCGTGAAAGAAATTACTTGTTTCAGAAGCACTGGCACTGTTGGGAGAGCTGCGGAGGGAGTAATGTTCGGCAGTCTGTTGCCTTCTTGCCATCTCCCTTTGTAATGCATCAGCAGCAGCAGCTTCGTCTCTCAGAAATTGTTACTGCCGTCTCTTCTCAGCTCTCTGAAAGACAATTATAGCTTTGGAATGTTCCTGTTCTACTGCCTGGGCAGCTGCCTCATGAATGGGATCTTCAACCAAGGGAGTAGTTGAAGCAGTCACTTTCCTTCTCTTTTTTATTGCTTGGGCAATTGTCTCGGAATCAGAGTCTTCAGTAAAATCAGAAGGAGAGACAGTAATCTTTTTTCTCTTCTTTCTTTGAACTGGCATTGTCTGCTCCTTAGATGTCCTCTCAGCTTCTGCAGACTAAGATTCGGATTTCCTAAAAATAAGCTCCTTCTCTACTTCTTTAGCGGTTGTTTCCTCTTGAACCAAATCAATCACTTTTTTCCTTCTTATCAAGGGTGACTCATGTTCTTGGTCTGCTTCCCCTTCTTTTTCTTTTTCTTCTTGCACCTTAGTTGTTTTCCTTTCAGGCTCATGCAGTCTCATCTTCTTTTTCTGCTGACCACCTTCACAAAAGAAGAATTAAGAATAAGATAATCAGCATTATGTAGGAAGTCGCAGGAAAGAAAACAAAGGCACATACCTTTCTTCGAAACAGCCTGAGTGGCTTTAGGGGGAGTTGAGGTAGCAGGAATGAACTGAGTTGTAGGAGGCACAGTGGAGGAAGTGACAGTTTCAGTTCCTTTGGGCTTGGGCACATCTAACACCTCCAGTAGGTTTTGAGGTGGAATGGCCAAATAGACTTCCATATTGTTTACCCACCAATTTTGGTATCTCTTCAATACGGTACTTTGAGGGATGAAAGGGGTGTATTCAAAACTGGCCAAGTCATCTATGAATTTGAAGGTTGCCTCTTCTAGCCTCGACTTCTGAACCTTCAAATCTCTCTTGGTGAGGCTCAGATTGGTGTTGCTGCAGAGAGGTATCGGGACCCCTTGTGTGAAGCCAAACTGTCTAGCAAATTGAGCAGGACAATAAGGCTCAGCTATACATTTATAAGCTCTGGGGTTTGTGGTCCCGATAAATAGCTCTCTAGGAATCAAAAGGGAAGCCCATATATCCTTGTGAATAGGCAAAGCACAGAGCCTGTCACTTAGGAAATGGCTTAACCAAGCTGGACCTATGCTGGTTTCGAAGGGACGAAAACGATGTATGGGAAGGGCAGCTGGTAGTTGATGGAAGAAAGAAAAATAAAAAGCAAAAGTAGAAGGATAGAGTGAAGCATTGGCTAGTCTTATGCCATGGGTAAGAGAGTGTAGCCCAGAAAATTTAAGGTATTTGGATTGTAATTCAGTAAAATAGGCAAAAAGCCAAAGCTGAAGGATCCAGAATGGCCCCCCTTGATTAGCATCTAAGGGTTTCTCACAAAAGAGGGAACAAACTCTGTATACATGGCCTAGAATATATGGAGCTAAAGCTACCCTTTTCTGCAAAACAAAGGCTTTGGCAAGAGGAGCAAATTTAGACATGATTCTCTGGGAGGAGGTGCAAAAGAGGAATTTGCAAAGCCAATATAATAAGAAGGAAAAGAATTCTCTATCAGTTACTAGGCCCTTTCTTTTATTCTCAGCTTTAGCAAAATCACTGTAAGATGAATTAAGAGAGGGAAGGGAGAAAGAGACGGCTAAGTCAGGGAAATCTGGTGTAATAAGGGTACCAATAGGGGATATTCCTAGTAAATGGCAAATGGCAAATGTCAAGAACAGTAGGGGCCATCATCCCACATCTAAATTGAAAGAAATTGAAGATAGGGTTCCAAAAACATAAAGCAGCAGGGACTAGGAAAGGGTCCTCCGAGATAGTTACCCTAGATAGTCGAAGAGCATCGAGAAGGCAGAGCTCTTGAAGGTCCAGTGTCCTAGCAGGGATGACCCGGTCGTACCATTCTTGCCATTCCGGTCTCATCGTGGGCCAACATCGGTGAGGGCGATTGATTCTCCAGTTCCTCCAATCGAGACCACCTTCATAAAGGAGACATTGGCTCTCAAGACGAGGGTGTAAAGCTGGGAGCTCGGTAAGGATCTCCTTGAATATTGGCCCGAGCACGTAGTCTTGCTGCTCATGGCGACGAGGGACAAAGATACGCCCGTCAATAGCGCTTTTGTCCCCAGTCTTGTACTTCTCACATTCTGCGTCAATGAGTCTTTTCAAGGCTACAGATGAGCTCACACGCTCTATGATTGGCACCTTTGGTGAAGAAGAAGCCATTGGCAGTATGTTCTTTCGAGAAGTGAAGAAGGGAATAGAAAGAAGTGGGAGATTGATGAGGATTTATGCGTTGAGAGCGTAAGTAATTCCAGAACGCGAAACAAAAGGGTTTTAAAACCTTTGTGTCTGGAGAATATATCTCATAAGTCGTTAAAGTACTAAAAGTACGAATACGAGGAGTCTCTTCCAATATTGATAGTTTTGGAGGGAAGAGCATATTCCGAATGTTGACGCCAACCTCGAAGCAAGATATTTGGCTTCGAACCAGATTTTGGTGCCAAAAAATCAAACAACAACAGCTTCGAAATACATAAGTCGGCTTCGAAGCATACTACATGCTTAAAAAAAAATGTAAGAATACTCGAGGGTTTGTTTACGTTGACGAGATCAAAGACCTGTAGTAGGTTTCTTAACAAAAGTAATACCCTTGAGGAAAAGCTGAAAGATCATTAAAGATATATTTGGGGTTTTCAAAGCATTAAAACCAATGGTTGGTTTGTATATACACACAGAAAATTGTCTTTTCGGATTAAAACAATGCAACCCCAAGAACAGTTTTGTTGAAAGTATGAATTGTCCTTCGAAGCAAAAATAGCCAATACTAATCATGATCATATTCTGGTTATGATTAAGACAGGCTTAAAGAAAAATTGTTAAATTCGAAGCACCAATTCTGAACAAGAATTAACAAAAGTTGATGACCATAATCCATAAATTGGAGAATTCATCCCAACATCCTTATTGGAAATTGATTGGATCCATATTCGAAGAATAAGATTGTTCAGTTCGAAGCTCTGGATTGGCTTTAAAAAGCAAACAGAAACAAGATCAAACAATGCCAAGTGAAGAATTCTGTTTATATTAAAGCCAAAGTAATTACATCGAATGACCCTATCTGGGTATGAACTCAAGTTCATAAAAATAAGGAATAGAATAAATAACAAGATCATGAAATTTGGTCCAACAGTGATCAATGAATTTCTGTTCTTTCTTTATTATATCTTCTATTTCTTCTAATGTTGGCTGCATAAGTTGGTGAGCTCTCACTTCGTAGTAGAGTTCTTTAGCCTTTGTTTCGAAAGTTTCCTCTCTCAATCTTTGTTCCAATTCATCTATGACCAAATCATCCCAATACGCAGAATCTTTATTTTTAAAATCATCGAATTCTTCGATAAAGTTCTCTGCTTCGTACTGGGCTTGAATTCGGAGAGACGAAAGTTGGTCCAAAGATTGTGTAGTAACCATGGAATTTCGATGCCAGTAGAAGAGCATTGGGAGTTGGTCGAGGAACATATGAAGTTCTGCTTGGGCAATGGGATTAAGGACATGGCCCCTAGTCAGAATACCACAAGCCCATTGAAAGTTCTTGAGAGGGACTTCGTCCTCAAGGACATTGAAGGGCAAGTGAGAGAAAGCTGCAAGCAGAAGTTGAGCTTCTTTCCGCTCAGCTGGAGTAGGGATTGACGGAGGTATGTAAGGTGGAACGACTTCATTTATGGGGAGGGCAAGCCTTAGTTTCTCTGTCCAGGAAAGCGTTGGTGGAAGAGAAGGGGTAGATGGTTCTGCTTCAGAAGATGAAGAAGAGGGAGTAAATGCTTCTGTTTCAGAGGATGGAGAAGAAGGTGTGGATGCTTCTATTATGGGAGATGGCACGGGAGCAGAAGGAACAAAAGCATTAATATGATTAAGCCAGTCAGAAGAACAAATTTTCGCCTTCTGGGCTAAGAATGAGGGGTTATACCCTTGTGCCTCTTCTGGGCGTCGGGCAACAAGCACTGACTTTGTAGGCATGGAGGATGTGTACCATGCCACAAGAAGGTTCTCCTCCAAACTACGTCGACAGTCAATGGGCACGTAAGGGTAGACCACTGAACTTCGAGCATAGGAAGGAAACTCCAAAGGGTCAGTGAACTCGACAAAATGATGGTTGATTCGTTCCCTCAAATCATAAGTTTCAGGTGTTGACCAGCTAGTCCAGCCAGAAACTCCAGAAGATGAAGAAGTTATAGCTTCATCCCATGCAGAATTTTGTGAAGAAGAGTTTCCTAAGTCCATATTTGCAACTTGCCAAATCAAAGGTTTGAAAGCAGTTTGTTCGAGGTACAAGGGGGAGTCAGAGGAAGAATTTCTTGTATCTGTGTCTGCAACTTGTTGAATGGAAGGATTAAGGACAATGTGTGTGTATTCCAAAGGTCGATAATTTGTATAGGCATCCATGACCTGAATATAGAAAGGCGAGTAAAGGTGGTTAATGAATACGTGGAGGTTCTTTCGAGGGGAAGCAGCATTACTCAATGGCTCTTCGTGTGCTTGATCGAGGGAAGTTGATTTAGCCATAGTCTGTTCGAATGCTAAGGTATTGGGATGTTCAAACAAATTGAAAGAGAGTTAATGCAAATGATCACCAGATGAATGACGGTTGTGTTTCCAGAAGATAGACTCCATGCACGTTCCAGAAGCGCGGGAAAAGCTGTGATCCACTAATATCACCAAGTATTGGGTATATTAGTGCGGGGGGTAATGTTGGCTACATATTTTATAAAAGCCAATTACAGTTCGACACGTGGCAAAGTAAGGGCAATATTGGGAGACTACTCAAGTCTTCAATCCTGATCGTCCACGTGGCATTGAAAATTGGTTCTCACGTGATCTGAGTAGCACTGGATCAGTAAAGAGATACAAGGTGACGTGGCTTCAACGGTTACTCATATTCAAATTCAAATACAGGAGGGAAGCCCAACTGCAAGTGATGGCATAGTGGAACTACTTCTAAGGCAGCATGATCAGTGATCATGGAGGAGCAGTTCGACGGTTTGAAGTGCAGTTCGATGGTCATCCTTGAAGAGTATAAATAGCAAGGAGGTCCCCAGAAAAAGCCCCCGGACTCAGATCATACAAACCAGTCTTACTTTATACATTTTCCTTTCCAGTTTTTACATTTCCAGTCTTTACATTCCTGCACTTTAAATACCTGTTCTGCACTTCATTTATAGGAGTAGTTTCAAGTAGATTCAAGTAGATTGTCGCTGTAAACCTCTACGAGGCTGAGTTTAGACCGTTGTAAGTTTTCATTTTAATGAAATACTTCAATTGTTTTTTGTTTAACTGCTATTTCGCTTAATTTCTCCTAAGTCAAGCCACCAGTAAAAGTCCTCTTCATTGAGGCCGAAAGAACTAAAACACAATCGTCTGATAATTGGTTGGCAATTATAATTTCTGTAAGGACTGATTGATCCTTGCTGGCACGCTCGCATTTACAAAAATACCCTTCGAAAGCCAAAAAGCCAACATGGAGCTAAATGCTACACTATTTTGGGAGCCACCTCTAGAGTTCGTACGAGCCACCTCTTGAGTTCATACATCTGTTCTATTCCGTTATGTACCGTAGTTATGATTATTTTGTTTATATGATTTCTGTATTATATGTCAAATGATTTCGTATTATATATTCTGTATTTTCATATCAAACTATGTTCAGCCCAATAATTATCCATGGTGATTTTTATACCCTCATACTCTCAGCATAATATTTCTCACTCTACCATGTGCTTATAGTTGTTTACCACTTTCAGGTGATATGTCATGACCAGTGTGTGGAGTAGGCACAAAGTACTTTGTAGACATAATTCAATTCTGACAATTTAATTAAATAGAAGCTCCAATGTATATATTTTGTTATTATTAAATAAAATTTTGGGTACCTTTTATTTTACTCTACTACTCTATTAATTTGTCAGAATCTCAATTATTATCTTGTTGTGATGCCGAACCTCTGGGTACCGAGTTTGGGTCGTGACAGTGGCGATGAGGGTGTGAAGGCTAAGATCAACTGGGTTCTTTGCAAATCCGATCTAAGGGCGGCGATGGAGAAGAGGAAGCAGTGACGGGAAGGAGAGAAGGCTGGGAAGGGGCGGCGACTGTGGAAGGTTGAGAGAGACTGAGAAGGGAACGACGCCGGTGGGAGGCAATGGTTGCCGGCAATGGTTAGGGTTAGGATTTGTTGGAGAAGATGAGCGTAATTTAGTATTATCTAAAAATTATTGATGTGTATTGAGACAAAATTAATAGTTTTAATTTGTGTGTATGGTGTAAACTGAGTAAATGGTGTATATTAAAATAACTAAGTGAACGTATTTAGTAACAATATTATATGGGTAAATTGACAAAATTATTCATAGAATGGAAGGTAAAAGGACTAATTTATTCTTTCCCTGTTAGTGAATTTTGACAGATAAGTTGAATTGAAATCTATTTGAAAGTACAAAATTTAAAATGATAAAATTAAGAAACTGAAGTTTGATTTGTTATTGGATCAAACTCTAAGATCTTTTTCCTTCGTAATTTTGCGTAAACTTTTTGAATTGGTAAAAGCTAAAAAGCAAGGAAGTTTTTTTTTTTTTTTTTTGTCATTTCAAAATAACCACTAAAGCAAATAAACAACTTTTTTTATTTTTCTTAAAAAAGAAAAATCATTGCAGCTAAGGAAACTGCCACAATCCCCAATTTATTCAAAGCCGTTATGATTCGATATGTTGCCTTGCAAGTCACCTCATTTTCAAATCCTATTCAAAATGAGACATTCATGAATCATAGTTGTATAATATGTTATAAAATTTAGTGTAAATTATAAATGCACCTTCTGAGATTTATTTAAAATACGAATTGTCTTATGTGGTTTGGAAAATTACAAATACCTTAATGTCATAATTTTTTATTTAACATAATTAATTGAAAAAGTGAAATTTCTGACTGTTCACCTATACAATAATAAAATTATCTGAATTATTAATTGAAATAAAAATTTAATATTATTAAAAACTGTTAATTAACTTGATGATTTATTAATAAAATGACTTATTTGTTATGAAATTAGAAACCTTAGGAGATATAGTGTAATTTTTAGAACCACAGAGGTAATTTGTAATATAAGTAAACATCAAGGGGTGTATTTGTAATTTATCCTAAAATTTATTGATGGACTCACTTTTAAAAAGTAATTAGTTCATCAAACAATTTTGGAAAAAAATATAAATAGGTAGGTATAGCGATCCCGGGTTTTACCCCTTGTTGTACAGTGATCCAGACTTAGGTTCCATGGGGTTGATTATTGTATTTATGTCGTTTGCATCCTCTACTCTTTATTTATGAGTCTTGGGTTGTGTTGGGAAGGTTTGGAACAAGTTGGTTGAGCTTAGGAACCAAGTCTAGTTGTCCAGACTTTGGCTTGTCCGCTCGAGTGGGGACCCCTTTTGTTTCTTGTCCGCTCGAGCGGGGAAGTCACCCATCCAGTTTTTCGTCTGCAGTGTTGGACGCTCGAGCGGGAGTCTGTGTGTGCCGCTCGAACGGGGAGTTGGACGCTCGAGCGGGGACCTATCTGCAAAAGTTCTGGGAGCGTGCATCCGCCGCTCGAGCGGGGGAATTGGGCGCTTGAGCGGGGATCTGTGAGTGACGCTCGAGCGGGGCTTTTGCCGCTCGAGCGGGGAGGCTTTTATATAAAGCCGAGATCTGACTTTTTTGTTCACTTTTCAACATCTTTTCTCTCTCTTACTTTTCCAAAAAGCTATTTTGAGAGTTCCTCTCACTAAAACCCTAACTTCTCTCTTAGGATTGATCTAGTAGGAGTTGTCTTCTCACCTTGGGCCTTTACAAAAGTTGTGTTGATCGTCGAGGGTTATCTTTTAATCTGAAAATTTCGAGATTTGGAGCATTTTCGTTTTCTTCATCTCCTTCGTTGGGTTCCATCATTTGAGGTAGGGATAACCTACTCCATCTTATGAGTTTTGTCTTTGAATTTTAGCATTTTGATACGTTGGGGGGTTGTTGGGTAATTTTGAGAAAGTTTGGGCCTTTGTGTAATTTTATAAAGAGTTGGGGTTTTAAATATATAAACCTATATGCATGTTAGGCATAGAGAAATGAGATTAAGGTTGGAACATTGATGGAATCGGAACCTTAGGGTTGTTTTGTGAATTATGGTAATTTGCCCTAATTGGTTTAATTAATTAATGTATATAATTAACTAAAGAAAATGAGAAATTGAATTGAAAATGTTGAAATTGGGAATGTATGGGGCTAAAGGGTGTAGTTGAATCTTTTATTGCTCACCTAGTTGAAATGTTGATATATTATCCATTTGTGCATTTATTTCCTGTTTAGAAATAATTGCTTTGGGCTACCGGTGGAGGGTAGTGTTGATTGTTGTAGACAATGCATGATGATTAGGCAAACTAAAACTAATCAATTGGATGTGTCATAGAGTATGACAGTTGATAGAATACATTAACTTTATGTATTGATTGATTGTGCATATGACCACTGTGGTTATATGCATTATGTGTAGACGGTTAATAGAATACATTAACTTTATGTATTGATTGATTGCGTATATGATTCTGTGTTTATATGCATTGCTTGTGTATGGGAGGAGATGGGGGATGTACTCCACGGTTTAGGGGAAGATGGGGGATGTACCTCTAAACCGGTTAAAGGTTAAGGGAAGATGGGGGATGGACCCAGGGATGCAGCTCATATGCTCTCCCATTGAAGTGTTGATATAGCTCATATGCTTATCTATTGAAGTGTTGATACAGCTCATACGCTTATCTGTTGAAGTGTTGATATAGCTCATATGCTTATCTGCTGTAGTAGTGATATAGCTCATATGCTTATCTATTGAAATGTTTGTTTGATTTGATATAGCACTAAAATGTATATCATCATCGTTTGTGAAGTATGGGAGTGGTTTATGTGTTATTGATACAACACCAAAACGTGTATCCACCTTGAATTTTGAAAGTGTTCTAGTGATGAATTATAATCTCATCAAATGTTTTGGCCAGAGTACTGAGCCTTGTTTTCAAACACAAAGTTGAATAAGAAATGGAAAGTGAATTGTAACATAGACTGGATTGTCATGGAATTGTAATAAGATGTAAATGGAAGTGTAAGTGTTGACCATCTATCAGTTGCTAATCTTTTAGTCATTGTTCATAGTTGGTTTAGTATATTTGTACTGGGCTGTGGCTCACCCTATATGGGAACATCATTTTCAGGTACAGGTAGCATGCCACTTTTAAGGACATAGCTTGGGGGGCTAGAGACGGCCATACTTTTGTTGTCTTACTTTCCTTGATTGCATTACATGTAGATTCAAGCCAAGGGCTTAATGTGTAATTGAGTTAGCACTCTCTTTTGTAACCAAGTGTTAACTTGGAAAGCTGTAAGCCCGTAGGGCATTTGCTTTTGTTGTTAATATGTAATACTTTTGTAATGAAATACTCTGATGAATAGATGAATGCGGATCTTTTATGCATCAATGCATGTCTCTATGGATGGGTTTAATGTTATTTTTTTGAGGGCGTGACAGTAGGAGTTTAAAAAAACTATTACAAATCAATGATAAATTTTATAAATATTAATAATAAATTGTTTTCATCAATTTGTAATTATTTTTTCAAACTCCCTCTGATCTGTATTTTCCCTAACTATTTTCTATCTTTAAATCACTATTTCTAAAATTACTTTTGAGTTTTTTTGGTCTTTAATGATTTTTTAATATTTTAATTAAGGGTAAATTACAAATACACCCCCTGAGGTTTCCTTAAAATACAAATTGCTCCCTGTGGTTTGAAAAATTACAAATACCTCTCTGTCAGAATTTTTTGTTTAACAAAATTTGTAACGCCCTCAAAATAAACCCATAAATCATACATTTTTGACATGCTTAGATAATAAAGAATGAAACATAATTACATATCATCAGAGTATTCATTACAGAATGTATTACATGTTGACAACAAAAGTAAATGCCCTATAGGCTTACAACTTTGCAAGTCAACACTTGGTTACAAAAGAGAGTACTAACTCTACACAAAACAAGCCCTTGGCTTGATATACATGTAATACAACCAAAAATATCAAAAAGAGTCCAACAGCCTCAAGCCTCTCAAGCTACGTCCTTGGAGGTGGCATACTACATGTACCTGAAAATGATGTCCCATATAGGGTGAGCCAATGCCCAGTAGAGATATGCTAAACATAATATGGGCAATAACTAAAACATTAGCATTTGACAGATGTTTAACTCACATGAATAAATTCATAATCCATTTCAATTACATGACAAATGTGTCCATGTTTCATTTTATTTTCATTACTTAACCAATTTCTCAATTTATATCCTGACTCAGAACCTGGCCATATACTTTAAATGAGATTATATCTCATATCAATAACTCTTCCATTTCAACAATGTAAATGAGATAACAACTCATATCAAAACACTTCCATAAGCCACAATAGATACACAGATTCGCTGTATCAATAACACATAAAACACTTCCATACTTCACAAATGATACACAGATTTGCTGTATCAATAACACATAAAACACTTCCATACTTCACAAATGATACACAGATTTGCTGTATCAATAATTTAATAGATACACATATTTGCTGTATCAATGGAGTCCATCCCCTATCTCCTCCCATATAACATCCGGTTTAGGAGTCCATCTCCTATCTTCCCCTAAACCGTGGAGTACATCCCATATCTCCTCCCACATAACACAATGTATATAAACACATATCATATACACAATTAATCAATACATAAATTCAATGTATTATTCCAACCGTCATATTCGATGACATATTCAATTGATTAGTTTTAGTTTGCCTAATCATCATGCATTTTCTACAACAACCAAGACTATCCTCCACCGATAGCCCAAAGCAGTTATTTCTAAACAGATAATAAACGCCTCAACAGATATAAAATCTCAACAATTTCAAAGTGAGCGATTAATAAATCCAACTCCACCATTTTAACTCATAATGAGCCAATTCCATTATTTCCAACTTAATTCCACATTTCTATAACATTTGTCATTAATTACACTAATGACCCAAATATACCCAAACATGACATTTTTCCCCCTTTTCTCAATATTGACCCAAAGGTCCAAATATTATCAACAATATCAAAACTATCAGTTTAAGACCCAAAATACACATTTATGAGTCAAAATAACAAAACCCCTCTTTTGAAAATAACCTATTTCAAACCCTAACTTTCCAAATCAACCCATCTATACAAATAACTCAATGTCTATGTTAAAGCACATAAAAATGAGTAGGAATCCCTACCTCAAAAGATGAAACCCAATGGAGGAGATGAAGAAATCTCGAAGTGCTCCAAACCAAGAAATTTTCGGATCAAAAGATAGCCCTCAACAAACTCAACAACTTTTACAAAGGCACCAAGGGAGTGAATCACTCTAGCTAGATCAAACCCTAGAGAGAAGGGAGATTCTAGAGAGAGGAGCTCTCAAAATCGGTTTTGGGACAGTAAGAGAGAGAAAGGAAAATGAAAAAGTGATCCAAAAAGGTGAAATCCTGAAGTTATACCAGTCGCCCCGCTCGAGAGTGGAAAACCCCCACTCGAGCGTCAGACACAGACTCACGCTCGAGCGTCAAAAGCGTAGCTCGAGCGTAGATTGCACACTTCCAGAAGTTTTGCAGACATGGTCCCCGCTCGAGCGTCAAACTCCCCGCTCGAGCGGAGGAACAAAAACAAAGGGTCACACTCGAGCGTCAAAACTCCGGCTCGAGCGTCTGAAGATCTACAGACAAAAGTACTAGGAGGTGGAAAATTACGCTCGAGTGTCAAAACGCCCGCTCGAGCGGAGAAGCAACAACGAAGGGCCTGCTCGAGCGTGAAGGCCAAACTCTGGGCATCAACTCTAGGTTTCAAAACACAACCAACCTGTTTCAAACCTGCCCAACACAACCCAAGACTCAAATGCAAAGAGTAAAGGAAGGAAATGAGAATGAGACAACAACACAACCACGGAACCAAGTCCAGAACACAATATACAAAGGAAAGGAAAACCGGGATCGCTATAAAATTAATTGAAAAAGTGAAATTTCTGACTGTTTACCTATACGATAATAAAATTATTTGGATTACTAATTGAAATAAAATTTTAACATTATTAAAAACTATTAATTAACTTGTTGATTTATTAATAAAATGACCTATTTGTTATGAAATTAGAAACCTTAGGGGGCATAATGTAATTTCTAGAACCACAGAGGGTAATTTATAATTTAAGTAAATCTCAGGGGGTGTGTTTGTAATTTACCCTTTAATTAAATATTTTATTTATATATCTAATTTAAATACTTAAAAAGGAAAATATTTGTAAAGAATTCTATAAAAAAAAAATTACTAATACAGAAATATTAGATTTTTTTTTTGGTATTGTTTGTATTTTTTATATTTAGTAAATTTTTTTATAATTGTTTTCACAAATATTTTACTTTTCAGTAAATTACACTCACCTCCCCTGAAGTTGGGAGAAAATATAGTTAGCCCCACAATTTTAACATAATTATAGCGATCTCTCTCGAAATTTTAATTCACATAACATTTAAGTTTTTTTTCATTATTAATTCATGAGTCGTAGAGATTAAAATATGATGTTATCATATATTTTTTACTAAAATGAATATTTATCTTTATTTATTTTTGTGTCTACTTACCATCTGCATTGGTTTTGATAATTTTAACTAGGATTGGGTAAACATCCAACCGATCTGCTTAACTAGCCTAACCCGACTCAACCCGACTTTAAATGTTCAGTTTCAATACAACAGACGGATGAATGCGGGTCTAGAAATTTCATAAAAAATTGAGTTTTGGTTGAGTGGCCAATATACAACTTTCAATCCATCAAACCCAACTCGACTTGCATGGAAGTAAGAATTCTTCATAAATATTGGCCAACTAGGTAAGAATTCTTCATAACCAACTAGGCCTAGCCTAGTTGGCCACCTTGCCTTCCTTAGGGCTTAGTCCCAAGGAGGTCATGGGTTCAATTCCCCTTAGGAGAGTTGAATTAGGATGGCGAGATTTTATCCCATAGGTGCTAATCTAACAACTAACAATTAACATTTGCCGATAAAAAAAAAAAAAAAAAAAAAAATATTGATATATTTACCTATTATTTATTTGTTCAATAAATAAAGTATTAAAACTTGAAAGAGATGTTTTTACTTTTCAGAAAAGTTGAACCCTCACTCCTCATTGTTCAGTTAAAAAAATTAAGATTTTTTGTAAAATAAGATTTGTTTAGTAAAAAAATTAGGATTTGTTCAAGTCACCAATTTGATCTGTATAGTCGTCAGATACTGATGGAATTTTCTCATCCCAAACCCCATTCAATCAGGTAGCAGATGACATGCAACCCGCACAAATCAGACTTGCGAGCATCCCTAATTTTAACCTTACTAAAAAAATATCAATGTAATTATGTTAAACTTGTGAAGTTAATATTATTTTTCTCCAACCTCAGAGGAGGTGAGTATAATTTAGTTTTTACTTTTTAAATGTATTAAACCCTAAACGATCTAAAATAAATACTAAACATAAAACTAAAAAATAAAAAATAAAAAACTCAAAAAAAAAAATTGTGAGTTTCAAAACTAAAGTGATTGGATTTTGAAAGGAAACTAGAGGTGAACCCATGCTATGCACGAGATGTGAAAAAATTAATAATGTATTTTTATATAAAATAATATAGATAGTTTTGTATGTAAATTACAAAAACAAAAAAGTTTCAGACTTATAGTTTAAGTCTCACAATTCTACAATAATGACATAGAACTTATGTGTTCAGCCTCCTTGTTAGAGTTGCAAGCTTGTGCAGGTTAAATTTGAGCAACCCAATTTCAACCTGAATTTCTTTAAGGATTGAGCAACATATTTTTTAAATTTGGTGAGTATTTGGGCTTAGTTCTATAGAATGGCTATCAGATCAACGATGTTGTATGGGACGAAGTGTTAGGTAACTAAGAAACAACATGTAGGTAAGATAAGTGTTGCAGAGATGAGGATGCAAAGGTAGATGTGTTGCAAGACTAGAAAAAACAGAATCAGGAATGAATATATTCGAGAATGGGTAGGAATTACATTGATAGAAGAGAAGTTAAGGGAGAATAGGTTGAGATGATTTGATCATATTCAACGGAGACCAATAGAGGTGGTAGTGAAGAGATACGATGTAGTGACGGTAGATGGAAAGATTAGGGAACGGGGTATACCTAAATTGACGTTGGCTAGCATAGTAAATGGAGATATGAATCTACTTAATTTGAATAACATAATGACCTTAGATAGAGTCGAGTGGAGAAAAATGATTCATGTATCCAACCCCCATTTAATGGGATTTAAGGCTTAGTCTGATTTGGTTTTGAGTATTTAGGCTTAAATTCATAAATCTGAATCAAATTTGAGCGGGTTTCAACAAAAATATCAAACAACCTGAACAATTCAATGTCCCAATTATATATATGAACATAAAAAAAATTTAAATATAAATTATCATGTGGAACCATCAATTTTTTTAATAGAAAATTTAAGTTTTACCAATTATAACTTTTAATTAAAAAAAAAATTCTTTATTTGGTTCTAACAAGTCACTTTTTAGCTATTTAAGTTAAAAAAATATTTTTACTTTTGATTTTAATTTGCTTAATTGACAAATGACAAAAAAATTCAACAAGATTTATCATGATTGGCAAGTGCTAAAAAACACAAATATATTCTTAATAGGATCATTTTCATGATGAGAGAGATAAATTTCGAGTATGAGTTAAACCATTACAAATTTATCAATGAGTTATAAGGGAAAATTGTAATGAATATTTATTGACAATAATTAAAAAAAATATTGAAAATGAAAGAAAAGTTTGTGAGGTGAAATTTTAATTTATATATTTGTTATTGTCAATAAATAAATTTTTTCAATTTCATAATTTTGGTTGAAATTTGAAGGAGATATCTTAAAGGGGAAAGATTAAGTGATAATTAATGAAAACTACTAATATATTTTAACAATATTTCGCAATTATATATAGTATAAATAAATTTAGAAATAAGATTTAATTTTCTTATACATGTCAGGAATTAACAGATTTTAATATATTAATTAAACAATTAATAATTATATTTACAATAAAAGAATTAATAGTTACACGACATGTGTTTTTCATATTTTATAAATTTAAAAAATCTAAGAAAATAGAGCTTTTAGAGCTTAAAGACCCAATAATATTTTGCAATTATATGTCGTATAGATAGATAAGTTAGTCAATAGCGTTTTTTTAAAATTATTTTTTAATTAAAGAATTCACAAATTTAGGTGGAAGTCTTCACAATGCTTCCCACAAAAATTTAAAATATAGTATAGATATAGATATATTATAAATTTAATTTTTTATAATTAGAGCAATGACAATTGTTTCCTTAATTGTGTGGGTTTTTATTTTGGGAAGGGATGAGAGAGATTTCCTTATTAGATGTGTAAGTTTTTTTAAAAAAAGGAATGTCATAAATTATGGACATATATATTTGGTAAGAGTTTTAATATTTCAATTTTAATTTCAATTTTTATTAGTCAATGAAAAATATTCTTCACTCATAATATTTTCATTACTGCTATGCATTAATAGATTAGCAGACTTATTTCAGCTAACACCGGTAAGTATGAAACAAATAAATGGAATAATAATAGGAAAAGTAGTGCATGAATGGGCCAAACAAAATTATGTGCATACTATTAAAATAGAAATGATAAATAAAAACTATATTAAATTAAAATAGAAATGATAAATAAAAACTATATTAAATTAAAATAGAAATGATAAATAAAAAGTATATTAAATTCAAACAAAACAACAAAAATAAAAGGGAGCTTTTTCCATAAATCCATCTTTAATTACTTATGTTCCATCAAATCCATATTCTTTTTGACTATTCCATTAGGTCCTATTTGAGATAAAAAGACCAAAGTACCCTTTTCATCTACTTATGTTCTATTTAGTTCATATTATTTTCTTATGTTTCAATAAGTCCTATGGGTGACATAATTATCAAAATACCCCTAATGTGAATGTTCACACCGTCAATGTGAATGTTCATATCGTCAATGTGTAGGGGCCCGGCCCATGTACAATGTGAATATTCACATTGACATCTTAACATTCACATTGATAAGAGTGTAAAATTAGCCTGCGGCCCGGGGTGAGCCCGGTCCGGCCCGTGACAATGTGAATGTTAATATGTTAATGTGAATATTCACAATGACATATTAACATTCACATTGACAGGACTGTAAAATTGGCCCACGGCCTGTGGGCGACCCGAAGCCCGCCCGTTGCCGGGGCGGACCCGGCCCGTTGATAATGTGAATATTCACATTGACATGTTAACATTCACATTGATAAGAGTGTAAAATTGACTCGCGTCCCATGGGCGGCCCGGGGAGAGCCCAGCCCCGCCCATGATAATGTGAATATTCACATTGATATGAGTGTAAAATTGGCCCGCGGCCCGTGGGCGGCCCGAAGCCCGCCCGCTACCCGGGGCGGGCTCGGCCCGGCCCGTGACAATGTGAATATTCACATTGACATATTAACATTCACATTGATAGAAGTGTAAAATTGGCCCGCGGCCCGAAGACGACAGCCTCGGGTTGGGCCGGTGGGCCTAGGCTCGAGCTTAGGCCGGGCTTGGGCGGGCCTGGCCATTTTTTTTTAATTCTTTTTAATTTTTTCTACCAAAATTTTATTATTTTCCACAAAAAAAGACATTGTGCCTCAGGCGGGCTGGGTCTCGGACCGAGCATTGAATGGGCCTTAAGCGGGCCGATGGGCCAGGCCGAGCTTCAAAGTGATGGCCTAGGCCCTAGCCTAGGGTCTCGGACATGCTCGGGCCGTGGGCGTGCCTGCCCCAGGCCGTGTGCGGGCTTTAAGCAGCCCACGGGGGGCGGGCCAATTCTACATTCCTATCAATGTGCATGTTAACATGTCAATGTGAATATTCACATTGTCAACGGGCCGGGCCGGGCCTACCTCGGGCCGCGGGCGAGCTTCGGGCAGTGTGCAAATTTTACACTCCTATCAATGTTAATGTTAACATGTCAATGTGAATATTCACATTTTCACGGGTCGGGCCAAGCCCGCCTCGAGCTGCGGTCGGGCTGCGGACCAATTTTACACTCTTATCAATGCGAATGTTAACATGTCAATGTGAATATTCACATTGTCAATGGGCCGGGCCGTGCCCGCCCCGGGCTGCGGGCGGGCTTTTGGCCGCCTATGAGTCGCGGGCCAATTTTATACTCTTATCAATGTGAATGTTAATATATCCATGTGAATATTCACATTGTCAACAGGCCGGGCCGGGCCCGCCCCGGGCCGCCCATGGGCTGTGGGCGAGTTTTGAGCAGCCACGGGGCACGGGCCAATCTTATACTCTTATCAATGTGAATTTTAACATGTCAATATGAATATTCACATTGTCAACAGGCCGGGTCGGGTCCGCCCTGGGCTGCTTACGGGCCGTGCGCGGGTTTTGGGCAGCCACAGAGCGCGGGCCAATTTTATACTCTTATCAATGTGAATATTAACATGTCAATGTGAATATTCACATTGACAACGAGCTGGGCCCACCCCGGGCCGCCCACGGGCCGTGGGCGGGTTTCGGGTATCCATGGGGCGCGGGCTAATCTTACACTCCTATCAATGTGAATGTTGACATGTCAATGTGAATATTCACATTGTCAACGGGCCGGGCCGGGCCGGGCCCGCCCCGGGCAGTGGGCGGGCTTTTGGCCGCCCACGGGACGCTGACCAATTTTATACTCTTATCAATGTGAATGTTAACATGTCAATGTGAATATTCACATTGTCAACGGGCCGGTCGGGCCCGCCCCGGGCCGCGGGCGGGCTTTTGGCCGCCCATGGGCCGCGGACCAATTTTATACTCTTATCAATGTGAATGTTAACATGTCAATGTGAATATTCACATTGTCAACGGTCTGGACCGGGCCTGCCCCGGGCCACCCATGGGCCACGGGCGGGTTTCGCGCCACCACGGGACGCGGGCCAATTTTACACTCCTATTAAAGTGAATGTTAACATGTCAATGTGAATATTCACATTGTCAACGGGCCGGGCCGGGCCGGGCCCGCCCCGGCTCGCAGACGGGTTTCGAGTCGCCCACGGGCCAATTTACATTCCTACCAATGTGAATTTTAAAATATGAATGTTCATATCATAAAATTGCTAACCGTTCAAAAAATATTTATAAGAGTATCAAAATTAAATATAAGGGCATAAGTGTCCAAGAAAATAGTGTAAATCAAGAAAAAAGACTTTATGGAATAAAACTATACATACATGGGACTAAATGGGTTAAAAAATTCCTTCATGGACTTCTTGAGTTAAAACACTTCTAAATGGGATTTATCAATAATTTTCCCAAAATAAAATCTAATGCATCCAAGACAAATAATATTAAACTAGGGTAAATTACACTAGTACTCTTTAAATTTGGTCCGATTACATTTCATTTCTTGATGTTTGGAAAATTACATTTCTATTCTTGTGATTAATAGTCTCATTTCACAACCCCCTGCTTATATAAAATGTAATAACTCCTGATAGAAAAATAGGGGAAATTACATTTTAAAAAAAATAAAACAAATTAAAGGAAAAAAAAATAGAGGAAATAAAATAAAGTAAAAAAATAGAGAGTGCTTGAATTCAATATTTTTATTATGTTTAAATAATTATAATAACATAGGATCAATATAATTTTTTAAACATCAAAAAATACTATATATTAAATCTAAACTTCAAAAGGTGTGAGTGTAATTTACCCATTAAACTGTGTGCGTCTGTTATTAAAGTGGTGCATCCCTTTAAAATTCTAATCGACTTTTGCTATTGACACTGTGATGGATGCAAGCATGTAGCATGCCTCACTACAACACTAACAAAAAAATTTAAATTTTAAAGACTAAAATTTGGAGATAAAATTATTTTTTAAAAATTAAATATTTTTATTATGAAAAGTGTCATTATATTTTTAGTAATAAAAATTAGATATTAGTGATAAATTATTATTCTTTTGGGAAGAAATTTTTTATCTCAAAAAATAAATCATTTTGAGATCAAATTATTTTGTCTCTAAAAGTCTATTTATTAGTTACATTTTCAAAATTTTATCGCTAAAAATCTTATTTTTGACTTTTTGAAACGGCCTTTTAGTGAATATCCCCACAACGATAGAAATTGATCCCTAAATATCTTTTGCAATAAAACTTTCACTTTTAGAGACCAAAAAATTCAACTTCTAAAACTTTTATATGTTGTAGTACAAGTTATTTTTGAAATATTTAAGCCCATTTATCGACCAAATATTATATATTAAACATTTAAAAAATCAAAAATTTATTATAAGTTGTCACATTATTATTATTTTTTTTTGGCATATATTTTCGTAAAGAGTCAAAAAAATTATTGAAATAAGGATAAATTACAAATACACCCTCTAAGGTTTTATTAAAATACGAATTGCCCCTGCGGTTTTGAAAATTACATTTCACCCCCTGAGATTTCAAATTTTATAACAAATTGCCTTTTTATTAATAAATTATTAAGTCAATTAACAATTTTTAATGATATTAAAAAGGGAAATGTTTGGGACCCTTTTTTGGGAGTTCTATGACCCCAATTTGATCTTGGCCCTTGATATGTGTGTGGGGTCCACTCATGTATGTGTGGGCCCTACACTATAAATGGTTAGGATGAGAGTGGGGGTTGTGGAAGTCTTGTATGTGTGGGGGTCTTTATCACAATTGTATTAAAAATATGTTTCAATTAATAATTTAAGTAATTTTATTATTGTATATGAGAGCAATTATAAATTTTATTTTTTCAGTTAATTCTGTTAAATGAAAAATTCAAATAAATGGTATTTGTAATTTTTCAAACCGTAGGAATTAATTTATATTTTAAGCAAATATCGAAAGGTGTATTTGTAATTTACCTTTAAAATAATATGTTCCCAAACAAGGCCTTAATATATAGATAGATAGATAGACAGACAGATTTTGTGTGATAATAAAAATCTTTAAAAAATGCTATAAATCCCAAATAAATTACTAAATAGATTACCAAATCTCACATAGGTGTGACACTATTTACATGTAATTTGTGTGGGTTTTCACACCCATGTAAAAAGGTTGATAATTTATTTAAGATATTTGACATCACTCAAAATGTTTTCTAAACCAACTCTATAATCGAGCGAGAAAGTCGCTTAGTTCCACAAAAACTCAAATTTCGCATCCACACACGTCCATAGATCAAACAAACAAACACATCCTCTATTCCAAATCTTCTCCATAAATCTTGCCCTATTCCAAATGTTCTCCATAAAAATTCTTCTTCATACGCCTAACACACACACACACTCTCTCTCTCTCTCTCTCTCTCTCTCTCTCTCTCATTTTTTCGTTCTCTCTAGAAATCAATCAAACCATGTATTTCATCGCCGGCCCATCAGAGGTCCTCGCCGTTACCGGCTGCTGTATCCCCGACATCAAGCTCGCCAAAAAGAAGTGGGTATGGCCGGGCCAAAAGTTTGCCCGAGTCGACATCTCGCCAGTCAACTACACCTTCAAAGTGCAGGCTATGAGCGCAGAGAAACTCCCACTCATACTTCCTGCTGTCTTCACAATCGGCCCCAGGGTCGACTATGAAGAGAGCATGTTGAAGTACGCAATGTAAGAATTTTTCCTAAATATGACTTAATATGGCTTATGCATGATTATACTAGATTAATCTCATTAAGAAAGATACATGTACATCAATTAGATAGTGACTAATCATTGATGAATGCACCTATATATACAATATAGCGATCCCGGGTTTACCCCTTGTTGTACAGTAATCCGGACATGTGTCCGTGGATGTTGTAGTTGAGTATTGTCTTGTTTACATCCTTTCCTACTTTGTAATTGAGTTATAGGATGTGTTGGGCAGGTTTGTTACAGGTTGGTTGTGTTTGGAAACCAAGTGTTGCTGCCCAGAATTTTGGCTGGTCGCTCGAGCGAGGGTTGGTTTTTGTGTCTGGTGGCTCGAGCCAGAGTGGCTTCGCTCGAGCGAGCGACTGCGTCTGGCTCAGACCTGAAGGTTGCATTTCTTGGCTCGAGCGAGCTGGTTCGTCTTCGCTCGAGCGAGCGTCGTATTGCAAATCGGAAAATTTGCACTGTTGGCTCGAGCGAGCGTGTCTTCGCTCGAGCGAGACCAGTTTTTGTGTCTGGTCGCTCGAGCGACGGGGTCTTCGCTCGAGCGAGCCTGTTTATATCAGCAAGGCAGCACCGAACTAAACATCACTTTTTCTACACTTTATCATCTTCAAACCCTTGTTTTGAGAGCTTCTCTCTCTATACTTGCACTCTCTCTAAGAATTGATCTACCTAGGGTGATTTCCTACCCTAAGGCCTTTGTTAAAAAGATAGAGGGTGACTTGGGCTTCGTTTTAATCGGAACAAATTTGGTTTTGGAGCAAGTTGGGTGTTGGGCATCATCTCCTTTGGAGCTCATTCTTTGAGGTAGGGATATCCTACTCCTCTTTATGAGTTTTGTCTTTCAATTTTAGCATTTTGATATGTTGGAAGTTGTTGTGTAATTTTGGGAAACTTTGGGCCATTGTGTAATTTTACAAAAGTTGGGGGTTTTTATCTATGATAAACCTAGAAGCATGTTTGGTATATAAACATGGAATTAATGTTGAAACATTAGTGGAATTGGAACCTAAGGGTTGTGATGTTAATTATGGAGGATGTCCTAATTACATTGATTAATTAATTTGGATAATTAATTGTGTTGATTTGTGATGTATATAATTGTTGTTTATATGCATTGTGTTGTGTTGGAGGAGATAGGGGATGTACTCCACGGTTTAGGGGAAGATAGGGGATGAACCTCTAAACCGGATGTTGTTGGGAGGAGATAGGGGATGAACTCCGTAGATAGAGCGGGTATGCTTATCTAGAAGTGTTGACAGAGCGGATATGCTTGTCGTTGGAAGTATTGATATAACTGTTATGTTTATCTTTGATGAAGTGAAAGGTGTTGGCATGAGTGTTTGTCTCATGTGTGATGTTTGGCCAGGTTCTGAGCCAAGGTTATGAAATGGCAAGTAAAAAGGAAAGAAATGGAAATGAAAGGAAATATAGACTTAAGTGTCTTGGAACTGTGTTATATTATGAATGAATGTAAAAGTGTTGACCATCTATCAACTGTTAATCTTTTAGGCATTGTTCATAATTGGTTTAGTATATTTCTACTGGGCTGTGGCTCACCCTATATGGGAACATCATTTTCAGGTACAGGAAGCATGCCACCCCCAAGGACTTAGTTGGGAGGCTAGTGGCGGACAGGCTTTTTGGTTGTCTTTCCTTTTGTTGTATTACATGTAAATTCAAGCCAAGGGCTTTATGTGTAAATGAGTTAGCACTCTACTTTTGTGTAACCAAGTGTTAACTTGGAAAGCTGTAAGCCCTTAGGGCATTTGCTTTTGTTGTTAACATGTGATACTTTTTGTAATAAAACTCTGATGAATGGAAGGATGTGGACTTTATATATATCATAGCATGTCTTTATTGTTGGGATTAATGTTATTATTTTGAGGGCGTTACATACAATGTATAGAAGACTAATGTAGATAATGTCAATGCATTGAATGTGATAGATTCATTATGAATGAATCTTAAAGATGCATTATGTATCTATTATGAATATATAAGATATATTAATCTATCTAATGAATTCATTAATATAGAAGATGCATTATGTATCATGAATGTATAAAATACATTAATCTATTTAATGAAATTCATTGAATGAATGGATTCTTTGATGGGAAGAATACTAGTATAAATAGTGTAAGGTCCCAAACCATGCTCTCCATCAAAAAACTTAAGTTGTCACCACAAGAAGGCTCTCAGCGCCTAGAGAGAGAGAAGTGGTTTGAAGATCTTAGACAAATAAAGAACTTAAAGATCAAGATCTTCCATTCAAGGTTTCTCTTTCTTAAAAGATGATTTCATACTATCATGGATCAAGGTATGTATTCACTTATTTTTTGTATATTAGAAATTCATATAGTTTTCATGTATGGAATTGAATCCTTAATGGTTTTTAGTTTATGTTCCGCAAAGTTTTCTATCAATTGGTATCAGAGCATGGTTCTCAATTCTGATGCATGAAACGTATAAGTATGAATTTCATTTTATGATGATGTTTGGTGTAACAAGTGCAAAACCTTGATTTACACTTGTCCAATTTTATTTTATTTTTGGCCAATCTTTTATTCTATTGATATTAAAATAAAAATTGAAAATTATTGAACAAGTGATAATTAAGATAATGTTTTATGCACTCATAATGTTTTGTTACACACCTTATGAGTTGAAACATTGTTGATCAGCCCAACGGAGGTTCAACACTATGTATGTTTGAACAACCGAGATGATTAGTATAATAAATATAGCAATAAGTTTTTTTGTCCAACGGTGATAAATTTCTCACGTGCTTTAGTTTATAAAATAAAATAAGAGACATTGAGTTTTTCTGCCCAACAGTGATAAACTCGTTACAGTCTTAATGATTATTTTATTTTATTTTATGTTGTTTATTTTTATTAGTCATCTCATTTACTTTTATGAATTGTTAAAATATATTGTTATTTGGCCCAACGGAAGGATAACTTGATTTTGCATCTAACTAATTATGTTTTATAGTTAGATATATTTAACTTGTGGTGTTGTTTTTATGAGATGTGAAAAGTAGTTTTCTTGATTATATTATGTAATGGATATTATGTGTTTGCAGCATTGAATCCTACTGCAATTAATAGTTACTTGTCTGGTATTGAAGCTTTGAGTGGAATTAATTTTAAGAAATGGAAGGAACAAATTGGAATTGTTTTGGGAATTATGGATTTAGACTATGCATTAAGAGAGCCAGCTCCTACAAAGCCTAATGATACAAGTTCTAAGGAACACATGGCTTTATATGAAAAATGGGAACGCTCTAATCGCTTAAGTCTAATGATTATGAAAGGCTCAATTACGCTTGCAATTCAAGGAGCAATTCCTGTTTCTGAAAGTGCAGTGAGCTATATGAAATCTATTGAAGAACAATTCATTGGAACTTCCAAATCCCTTGCTAGTACTCTCATGATTAAAATGATGACAATGAAATATGATTGTTTGAGTGGTGTTCGTGAACATATCTTAAAGATGAATGACATGGCCTCTCAATTAAAGGGAATGGACATGGAAATTTCTGAAGGTTTTCTTGTTCATTTCATTATGACTTCTCTTCCTGCGCAATTTGGTCCTTTTAAGATCAATTATAATACGCAGAAAGATAAGTGGAAGATGGGCGAGTTATTTGCCATGTGTGTTCAAGAAGAAGAGAGGCTTAAAGCTGAAAAGCCTAATATGGCTCACCTTACCACCTTGGGTCCAACCAAAAAGATTTTCAAGAAAGGCAAAAGT
Source organism: Camellia granthamiana (assembly GCA_036172215.1). NCBI lineage: Eukaryota > Viridiplantae > Streptophyta > Magnoliopsida > Ericales > Theaceae > Camellia > Camellia granthamiana. Next base: position 157,106,135 of record CM069907.1, on the reverse strand, counting down.
AAGAAGAAGAAGAATGCAAATGATGAAACTCACAAGGCTAATGAAGAAAATAAGATTCGATGCCATTTTTGTCGAAAGAAAGGTCACATAAGAAAGGATTGTTCAGGTTTTAAAAGTTGGTTGGACAAGAAAGGTAACACTCAATGCTTTGTGTCTTATGAATCCCTTTTGGTAGATGTTCCACCAAATTCTTGGTGGATTGACACTGGTGCAAGTATTCACATAACAAATTCCATGCAGGGATACCTTATAAGTCGGAAACAAAATAATGGAGAACGAACCATTATGGTTGGGAATGGAATAGAAGTGGACGCTGAGGTTATTGGCACCCTCCGTCTAATTTTAGACTCTAGTTTCATTTTAGATTTAGTAAACACAGTTTATGTTCTTGTTTTTACTAGAAACCTAATTTCTGTTTCACAACTTAATTCCTGTGGTTATGAATTTAAGTTTGGAAATAATAGAGTCTCTTTATTCCACAATTCTCATCTGATTGGTTCTGGTTCTTTATATGGTAATCTTTATTCATTGAATTTAAATTCCACTTATGCACAATCTCTTTTATCCTTTAATGTAAACGACTTGGTAAACAAAAAGAGAAAGCGAGTGAATGAAAATTCATCCATGTTATGGCATAAGCGCTTGGGCTATATATCAAGAGAACGGATGGAACGTCTTATTAAAGATGGAATTTTAAGTTCACTTGATTTTTTTGATTTTAGTACTTGTGTGAATTGCATTAAAGGAAAATACACAAAGACAAAGAAAAAGGGTGCTACTAGGACTACTGAATTATTAGACACAATTCATACTGATATATGTAGTCCCTTTACTGTTCCAACTATTTCTGGACATAAATATTTTATTACTTTTATTGATGACTTTTCTAGGTATACTTATGTGTATCTTATTCGTGAAAAATCAGAAGCACTGGATATGTTCAAACTCTATAAAGCTGAAGTTGAAAATCAACTTGGCAGACGGATTAAAAGTGTAAGATCTGATAGAGGTGGTGAATATTATGGTAGATTCACTGAGTTGGGTCAAAATCCAAGTGCTTTTGCTTTATTTTTGGCTGAGAATGGTATTGTTGCTAATTACACAATGCCTGGTACACCTGAGCAAAATGGTGTAGCTGAGCGACGAAACTGTACTCTTTTGGACATGATGAGAAGCATGATGAGTAACTCTTCTTTGCCAGATTACTTGTGGGGTGAAGCTTTAAAAACTGCTGTACATGTTCTTAATAGGGTTCCTAGTAAGGCTGTGCCCGTAACTCATTATGAGTTGTGGGTTGGTAGGAAACCTAATTTGAATTATTTACATGTATGGGGTTGTCCTGTTGAAGCAAAAATTTTCAACCCACAAATAAAGAAATTAGACCCTAGAACTATAAGTTGTTATTTCATTGGATATCCTGAGAGATCAAAGGGTTTTAGATTCTATTGTCCCACTCATAGCACAAGAATTGTTGAAACTAGAAATGTTGTGTTCTTAGAGGATGAAAACATTAGTGGGAGTATGAATCTCAAAAATATTTCTTTGAAGGAAAATCGTGATTTTACGCCTTCCACGATTATCCAAGAAAATGTTGTACCTGAACCTATTGGCAATGTTTTAAAAATCGGACCGGTGAGCGAACCGGAAAAGGGATCGGGTGGACGAGTCACCGGTTCAACCGTTGGGTTGAACCGGAATCGAACCGTGACGTAATAAATATATTAAAATTATATTTAAATAAAAATATAAGTAATAAAATTATAAATTAAAAATATTAAATTATCTTAAATATTTGTCCTAATATTTTTTTTACTGAAAAATATAATAATATATTTTAAAATATTATTAATTTCAATTTTGGAAGATGAAATCAAATATTTAATATTCCCTCCATATGATTTTAATTCAATTAATTTGATTGAAAGGAGAGCAAAAATTTTGGAGGGATATCAAAATTTCAATATTCCCTCCAATACATTTGATTGAATCCCACATGGATTTCTTGAGTTTTTTGAAAGAGTTTTTTTTCTTATAAATAGGTGAAGACTTTCACAATAATTTCATCAAGCTCTTAGTGGGATTCCTCACAAGAGAAGACCCTTGAAAAGAGTTTCAAATTAAAATTTTCTTATATTCTTATATTATATTATATATATATATATAAATAAGAAAGAAAGAAAGAAAAGAAAGAAAGAAAATAAAATAAAAAAAACAAAGAAAAAAAAAAAAAATCGAGCCGGACAACCTGCCGGATCAACCGCCGGTTTTTCCGGTTCTCATTAAAAACGCCGGTTTCCAGTTTTGGCCGGTTCAAAGGGTCCATCCGGACCGGAACCCCGACCGGTCGACGGTTCAACTGGTCGAACTGGCCGAACTGGCCGGTTCAGTCCGGTTTTCAAAACCTTGCCTATTGGTACATAAGAGATTTCTCACATTGGAAAAGAAGTTGTCCCAGTTGCAGAACAACCTTTACGCAGATTACAAAGAGAAAAGAAACCAGTCATATCAGATGACTATGAGGTTTACCTAAATGAGTGTGATATAGGCTTGGAGAACGATCTTGTTTCTTATGCCCAAACCATGAAAAATGGAAATGCAACTCAATGGTTAAATGCCATGAAAGATGAGTTAAAATCCAAAAAAGACAACAATGTCTGGGATATTGTAGAATTGCCTAAGGGAGCCAAAACTGTTGGATGCAAATGGGTTTTTAAAATCAAGCGTGATCCTAAAGGCAATGTCGGACGATACAATGCCAGATTAGTTGCTAAAGGATACACTCAAAAAGAAGGGATAGACTATAAGGAAACTTATTCTCCTGTTTCTAATAAAGATTCCTTGAGAATAGTCATGGCCTTAGTAGCTCATTATGATTTAGAGTTAGATCAAATAGACGTTAAAACAACCTTTTTGAATGGTGACTTGCATGAAGTGGTCTACATGGACCAACCTGAAGGTTTTCAGGATAAAAACAAGGAAAATATGGTTTGTAGGCTTAAGAAGTCCATATATGGTCTAAATCAGGCATCTCGACAATGGTATCTTAAATTTCATGAAGTTCTCACCAAATTTGATTTTAAGGATAATGTGGTTGATCAATGTGTCTACCTTAAAATCAGTGGGAGCAATATTTGCATTATAGTTTTGTATGTTGATGATATGTTGCTTGCTAGCAATAATTTGGGAATGATACATGAGACAAAGAAATTCCTTACGAGAAATTTTGAAATGAAAGATCTTGGTGAAGCCTCTTTTGTCATTGGGATAGAAATTCACCGAGATAGGTCTTGTGGTATTTTAGGATTGTCCCAAAGAGCCTATATCGAAAAGGTTCTTAAAAGGTTCAACATGCAGAACTGTTCAAGTAGTGTTGCCCCTATAGTTAAGGGTGATAAATTTAGTGAATTTCAGTGTCCCAAAAATAATTTAGAAAGGGAACAAATGAAAGAAATTCCTTATGCCTCTGCAGTTGGGAGCATTATGTATGCTCAAGTTTGTACACGTCCTGACATATCATTTGTAGTTGGTATGCTGGGTCGATACCAAAGCAATCCCGGACTTGATCATTGGAAAGCAGTTAAGAAAGTGTTGCGATATTTACAAGACACTAAGGATTACATGCTCACTTATCAAAGAACAGACAGCCTTGAAGTGGTTGGTTATTCAGATGCTGATTATGCTGGATGTAAAGACACTCGAAAGTCCACTTCTGGGTACATTTTTATGCTTGCTAATGGACCCATTTCGTGGAAGAGTCATAAGTAGTCTCTGACAGCCTCTTCCACTATGGAGGCAGAGTTCATAGCATGTTATAAAGCCACATGTCATGCAGTATGGCTAAAGAATTTCATATCTGGATCACAACTTATCGATTCAATTTCGAAGCCCTTACAGATTTACTGTAATAATGATGCTGCTGTGCGGTTCTCCAATAATAACAAAACTTCAGGAGGATCAAAGCATATTGATATCAAGTATCTAGTTGTTAAAGAAAGGGTTCTGAATCAGACTGTTTCCATCTCTCATATTGGTACTACACTCATGTTAGTAGATCTTTTAACTAAAGGTCTCACACCTAAGCTCTTTCAAGAACATGTTGCGCGCATGGGCTTAGTCGAAAGTTTATCATGTTTAGACTTGAAATGAGTGTATTATGTTCATGATAAATGTTATGTTATAATCATCTTCTGTTAGTAATGACTATGTTTGTTGTTTTCATTCTTCATACTTGTGCACAATTTAGAAGAAGATGTAAACAACGGGACCGTTATAGATGAATTAGCATTAATCACCATTATGTTGCTAATGTCATCTCTGTGATTTAAGATTCACTTATTCATGTTGATGGAAAATATTAACACAATAGCCAATGTACAGTCTTGATCAATGTGTAAATCACTGACTACAATGATTTGGTGCTAATAATTTCATTGAACAGAATCTAATGGTGATGGTGCAATCTTCTAGTGGGAGAACATTGGCCACATTATGATAATCTAGGGACGTAATATAATCATGCAAGCCAAGTAGGAGATTGTAAGAATTTTTCCTAAATATGACTTAATGTGGCTTATGCATGATTATACTAGATTCATCTCATTAAGAAAGATACATGTACATCAATTAGATGGTGACTAATCATTGATGAATGCACCTATATATACAATGTATAGAAGACTAATGGAGATAATGTCAATGCATTGAATGTGATAGATTCATTATGAATGAATCTTAAAGATGCATTATGTATCTATTATGAATATATAAGATACATTAATCTATCTAATGAATTCAGTAATATAGAAGATGCATTATGTATCATGAATGTATAAGATACATTAATCTATTTAATGAAATTCATTGAATGAATGGATTCTTTGATGGGAAGAATACTAGTATAAATAGTGTAAGGTCCCAAACCATACTCTCCATCAAAAAACTTAAGTTGTCACCACAAGAAGGCTCCCATCGCCTAGAGAGAGAGAAGTGGTTTGAAGATCTTAGACAAGTAAAGAACTTAAAGATCAAGACCTTCCATTCAAGGTTTCTCTTTCTTAAAAGAGGATTTCATACCATCATGGATCAAGGTATGTATTCACTTATTTTGTATATTAGAAATTCATATAGTTTTCATGTATGGAATTGAATCCTTAATGGTTTATAGTTTATGTTCCGCAAAGTTTTCTATCACGCAAAGCTCATATCCCCACACGACAAGCTCTCGAACCATGTCATGGAGCTTGTGCAGGGAGTCATCGAGGGCGAGACTCGAGTTCTCGCTGCCTCGATGACTATGGAGTAGATCTTTAAGGGGACTAACAAGTTTAAGAAGGAGGTTTTTGAAAAGGTTCAACTTGAACTTGGTCAGTTTGGGCTTCATATTTACAATGCTAATGTTAAGCAGTTGGTTGAGGATTTTTCTTATCTGGGCAGAAAACTCAGACGGAGGCTGCCAATCAAGCCAGGGTATATTATTTGTGACTTTTTTTTTTCTTATGTATTGATTTTGGTGTATAGAAATTATAAGTATTAAGGTTTTAAAATATATGGCCATTATCAAAATATAGGGAGTACTAGGGTTTCCGGTATGATTGATAATACTAGTAGATATGAAGCTATAAATCTTAGAAATCGAGTTTCAATCCCAAGATTTTTTAAAATTATCTTTGTAAAAAAAAAAAAATTTCATAGCCGGCCCTATCACCTGTGCTTCTTTCGGAGTTTTTTTTTTTTTTTTTTTAATTAGGCTATTTTTATTTTAAGTTTACCTTTTTCAAAATTATGTTTTCTGTTTTACTTATAGATACCTATCTTAGAAATTATTTTTTTTTTTTTTTGGAAAAAACTTGTAGCATAAATTAATTTTCTTACTTACAGATCCCTATCTTAACAATTAAAATTTTATAATGAAAAAACTTTAGCAAAAACAAAAACAAGCCAATTTTTGTAAGTTTTTTTTTATTAATATAAAATTTGGCTTATTTTTATTTTAGTAAAAAAAATTTCAAGTGATGAACTTCAATTTTTACAATGTGCATTGATTGTATTTTTTGGTATAGATTGATGTTGCAGAGGAAAAGATGAAGGGTGACGGATATCATTCATTAAAACCTTTTACTTTGTTATTATTCACTAGGCTCCCGCTTACTATTTATATTTTATATGTAGGTGGCCAGGCGCGTGACCAAGCTTAAGATTGCCTGAAGAGTTTTGTGTTTATCAGCCACCCTTTGTGTCTCCCGAGGAGGTCCCTGGTCATGTCAAGTCCCGTGGCCATGTTTTTGTATTTAAGACTTTGGTTCTTTTGTTTTGGTTATGGACCAATTTCTGCTTATATGTCACGACCCAAACCCGCCCCTATAGGTTTAATATCGTAACTGGCCAGTAATCCATGATTACCTAAGGCCTGCTTAATAGTAATGACAGTAATACAGAGTAAGGGGTTGGCGGAAGCCAAACAGTAATAAAAAGATGTCCAATGAGTTGCGACAGTCTGAATGCAAAAAGACTTTTTATGAACAAGCCACATTCATAACCAAAACATATATACATACATCATATACACAAACATCCAAGTTAGGGACCGAATCCCTTCACCATAACTGTACAGTACAAGTCTTAATACAAAACAGAGACGAAAGGGTGGATCCGAAACACCCCAAAACAGCCTTAGCTTGAACGAACTCAGAACCTCGAAGTGAGGCACGATGGTTGGCTTGACAAAACAAGAGCATAACCTGACGCTCCTAGCATCGGTCCGGTGCCTGGACACCTACATATAAATATAAACAGTGAGCTAAAGCCCAGTGAATAACAAATGCGTAAAGGGGTTAAGAATGAATGTCCTTTCAGTAATTAAAACAGTCCTTTGCATCAGTAAATCAGTTATTCGATCAGTGGCTCATATTTCATGCCATAACAGTTATTTAGGAACCATAATAGTCATATGTGGTACATCCACTAGCAAAACAGTACAGTAGGTCTTAACAGACCGAACAGTCAGTTGATGGCCATCATAACAGTAAACAGTAGTAGTTCCAAACATTGGAACTGATAGAGATCTCTGTAACAGTAGCAGTAACAGTACAGTAACAGTAAGTTGCTATGGATGCCACGAGTACTGTTTATAAATAGGACAAACATTCATTCAGTAAGTAATGTTACTTCAAAAAGCAGTACAGTCAATCGTTCAGAAAATAATTGTAATTGAACGTATCTTTACAACATTGTTACTCACAGAGTACTGGGCTACGGACAGGCTAGTCAGCGTCCTCGGGTGCCAACCCTACACAGTTACAGAACGAACACACACACTAAGTCACACACTTGGGATTAGTAGCTTAGCCCCTAAACTTGACTTGGTGTGGTTCTATAACATTATCCTCATTAAGATGCCTTAAACTTGGCCTAGGAATGCCTAGGATGAAATGAGGATGTAAAAATGTACTTTAAAACACTTTTCAAAATTTGCTGAAACAGAGGTCCACGCTCGAGCGTGGCTTTCTACGCTCAAGCGGACATGCAGACAATGAAGCTCCGCTCGAGCGTGACTTGCTTCGCTCGAGCGGGCTGCAAACTCATGAAAAGTACTGGTTGCATGATATTCACGCTCGACGGACGGTCGACCTCTGCTCGAGCGTGAGACTCAGGTCCTCGCTCGAGCATGAATTCTCTCGCTCGAGCGGACTACAAAACACATGAACTTCTGGGCATATGCATTTCACGCTCGAGCGTGACTTTCTACGCTAGAGCGGAAGTGCATGCACTCAGATTGTATGCTCAAGCGTGATGTCCTCCGCTCGAGCGTGGATCAAAAATCTAGAATTTCCAGATTGATCCCCAAACACAAAACTTAACCTTTAAAGCTTCAAACTCGATTCTTTTGGGCTAATTTTCTGGAAAACACTTAGAAACCCATAGTACAACATGTTTCAAAGATCAATTTATGAAATCAAGCCCAAAAGTAAGCCAATTGAACACCAATATCAAAGAAAATTAAAGAACAATGCAAGAACACAACATGCATGAGTTCTTATGAATTCCAATGCTCCAAAACATGATCAAATGCAAGATTGAGCTCAAAACATGATGAATTCATGGACTACAACCAAAAATATGAACATGTAAGTAGAAATTCTCATGTAAATGACTTTGAAACTCAATGACATGGACATGCATGCAAACATTGCTACTCAATAGAACACTTTGAGCTAATTATTGACTCTAATCACTAATCTTTCCATAAACCATGCAAGAAACAACTTAAATTCATAATCAAGAAAGTGAACTTCCTACCTTAGGTCTTGAATTCCAAGTATGGGAGTCTAATTTTGCAATCTTCTTCAATTCCTCTAAATTTTCCAAGCTAAACCTTGTTGAATCAAAGCTCTCCTACTCTCCCTCTCTTTATAGCGATCCCAGGTTTTACCCCTTGTTGTACAGTGATCCGGACTTAGTTCCGTAGATGTTAGCAGTTGTTTAAAACTTGTTTACATCCTTTCATACTATGTATTTGAGTTTTAGGATGTGTTGGGCAGGTTTGTTACAGGTGGGTTGAACTTAGAACCAAAAGTAGTTGCCCGGATTTTGGCCTGTCCGCTCGAGCGGAGCTTTTGACGCTTGAGCGGGGCCTTTGTCGTAGCTTCTCCGCTCGAGCCGGGGGTTTGGACGCTTGAGCGGGGTACCTGTCTGCAAAAGTTCTGAGAGTGTGCATCCGCCGCTCGAGCAGGGGATTGGCCGCTCGAGCGGGAGTCTGTGAGTGCCGCTCGAGCGGGGGTTTGGACGCTCGAGCGGGGCGACTGGGTTAAAGCTCCGTGTTTTGACTTTTTAAAATCACTTTTTCACATCTCTTCTCTCTCTTACTTTTCCAAAAACACCATTGTTGAGCTTCTCACTCTAGAGCTCTACCTTCTCTCTGGTATTGATCTAGTAGGAGTGATTTCCTCACCTTTGGCCTTTACAAAAAAGTTGTTGATCGTCGAGAGCTACCTTTTGATCCGAAAAATTTGTGATTTGGAGCATTTTCGTTTTCTTTACCTTCTTTGTTGGAGCTCAAACTTTGAGGTAGGGATATCCTACTCCTCCTTATGGATCTTGTCTTTCAATTTTAGCATTTTGATACGTTGGGTGTTGTTGGGTAAATTTGAGAAAGTTTGGGCCTTTTGTGTAATTTTACAAAAGTTGGGGTTTTGTTTGAAATAAATCGATATGCAAGTTTGGCATAGAAAAATGAGATAGATGATGGAATATGGGTGAAAATGGAACCTTAGGGTTGTTTTGTTAATTATGGGAATTTGCCCTAATTGTTTTAATTAATTAATGTATATAATTAATTAAAGGAAATGAAGAATTGAATTAGAAATGTTGAAATTTGGAATGTATGGGATTAAAGGGTGTAGTTGAATTATTTATCGCTCACCAAATTGAGATGTTGATATATTATCCATTTTGTGCATTTATTTTCTGTTTAGAAATAACTGCTTTGGGCTATCGGTGGAGGATAGTCTTGATTGTTGTAGACAATGCATGATGATTAGGCAAACGAAAACTAATCAATAGAATGTGTCATGGAGCATGACGGTTAATAGAATACATTAACTTTATGTATTGGTTGATTGTGTATAGAACCTTTGTGTTTATGTGCGTTGTGTGTAGAGGAGGAGATGGGGGATGTACTCCGCGGTTTAGGGGAAGATGGGGGATGTACCTCTAAACCGGATAGCGTTGGGAGGAGATAGGGGATGAACTCCGTGGATACAGCTCATATGCTTATCTTTGAGAAGTGTAGACACAGCTCATATGCTTGTCTAGAGAAGGGTAGATATAGCTCATATGCTTATCTTTGGATGTGTGATATAGTTCTTATACTTATCTGCTGAGGTGTTGATATAGCTAATACGCTTGTCTGTTGAGGTGTCGATTTAGCTAGTATGCTTATCTACTGAAAATGGAAAAGAAATGAAAGGTAACATAGACTTGTAAGTCATGAAATTGTAATGTGATATAAGTGGAAGTATCAGTGTTGGCCATCTATCAACTGTTAATCTTTTAGTCATTGTTCATAGTTGGTTTAGTATATTTCTACTGGGCTGTGGCTCACCCTATATGGGAACATCATTTTCAGGTACAGGTAGCATGCCGCTGTAGACACCCCATTTTTGACCGTCCTCAAGACTTGGACGTCACCGTTTGAACACTCGGTGATTATCCATGTTTGTGTTCGTTTGGAGTTCCCGGAGGTCTCGGCTACGCGCCCTGACTCAGGATCTCCGAACTCGACCGTTCTGTGTCTGGTTTTGCACCAAACACTTGTGTTTTGCCTTGGAGGGGCAGGGAATGCCTTGTGAGGCATCCCCACACACCACCGGCAGTGGCTAGAGGCCACCGGCTGGTTTTTGTTGCCACCGGCAATGTCTGTGGCCGGCCGGCACTATTTGTTGCCGGTCGGCAGTCATTTTTGTCAAAATGACATTTTTGGCCAGCCGACGACTGTTCATCTACTTTTGCAGATATTTTAGGATAGTTGTGTGGCATTTGGTTCCCCTCCATACACGTGTATGGAGGGATACCCTCCTTGTAAGCTTGTTGTATAAGCTTTACAAGATTGTTTTGCATATAAGAGGAGCCCTCCTCTCCTTTTCTTAGGGGTTAGAGAAATTAGAGCCCTTTGCTTAGAAAACACAGAGGAAGCTCTGGTTTTAGGGTTAGGGTTCAATACATATCCTATCTCTATATTATTCTTGTGTGTGTTTTAGTCCATACTATTGCACACAAGCACCTAGTGCTCCACCTTCCTTTGGCTACTGAGGTTCTAAGGGCTTGTTCTTGCCATTTTTGACTGGATTGAAGCTCAAGGAGGCAACAAGATCACCATTGTTGAAGAAAGGCTTCAAGGGTAAGAAACTAGTCCTTTTTACCCCATTTTTGCATCTTATTTCTACCTATCTTAGAGCTGTTTTTGTGATTAGTGTATAACATAAAAAAGTTCTATTTTTAGGCTCTCTTGATTGTTTGTTAAGAGTGTTTTGTGGGTTGGGTGTGTTTGACCATCCTTAGGCCTTGAAAGGCCCCCATTTTGTGCTATTTTGGTGAGTTTCGAGACTTTGGTGTTTGGGCCTCTTCACCACTGAAATCTTGAGGGATTTCAGTGGTGGAGATGGTGCCTTGAAGTCTCCAAAAGGGGAGGGCCACCCCCTCTCCTTGTTGTCCTTGAAAGGGCACTTTTTGGCCTCTAGAGGAAGCCTTTGTTTGAGTGTTTGTAGAGCATGTCTTGGCTGTATTTCATGCTTATATTTCCATGTTATAGCTTTGTATTAAGTTGGTTTTGGTACACCATGCATGCCTTGCATACCTACCTTGTAATGCCTTGTGATTGCCTTAACATGCCTTAGGTTGTTAGCCCTTGTTTGAGCATGTGTTAGGCTTAGATTCATGAAGGTTTTATGCTTGATTTGCCATGCTTGGGGTCTATCCTTGACTATTTTGGTCGGCCAAGACTTGCATTGCATGGCTCTTTTACATTTTGGCTTGTTAGCCTTAAGTTTTGGACCATTGTTGCATGTTTAGCTTACCTTATTGCTTGGCTTGGCACCATGTTTTATATGATTTCAGAGCTTTATAATGCATGCCAATTGTCCATGCTTAGCCTCTTTCAAGTGTGTTTGAGAGTTGCTTGCTTAATGCTTAGGTTTGTGCCTTAACATGTACATGCGTGTGTGTGTGCTTAGCCTTCATTTTTGGGCACTTTGGCTACTGATTTTGGGCCTATTTGGAGTTGCCTAAGTCATGTTTAAGTCTACCCCTTTGCTTGGTTTGCATGCTTGCCTTGTATGTGCGTTTGCATACTAGCATTCTTGTTTGCATCCCATGTTGCATACTAGTTGACATGCTTAGGATTGCACACATAGACATGTATGCCTTGTCCCTTGATTTGGTGATGGGAATTGGGCCCCTTTATTTGTTTGGTTTGCATTTCATTTGAAATTGAAGTGCACACTTGATTCTTTGGGCCATCATGCATGGAAATGCGTGATTGGTGGCCCGAGAATCGAGGCAAATCCTCCCTTGAGTCATTAACATGATAAGGAGTGTGATTGGTGCATATATAGCTTGAATAGCATTGCCATGCAAGTTTTGCCCTCTGCTGCTGTGAGTTACAGGTTCTGCAGGTATTTTCTGCCGACCGGCAACATTTTCTGCCGGCCGGCAGTAAATCAACAGCCGATGGATGAATTTTGTGCCGGTGACCACAATTCAGTGCCGGTGGTCATTCTATTCAGCCGGTGGCATTCCCCCAGTATCCTGAGAGGCATTCCTAAGACTTTGGCAGTCTTCAGAGGAGAAAAGAAGGGAAAACAGAGGCAGACTATGCATGGCAGTGCGATTCCGAGCAAATCCCGAGCATGCGCTGCATCTGACCCGCTTCCCGAGGGTTTTACTGTTTTAATTAGATTAATTAATTTGTTAATTTAATTGATCTGTAATATTTAATTAGCTTGCGTAGTTAATTAATTTGTATATTCTTTTGGTCCCTCCGAGCGAGGGCAAATCTGTAATAAGTGTGGGTGAGTGGTGTGCATGTCCTCCAACCTCCACTTCTTTCTCCCTTTTATTTACCTGCTTATGATGGTAGATTAGGGCACGTTTATTTTAGCATACCTTATGCAACGCATGCGTGCATCCATACATTTGTCTTACATGCACCGGGCTCGGTATATCATACAAACTGCATTGTATCTTCAAATCTAACTTGAATACGTGTACCGAATGATTGCATTTCACATGCCATTTTAGGGTTAGCCGAGCCTATCCTAATCACATTCTGTATGCGATGCATTAGTCACTTAACATGAACTAGGACATGCATGTTTGCTAACTGGTTTCTGTTTTGGCACGGAGTACGATGTAAGTATTTATGCTTTAGCATATCGCATGCGTGTGAATGTTAACATGACAGTATGCTTACCATGTGGCTAAGTGCTTATATGAGATAAACTGTTTGAATGCCTGTGGGTGAAGGTTGCATTGCTTGAGTTGGAAAAACTCGTTGAAATCCGTGTTTTTAGCCTACTTGCGAGTAGCAAATTCCAAAGCACTTTCAAAACAAATGGATATGCAATGCTTATTTCCAAATTAGACAATCTAGTCTATACTTGTTTGCTGTACGCATAACATAGTAATTCTAGGCTAATAACTGGAACAAGAGCACATAAAGTTTTCAAAATCGGATATCACGGTTAGTAGAGGCCGGTCTTCGGACCGGGCGAAAGGGGGTGCTCATAGCTGACCTTCCCCGATCGTACCCAAGCTCCCGAGCCAAGACAACTTTGGTAATGACGGACACGTGGCCTTCGGCACCGAGTCAGGGTTTCCTAAATTTCCTATTTTAAAAATTATTTAGGTGGCGACTCTGTATCTGGCAAAGCAGTCCATGTTTGGCACTTCTTTTTAAAAAATCTGTTTTTTTCTCAAAACGATTTGCCAAAGTTGGACTCTTTGGTTCAGATTAAGAACCGCGACAAACAAAAAAGGGGAGTCCGAACTGTAGCATCGAGGTCCCCCGCGGGCGCTGTTACAGCCACCTCCAAGGACATAGCTTGGGAGGCTAGAGGCAGACAGACTTTTTGGATGTTATTTTCCTTTTGATGTATTACATGTAAATTCAAGCCTAGGGCTTAATGTGTATATGAGTTAGTACTCATTTCTTGTAACCAAGTGTTGGCTTGGAAAGTTGTAAGCCCATGGGGCGTTTACTTTTGTTGTCAACATGTGATACTTTTTGTAAGGAAATATTCTAATGAATAGAAGGATGTTGATCTTTTATATATCAATGTATGTCGATATTGTTGAGTTTTATGTTATATTTTGAGGGCGTTACAACTTGGTATCAGAGCGTACTGGGTTCGAATACTTTGGGTACGTGGGAAGTGATTAGGATCACAATGGGTTTGTCTCGCTTGGTAGAGACTTAGGTGTAGAGACAGATGCTATGTGTTTAAATTGATAACATGCTTATGTGACTATGTGGGTATGGGATTTAATTTCTAGGATGTTGATTGGATCCTTGGGTTTCTGTGAGTCTTGTTGGAAAAGCACTTGATCAATACTGTTTCTAACCGGAACTCTAGTAACGCCTCGGGACTATCATTATCCGGAAATGAAATTTGTAAGTGCTTATGTGTTTATGTGCTTACGTGGAGTGGATTACAGTTGTCCATGCACTAGGACGCGAATGTTTAGTTTCGGCACATTTATGAATGTGCTAATGTTCTTCGTTTCCTTTATTAGGATGCCAGGGCGAGGAAGAGGTGGTAGGCGTGGTAGGCCTAGGAGGCAGGAAGTGCCTATACCGGATGAGATTCCGGCAGTACAGGAGGGAGTTGGTTAGGCCAATGTGGCCGAGCCAGCGGGTCAGCAAGCTATGAGTGCCTTGGCCCGAGAGATAGCGGGAGCTTTGGGTATTCTCAGAGCAGGGAATCAGGTTGCTGAGGCAGGGCCTTCTTTCTTGAAGAGGGAGTTCTTCCGGTCTAATCCGGACGAGTTTATTGGGGATCCAAAGGAACCACTGAAGGCAGACGAGTGGTTGGAACAAATGAGTAAGACGTTCGAGATGCTTGGCATCGAGGACGGGACACTGAAAGTGACCTTGGCATCCTTCTAGCTGAAGGGAGATGCGGGTCAATGGTGGAAGTACGAGAAGGTTCGTGTTGGTGGCGCATGAGAAGCTTTTGTAGATGCCTTCCAGGAGAGGTTTCTATCGTCAGCTGCTAGGGAGAAGCTGAGGGATCAGTTTTGCCGGCTTAATCAGCAGGGTTTGTCTGTGGTTGAGTTTGAGGCTACATTTACTAGCTTGTCCAGGTTTGCACCTGAACTCGTGGCGTCCGAGGAACGCCGTTGCTATGAGTTTGAACGGAAGTTGAGGCGTGGCCTCAAGTTGAGGGTTGGTGGTTCTTTCATCCGAGAGTATAGACATCTGGTGGATGCTGCAGCTCATATGGAGCTCTTGATGCAGGAGGAGGAAGAGGAGAAGAGTATAGGTTCCAAGAGGAGCCAAGATGGCGAGGGTGATGGCAGGAGACAGAGGGGTTATAACCCTCAGCAGTCTCAGGGTGGTGTGGCTAGCTCAACATTTCCAGTGCCGAGTGCAGGCTAGGGGAGAGGCAATCAGGGGGAGTTCACCTGTTACAAGTGTGGTCAGTTGGGCCACAAGGCTTCGGTTTGCCCACAGAGGGGTGGAGGTCAGCGAGCTGCTTCTTCTTCAGCAAGACCTCAGGGTCAGAGTTTGGGCAGGGGCCAGCCCTTGTCTTGTTATCAGTGTGGACAGCCTGGGCACCTGAAGAGGTTCTGCCCACAGTTGAGTGCCACTTCAGGAGCGTCTGGTTCTAGGCAGACGCAGATTTTTTAGCCAGCTCAGTCTGTGCAGGCCTCGAGGGCCAATCCGAGAGCTTCGTCATCCCAGACTGTGCAGCAGTCGTGCGCTCCTAGAGGTGAGCAGGTGGATCAGGGGCCTACAGGGCGCGTGTATGCTGTTACCGCGCAGGACCTAGTACCAGCTCCATCAGTAGTGAGAGGTACCTTTCTGTTTTGCAACTCGGTTGCTAGTGTGTTGATTGATACGGGTGCGTCTCATTCTTTTGTATCTGCTGCATTTGCATCTGTGTTGGAGTTGGAGTTAGCACTATTAGCATCTCCTATTTGTGTTGTGTCACCTGTTGGGGGTGAGTTGGTTTTGAAACACGGATGTAGAGGTTGTGATATAAAGGTCGCCGATCATAGGCTTCTGTTTCCTTTCGTAGTTATGCCCATGAAGGGCTTTGATGTTATTTTGGGTATGGACTGGTTATCGTCATACCGGGCAGTTATTGATTGCTACCGCCAGAGGGTCACTTGTTGTACCGTGAGCGGGGAGTGTTTCCATTTCTTGGGGGACCGGGTTGGTAGTGTGTTGCCACCGGTGTATGATCCGCGAGGGCGGGGTGAACTTAGTGGTCTACTTGCTAGCTTTGAGAGTGGTGAATGTGATGAGACCCAGATTGTGTTACCGAGGGTGGTTTGTGAGTATTCGGATGTTTTTCTCGAGGATCTTGTTGATTTGCCACCTCATCGAGAGACTGAGTTCTCTATTGATTTAGTGCCCGGCACGGCGCTGATTTCTATGGCACCTTACCGTTTTGCCCCAGCAGAGTTGGTTGAGTTGAAAGTTCAGCTCCAGGAATTGCTAGATAAGGGCTTCATTCGCCCTAGTGTTTCGCCGTGGGGAGCACCGGCCCTCTTTGCTAAAAAGAAAGATGGTGCCTTGAGATTGTGTATCGACTACCGGAAGTTGAATCGGGCTACGGTTAAAAATAAGTACCCTATGCCCCATATAGATGATTTGTTTGACCAGTTGAAGGGTTCCCGTTGTTTCTCTAAGATAGACTTGAGATCGGGTTACCACCAGTTGAGGGTCAGAGAGGAAGACATTCCGAAGACGGCATTCCGTACACGGTATGGCCATTATGAGTTTCTGGTAATGCCATTTTGGGCTTACCAATGCACCGGCAGTCTTTATGGACTTGATGAACCGGATCTTCTGGGAATTCTTGGATCGTTTTGTAGTCGTTTTCGTGGACGACATTCTGATCTATTCACCTTCAGAGGAGGAGCATGAGGCACACTTGAGAGTGGTGCTTGAGTTGCTTAGAGCCCATAGGCTGTATGCCAAGTTTGGGAAGTGTGAGTTCTGGCTAGGAGAAGTCAAGTTCTTAGGCCATGTGGTTTCCGGGGAAGGGGTGTCTGTTGATACATCCAAGACTGAGGCAGTGCAAGATTGGGCACAGCCTACGAGTGTGTTTGAGATCCGCAGTTTTCTGGGATTAGCTGGGTATTATCGCCGGTTTGTGAAAGATTTCTCCAGGTTAGCTTCACCGTTGACTAGACTGACTCGGAAGGGAGTCAAATTTGTATGGAGTGAGACTTGTGAAAAGTCGTTCCAAGAGCTGAAAGTTAGATTGACTACCGCTCCAGTTTTGATTATTCCGGAGAGGGGGTTGGGTTATGCAGTTTATTGTGATGCCTCACGAGAGGGTTTGGGTTGTGTGTTGATGCAAGAGGGAAAAGTAGTTGCCTATGGCTCACGTCAGTTGAAAATTCACGAGAAGAATTACCCTACACATGACCTAGAGTTAGCAACAGTGATCTTTGCCTTGAAAATCTGGAGGCACTACCTTTATGGTGAGAGATTCAAGGTGTTCTCGGATCATAAGAGTCTGAAATACCTGTTTACACAGAAAGACTTGAATTTGAGGCAGAGGAGGTGGATGGAGTTTATCGAGGATTACGACTTTGAGTTGCACTATCATCCGGGGAAGGCCAATGTTGTGGCCGATGCCCTTAGCAGGAAATCCATAGGTGATGTAGCTTGTATAGCCATCCTGGAATGGGAGATGTTGGGGGCACTTGGTGAGTTTGATTTGCTTCTGGGCGAATCCTTTGAGGCTGTGGCCTTGTTTTCTGTTGTTGCGCAGCCTACACTTGTGACTCGAGTGTTAGAGGCACAGAAAGGTGACCTTGAGGTAGAATCCCTCCGAGAGAAGATCTCCAGTGGGAAGGTTGAGAAGGGTTTGACGGTGTATCTCGACCTGAGTGTGAGATACCGAGACTGTTTGTTTGTGCCGGAGTCCTGCCGAGAGGAGGTACTCCGAGAGTTTCATCATTCGCGCCTTGCGGTGCATCCGGGAGGTACTAAGATGTATCAGGACTTAGGTCGCCAGTTTTGGTGGCGGGGTATGAAGAGAGATGTGGCAGTTTTCGTGTCTAAGTGCCTTACTTGTCAGCAAGTGAAGGCCGAACATCAGAAGCCAGCGGGTTTGTTGCAACCCTTGCCTATTGCCGAGTGGAAGTGGGAGCATGTCACTATGGACTTCGTTGTAGGTCTTCCGAGGACTCAGCGGGGTAGTGATGCTATTTGGGTGGTTGTAGACCGGTTGACTAAGTCGGCGCACTTCATTCCTATGCGCGTGAGAGATTCGGTAGATCATCTTGCCGACTTGTATATTCGGGACATAGTGAGATTGCAGGGGTCCCAGTGACGATCGTCTCAGATAGAGACCCTCGTTTTACTGCTAGGTTGTGGCAGAGTTTGCAGAGTGCCTTGGGCACTAAGTTGACCTTTAGTACAGCTTATCATCCTCAGACTGACGGGCAGTCCGAGCGTACTATTCAGATCCTTGAGGATATGCTTCGAGGTTATGTCCTGGACTTTAGTGGGACGTGGGAGAGGCACTTACCCTTTGTGGAGTTTGCCTACAATAACAGTTTTCAGTCTAGCATCGGTATGGCACCGTTCGAGGCCTTGTATGGTCGACCGTGTAGGTCTCCAGTTTGTTGGGCCGAGGTGGGTGATGCACCTTTGTTGGGTCCGGAATTGGTGAGGGAAATGACGGAGAAAATTGAGCTTATCTGTAGGAGGCTTGTTACAGCCCAGAGTCGTCAGAAATCCTATGCCGACCGTAGGAGGAGGCCCTTGATGTTTCAGGTAGGTGATCATGTCTTCTTGAAGATATCACCTAGGCGAGGTTTGATGAGGTTTGGGAAGAGAGGGAAGTTATCCCCTCGGTTTATCGGTTCCTTTGAGATCCTTGAGAGGATTGGGAAGGTTGCTTATCGCTTGGCTTTGCCGCCGCAGATCCTTGAGATCCTTGACGTGTTTCATGTGAGTATGCTTCGGAAGTATGAGCCGGATCCATCCCACGTGTTAGATTGGACCGACTTGGAGGTAGACGAGGATGCCTCGTATGAGGAGAGACAGGATCACTCGCGGTGAAGACGGTGTGGGACCAATCTGGATCAAGCCAGGATCCTTCTCAGTACTCACGTTAACAAACATGATTTCATTTATTAAGGGCTTAGCACGCCTCTCTTTCTCTCAATTGATCAAGTTTTGCAAAACCCGAGGAATTCCTTCCTCTTCGTTTTTACCACAGTGTTCAAAAGTTTTTTTTTTTTTTTAAAAAGCTTAGGACAATGCAATGAGTTCAAGGCACAAAAGAGCAGGTGAAAAGCACTGCCGTTTCAATCAAAACTTCTAGCACAACTGGCGCAAGGCAGAAGCAAACACAAGAGTGTGAAAATCATATGCTTGGTTTCCCTATTCAAAAAACACTTTTCAGAAAATTCTACTTTCTTATTTTCCATGTTTTTTTTGTTTTTACTGATTTTTTTTAATATTTTAAGCAATTTTTAAAATTTTTAGGCATACCTAACTTAGATGTATCTAAAAAGTAAAAAATTTGTGAAGAAAATCTTTTAAAAATTCACTAAATACCCAAAATACAAAAAAATACGAGAATTCAGTATATTTTTTGTATTTTTATGTATTTATTAATTTTTTAAAATATTTTTTCACAACTTTTTTACTTTTTAGATACATCTAAGTAAGGTGCATCTGAAAAGTAAAAAAAAAATGTTTAAAATTTAAAAAATATCCACTAAAAACAAAAAAAAAACACGAAAACCAAAAAACTTAGTTTTCAAAAAACTCAAACCAAACACACTGACTGTTGTTCCATTCAGATCTGTTGGCGTAACTGGCTCCAAGGCAGAAACAGACTCAAAAGAAAGCAAAAAGACAAACACAAAACAAGCAAGTGATGTCCGAGGTAACACCCCCGAAATCACCCGACCTTCGTACAATAGGACTGAATCGATACAACAAGATAGACCCTAACTGACTCAGTATGAAAAGACTGACTCAAAACAAAGAGACAGACTCAAAACAAAACAACAGAACTGACTCAATACCCAAGTTAGAAACTACAAAACTAGCATTCGCAAATGCTCAAAACAGTGCGTGCCAAACGCTACATCCGGAGTAAACTGAGTGCCATCTACAGGTGGTTCATCCCCTGATCACATAATCACATTTTCCCTCACAAGTTCACTGATTCAATGATGATAGACTTTGCTAGACTAGTGCGGCAATGACCTTGTTGTCAAACAAATCTTGTACATCATGACGCAGACGAAAGCAGCTATCGGTCTCATGACCGATTTGTTGATGGTACGCACAGTACTTAGTCTAGTCATGCTTTGGAGGGAGAGGATCTGGTAAAGGCCGTTGTTCCAATGGTTTCAGATGTCCTTTTCCAGATTAAGACCTCCAAAGCCTTTGACAAAGGCATATAAAGTGGGGTAAAAACCCTCTTGACTCGAGGTGGATATTTGGTTTTCTGTGAGCTACTTCCGGACGCACCGGTGAATGGGGTAGCTATTCTTGATGTGGTGGTGGTAACCATGCCCACTTCAGAAGATCTTGCAGTTGCAGCACTGCTTGTGCCTGTATTGTTGTTACGGTTGAAGGTTCTCCTGGGTTGCTCTTTGTCATTATCAATCAAGCCCTGCTTCAAAGCATCATCAATCTATACCCCCAACTCATGCAAATCTGAAAAGGTAGGGAAGGGGAGCACGATCATTTTCTGCATCAGTTTGGGTTGGAGGTTGCGCACAACCACCCGTATTTGATCCTTGTCAGTGGGCATAATGGTCATCAATGAGCCTTAGCCCTCCAGCGGGCTACGAATTTAGAAAAGCTCTCCTTAAGCTCCTGCCTTGTCGTCTCAAGATCACGGGTCATAATCTCAATTTGTGTTATAGGAGTACTGTGCAATGAAGGCCTCGGCCATCTCATCCCAATTTCTCTTGACATCATCTTCTAATTTTGCGTACCAGATGGCCGCCACACCCGACAAGGTCCGGCCAAATAATGAAAGTTTCTGTAGTCTGGTGAGGCCCATCGGCCTTAGTATGTCTGAGAACAACTGTAGATGCACCATGGGATCCCTGGATCCGTCAAAGCGGTCAATTTGTGGCATCTTAAACCGATCTGGCAGCGTTACGGCTGAGTCGATGTATCCGTCCTCAATGTCTGGAATGGACTTTACTCCCTGAGATTTCTTGAACATCTTTTCTAGCTTGCTCAACTTCAACGTTGTATGGTCTACCTCGAACTCAAAAGTAGAGTCCGGTAGGTTGATTGGTGCTTTAGATAGCTGGGGTAAGATTGGCGGCGGAGCCAGCCCTGTCGAAATGTCCGTACCTTCCTGGACATTTGGCGTCTCCCCGGGTATTGGACCTACTGGTGGGGAAGGAGCTTGGTGCGAAACAGATGCTCTGGCTTGCTGTTGTAACCTGGTGATTAGCTCTGCATGTTGGGCCATGATCGCAGCCTACTGTTTGGCAAATTCCGCTTGGTGGACAGAATCTTCCTGCATGAGTTTCATACTTTCTTGGAGTTGATGCATCATTTCCTCCATCCTTGCCATGTTCTGCTGTTCCGGTTGACTAACTGGTATATCTATCTCTGTGATAAAAACTGAGGCCACAGCCTAACTGTTCACTGGTGGGGTGGATAAGGGCCACTGATCTGGAAACTACTGAACTGGTGATCTGTGCCTGACTGACCCTTTTACCTTGCCTCTGGCAAAGGAACACTGATTGCCCTTGAATTAAATCTCTGACCTGACAAAGTCTATCAGCACAAGTCCAATGAACCTTAGGGGATATTGGAGCCTTCTGAAGCTATGGTTCGCAGACTACCTAGCAAAAGAGAAAATAGATAGCACATCAGCCTGATTTCACCAAAACAGATATGAGCATAGTAGGATGACTGTGCCCTCTACTGAATCCTGCCCCAAAATTCTTCCTGTAAACCGATACCCTCAGGTAAACTGAATCCCAAAATACTGAACTGGTGCCCGCAGGCCTGATACTCAAACTTGTAAACTAATACATGCATTCTTGTAAAGATGCACTCTAAAGCACATAGCAAGCAAGTAAGAGCCAAAACACCCCTATGGAGGGGTAGGGCTTCCCTGTCCTATTTTGTCAGGAGCTAGGGTTTCACTACGCGCGCAACGATTTCAAACAACCTACAATCGGGTAAGCAAACTGTCCTAGTTTGGAATGGTCACTATAGATTCTGAATATGCACTAGGTCGAATTGTCAAAAAGGGTGTCCCGGTAAAACCGGGGTTTATATTCCCATCGTGGGAGAGCCCGTAACCGGTCAGCCTTATGGAACGCTTCTCGAAGCGAGCCTCCGGCAAACCGTTCAGGAATAGCAGATGGCAAACACAGTGTCCTAGGCGCACCAATGCACATGCAATGCAAAGAAACACATAAGTGTAGTCAAAACAAGATATCATGAGTTCGAGTTAAGTTCTCTAAGTCTCCAGCAGAGTCGCCAGAAACTGTAGACGTCCCCGAACGTCCCGGGGGAGAACCCTATTCTGTTCAATTTGGGCTCACTACAGTTCAGGACTCAATGTCACGGTCCTATATCTAATCCCGCAGAGTGCAATGCAAGACCGATGAATCATTAGAGAGTCCAAATCTGGAAAATCGTATTTGAAAATAGATTTTTTTGAAAGAAGTGCCAAACATGGACTGCTTTGCCAGATACAGAGTCGCCACCTAAATATTTTATTTTGGGGGGGAATTTAGGAAACCCTGACTCGTTGTCTAAGGCCACGTGTCCGTCATCACCAAAGTTGCCTCGGCTCGGGAACTTGGGTACGATTGGGGAAGGTCAGCTATGAGCACCCCCGCTCGCCCGATCAAAGATCGGCCTCTACTAACCATGATATCGAGTTTTGAAAACGTTATGTGTTCTTATTCTGGTTTATTACCCTAGAATTACTATGTGATGTGCACCGCATACAAGTATAGACTGGATTGCCTGAATTGGAACAAAACATTTCATGTTTGTTTTGAAAATGGTTTGCCACTCGCAAGTAGGCTAAAATGCAGCTTTTGCCACCCTCGAATGGGCTTAGAAAAGATGGTTTTGCCACTATCTAGTGGGCTTAAAACTCATAGTTAATGCATTGTTCCAATTTAGATAATCCAACCTTCACCCACAGGCACTCAGGCATATATATCACATAAGCACATAGCCTCATGGTAAGCATGCTATCATGGCAGTCACTTACACACATGCAAGGATGCTAAAGCATAAACACTTACCGAGTACTCCGAGCCAAAACAGAAACCAGTTAGTAATCGATGCATGATCCTAGTTCATGTTAAGATGGCTAATGCAACATATGCAAAATGCGACTAGAAATAGGCTCGGCTATCCTAAGAATGGCATATGAGATGCTACAACTAACACGTATTCAACTTGTAATTGAAATACAATGCAGTTAGTATGATGCGTCGAGCCCGGTGCATGCAATACAGATGAATAATGCAAACAAGCGAGCATAAGTATGCTAAGTGACACATGCCATAATCTAACCATCATAAGCTGGTAAATAAAAGGGAGAAAGACGTGGGGTTGGAAGACATGCATCACACACACGCACGCTTATTACAAATTCGCCCTCACTCGGAGGGACCAAAAGAATAATACAATTTAATTAACCTACAAGCTAATTAAATAATTTACAGACCACCTAATTAATTAACAAATCAATTAAGCTAAGGAAAACGGTAAAAGGCCTCGGGAAGAGGGATGCACGCATGCTCGGATTGACTTCGCCCGAAAATCCAATGCCATGCACAAGTTGCCTCTGTTTACCCTGCTTTGCTCCTCTGAGGACTGCACAAGTCCCAAGGCACACCTTATGAACACTGGGGAATGCCACCGGCCATGAGGAATGGTCACCGGCCAAAGGGAAGTGGTCATCGACCATCTATGGAGCTATCGGCCATCCATCATTGGTCGATCGGCACTTGATGTAGTCGACCGGCCAAAGCTTCCTGCAAAACCTGTTTTGACAACAGCAGAGGGCAAAACAAGGCATGGCAATGCATTTCAAGCAAATGTGTGCACCAACACACCCCTTATCATGTTTATGACTCAAAGGGAGATGGTATTCGATTCTCGGACCACCAATCGTGCATTTCAATGCGTGATGGCCCAAGAAACCAAGTTGTGCATTTTGATTTCAAATGACATGCAAACCAAATAAACACATAAAGCCCAACCTCTATCATACTCAATTCAAGAGGCAAAGCATGCATGCTCTATGCAACGCAACCTAGGCATGGAGGCTAAGTATGCAAGTTAGCAAACATGCAAAGTGTAATCTTAACCATGCAAGTATGCAAGATGCAACATGGACAACATGTTAAGTACAATTCATGCCAAATGCATTACAACCTGAGCATGCAAAGGTGCAATGTATCAAACATGCAAAATGCAATGTAACAAGCATGGAACAAGGCCAAATATGCAACAACATGCTAGAATGGTCTTAAAATAATTTGGGCAGCTCTCAACTAGGCCCAAAACAGTGGCCAAATGCTAAGGAAATGGGGGCCAAGTACACATACAATAATGCATGCAAATGGACCAACACTTAAGCATAAAGGAGGGACTCTTAAGCACACTTAAAAGAGATGAATATGGACACATGGCATGCATACTAAGCTCTGAAATTATGTTAGAAAAGGTGCCAAACCAACTAAACAAATCAAGCAAAACATGCTCATGACTTTACACACTCAAGGCCTACAAGCTAGAATGCAAAGAGACTATACAAAACATGTTGAGCATGACCTAAGAAACTGAAAACAGAGCTAAAGCATACTAAAACATGCATAAAAGCTTCCTAAAGCTTGGCCAAAATCATGCTAGAACAAGGGTCAAAGCCTAAAGCATGTTAAGGCAAATTCATGGCATTACAAGACAAGTATGCAAGGCATGCATGGTGTGTCTAAACCAAGTAAAAATAGTGCTATATCATGGAAAAATAAGCACAAATAACACTTAAGACATGGCCAACATGAACTTAAAAATGGTGCTCACACATGAGGCTAAAATGGCACTTTTTGAAGACAACAAGGATAAGGGATGGCCCTCTCCTTGTTAGGACCTTAAGACGCCATCCTCACCACTAAAATCCCTCAAGATTTCAGTGGTGAGGAGGCCCAAACAAGGTGGTCCCGAAGCTCAAAAAAAAGGCACAAAAATGAGGCCAAACAAGGTCTAAGAGGGGGTAAACAATCCCAAACACAAAAGTGATCTTAAACAAACTTAAAAAGGAGCTCAAAAGAGGGCTTTTTTCAGTTTATGACAAAGCTCAAAAATGCTTCTAGGTATGGCTAAAAGAAGAAGTAAAATAAAGACCAAAAGAGGGTAAAGTGTGTTTCCCTTGTAGCCAAAAGGGGACAGCAGCTTCTTGGTCCAGAAAAGCAGTCCCTTAGCCTCTGAAAATGGCCTCCAAGATCCTTAGGTTGGTGTTGGAGGTGTTAGGCTAGGAGGTGTAGTGTAAATGTACAAGAACTATGGAGTTTGGAGCTTGGAATGTAGAGATATGGAGGGAAGTGTATGTTTTTTGCCTTAGACAAATTTCTTGGAACCCTTACAATGTAAGAGGAGCTCTTCTTTTATAGAGGAACAAGGGTGCAAGCTTCTCTTAGAAGCTTGGAGCAAAGGGGCCAAGCTTCTTGGAGAAGCTAGGCAAATGGGTCAAACTTCTCATAGAAGCTTGGAGCAAAAGGGCCAAGCTTCTTGGAGAAGCTAGGCAAATGGGTCAAGCTTCTCATAGAAGCTTGGAGCAAAAGGGCCAAGCTTCTTGGAGAAGCTAGGAAAAGGGGTCAAGCTTCTTGGAGAAGCTAGACAAGGGTTCAAACTTCTCTTAGAAGCTTGGAGCAAAGGGTTCAAGCTTCTTGGAGAAGCTAGAGCAAGGGTTCAAAAGGTTCAAGCTTCCTCAAGAAGCTGAAACCAAGAGTTCAAAAGGTTCAAGCTTCCTCAAGAAGCTAGAACCAAGGGTTCAAAAGGTTCAAGCTTCCTCAAGAAGGTAAAACCAAGGGTTCAAAAGGTTCAATCTTCCTCAAAAAGCTAAAACCAAGGGTTCGAAAGGTTCAAGCTTCCTCAAGAAGCTAGAACCAATGGTTCAAAAGGTTCAAACCCCCTCAAGAAAAAGTCTCGGCCAGAAAAAGTGGCCGATCGACCAAAACAAACGGGCGGTTGACCAAAAACAGTGCCGGTCGGCCATCACTAATGGCCGATGGGAATAAAATAGGGCCGGTGGCCTCAAGCCATGGCCGGTGAGGTGTGGGATGGCCAACAAGCTATTTCCCACCCTCAGAAGCAAAACAACAAGTGTTTGGTGCAAAACCAAACACAAAATAAACAAGTCAAGAGGTCTTGAGGCAAGACGCGCGGCCGAAACCTCCGAGAACTCAAGACGAACACGAACAGGGATGATCATCGAGTGTTCAAACGATGACGTCCAAGTCTTGAGGACGGTTAAAAATAGGGTGTCTACAGATATCTTAGAAGGAGAACATCATACGCACCTGCCAAACATAGGCATTTTCGCTTTGTGTTGCTTGGCAACCTTTCTCATACATGGCTCTGGCTTCAGCCGTCTTTGATTGCTGGCTTAAAATCTTCCCCAGTGCCACATATGGCCTCCCATCTTCAAGCCAAGTATTAATACACTTCACACATTACCAAATCACACAAAATATACAACATTCATTATTATGTTTTTTGTACATTAAATGGGCACACAACTATAGAGGAATCAAGTTAATGTGTCACACAATAAAAGTGTGGGATGAGTGATGGAACGTCAATTGCGAGATATAACAGAAGTGTCAGAGAATCAATTTGGGTTTATGCCTGGTAGGTCAACAATGGAAGCGATCTATCTTTTGAAGAGAGTAATAGAAAAGTATAGAGAAAAGAAAAGAGACATTCATATGATTTTTATCGATCTTGAGAATGCATATGATAGAGTGTCTCGGAATATAATTTGGTGGGTGTTAGAGAAGAAATGGGTGACAAAAGGTTACATTGATGTGATTAGAGATATGTATGAATGTGTGGTGACCACTATTAGATCGCATGTTAGATAGACGAATGAATTTCCAATTACTGTAGGGTTACACCAAGAATTAACCTTAAGTCTTTATTTTTTCACTTTAGTTATGGATGAGTTGACATGTAATATTCAGGATAATGTGCCATGGCGTATGCTTTTTGCAGATGATACCGTGTTAGTGGATGAGACTAGAGAAGGAGTTAACACTAAGTTGGAGATTTGGAGAAAAACACTTGAATCTAAGGATTTAGAATAAGCAGAACTAAGACAGAGTATATGTAGTGTAATTTTAGTAACAGTCACAATAAAAGCAGAGGAGAAGTGAAGATTGAGAACCAAGAATTACCTAAGAGTGAACATTTTTGTTATTTAGGATAGATTATCTCAATGACTGGGAAGATTGGAGCGGATGTGGTCCACAGAATTAAGATGAAGTGGCTTAAGTGAAGGAGTGTGTCTAGGGTACTGTGTGATAAACGAGTACCCAGTAGACTAAAAGGGAAGTCCTATAGAATGGCTATTAAACCAGCGATGTTCTATGGAATGGAATATTGGACAACTAAGAAACAACATATAGATAAGATGAGTGTTGCTGAGATGAGGATGCTAAGGTGGATATGTAGCAAGACTAGAAAAGAAAGAGTTAGGAATGAGTATATTCGAGAATGGATAGGATTAGTACCGATAGAAGATAAGTTGATAGAAAATAGATTGATATGGTTTGGTCATATACAACGGAGACCAACAGAGTTAGTAATGAAGAGATGCGATACCGTGACAGTAGATGGTAGTATGAGAGAAAGGGGTAGACCTAGAGTGATGTGGACTAGTATAGTAAATAGAGACACAAATCTCCTTAATTTGACTAACGAAATAACATTAGAAAAAGTCGAGTAGAGAAGAATAATTCATGCAGCCAATCCCATTTCATGGGACTTAAGGCTTGGCTTGGTTTGGTTTGGCTTGGTTTGGTTACATTAAATGGGCACAAGATTTTCTATCTTCAAATCCTTTTGTCTCAATGCACTCTTAGTCATTGAATTTTGCATGATCCTCCAACTGAAAGTACATTGGAACATAACGATAGAGAAATTTGGAGACAGAAGACTCCTAACCCTTAAAATCCACACAAAATTATTCACTAGCAGAGACGAAACTGTGTATAGACCTACAAGGGCCCTGCCCCCCCTCCCCGCTTTGCACAAGATGCTCTACTGTTATATATAGATTTAGTTCAACACCAACAACTTCTCCTATGCCCCCCCCTCCCCCTCCCCCTCCCCCTCCCCCTCCCATTTAATTCTTATAATTTTAACTATTCTCTTTAACAGCCCTTTATAATACAATAATAGTAAAACATATAGCAGAATGTTATATGTGCGCCCATTATAAGAAATATATGAATTTTTTATTTTACGAAAGTTTAAAATATTTGTAGTCTTGTGTGTAGTAAAAGTTGCTAGCAGTCAATTTATGGTGTGCATCTACAAAGTGAAAGTGAAAGTGAAAGTTATGAATCATTGTAGTTATGTTATGAATGATGTAGCGTAAATCTTATGAATCATTTGTGATGCAAAATGTTACAAACTATTTTGGTGAAAAAAGTTGCAATTTGTTATGATTATGCTACATATATTGTGATTATGCGTATACGATATGCACATTTTAAAGAGTGCACACCATAATAACTCCCTAACATATTATGTTCTAAAATATATTTTTAATTATATTATTCACTTTGTAAATGAAATTAAGTTAACAATTTTTGTCTCTCATTAGCCCAATCATTATTTCTCAATACTGCAATGTAAAAACTCTCATTGATTAGTGATGCTATCACGTAATATTACTCTTACATCAAACATTTAACAAAAATAAGAGTTTATCCATTTTTAATGAATAGCATGAAAAATCACAGTTGTTAATTGCATGAAAATCCATTGCCTTAAATCTAACCCCACTTATATTCCTATGTTTTGTTTTAGGCCCCCCAATGATCAAATCCTGGGTCTGTCCCTATTCACTAGTCACAAAACAATAGAGCACTAGTGGCATATGCATGTGAACCAAGAGGCCACGCAAAAGGATGGATGAGGCCAACCTTATCTTCCACCCAAATAACCAAGCTGGTTCTAGTTGGCTCCATTCATGCGGTGACTACTTACTCTTATTTACCCGAAAGCACTAAGGTAGTGTTTGGTTTGCCAGAATGATTTTACATCAAGATTCAAGAATTGAATGATTATTATTTGGCCTCCCAATGGAATGACCACTCTCCTAAATTGGTGAATAGCGGTTCCATTTTTAATATAAATGCCTTTCCTTTTACCAAACCAAACATAAGAATGAATATTATGATTATTCCATTATAACCGCATTCCAGTAAACCAAACACTGCAAAAGTGTTTCGACACTACGTAATAATTACCCAAAATCCACACGTTGGATTTGAAATCCTAGGTCTAAATCTAAAAAAATAAATAAATAAGACAACTTGTTATTTCAAACCCAAGACATGAATTTTCAAATTGAGACCTCAATCATATTAAAGAAAATTGAAAAATTAAACGTAATTCACCTTCTGAAGAAGTTTCTCTACTTCATTATACCAAAAGCTCCTCACAAGCACCTTCACTCGATACAAAGCCAAATCCAAATTCACCACAAGAGGCTTTTCCCCAGAGCTCAATTCCATCCTCTTCGGCTCAAAAATCGGCATCTTCCTCGCAAACTCCGAAAGCCCCACATCGATAATTGTTGATGAAGATAACTCATCATCGCCGCTTCCATCTTCCTCCGAAACCTCCATAACCGGCCTCCGAACCACCAACAACTCCTATAGAAACTCTTTCGTAGTTCTGATCTCTCCATTGCCTCCATCCTCATCATTTTCGTCTCTGCCGCCGCCGCGAACGGTGGCGGAAGAGTTGAAGGATTGGGGATTTTCGTGGAGAAGCGATGGTTGGTGAGAGGACAAGGGTGGAGGCAAGAGGGGACGTGGCGGCGGAGAGGAGTGGAGGAGGGTTTTGATGGGGACGTTGAAGGAATGGAATTTTGACGGGTTAGGGTTTTGAGAAGTAGAGAAGAGAGTGAATTTGGAGGTTGAAGCAGAAGAAGAAGAAGAAGCAGAGGGAGAAGATGAGAAGATGTTCATTTTTTCTCTCTTTGTGTAACGGATAAAACTATACCATTTACATGGAAGGAGTTGGGCGGGGTTTTGGTGGTAGGAGGAAGGTGGTTGTGAGATTACAATAATACCCTTACGTACTATTTATTTATTTTTTTATATTTTGATATTAAAATAATCTAACCTATATTTATAAAAATAATTCTATATGTGCATAAGAAACATAGAAATGGCATAAACTAAAAAATCTAAAAAGTTAAAAAGTCACTATCATATTTAAGTCACATCATTTTATTTTAAGTCACATCACCTCTCTACCACATCACTTCAAACCTAACCAATATTTCATAAAAAGTCAAAAAGTGCACTTATTTAGGATATCCCAAACCACCCCAGTAGTTCTTATCACTCATATAATAAACATTTAAATAACACATTAACCTTTTGTGTATATTAATATTATTACTATTTTTATAAATATTATGGGTTTGTTTGATTTGTATCTCAAAATATAATTTTTGAATTTTTTTAAAAAAAATTTGGTTAGTTTCAAATTTTTTGAAAATAATTTTCAAAATCACTTTCTCTCTCCTACACATCAATTAATTACTTTTTCTCCATCCTCTTTCCTTTTCAATCACTTTTTCTCTTACATACATTTACTCAACTACAGCAAAATATCAAATCATCTCAAACTCCCAAATTTCAAAACTATTTTCAAAATATACAACCAAATAAACCAAAAAAAATTCTAAACTCTCTCTTCAAAAAAGTTAAAAAAAAATTATTTCAAAACACAAACTAAGCACACCCTATATTTTCATTTTTTTTTCCAGAATTAAACACTTTTTAAAAAAAACTTGGATTATATTGACTTTCTGTGCACATTATGTCATTGATTTTTTTATAAAAATCATATTACATTTTTATTCATTAGGTTATTCACTTGCACCAAAGACTAATTTGCATCTTCATATTTTTGTAATTATTTTTATTGATTTATTATTCTCCTAAACTTAATGGGGGAAAAAATTTATAATATTGGGTGAGTTTGGCATTGTCAAATGGGAGGGCGTTTAGATAATTTAAAATAGAGACGTGACTGGTCCAAGATGGGCCACGTAGCTCACAGTGTTGGAGTGGCTTACACTTCAATCTGGATTTTGGACATAGATTTTCTATGGTACGTGGAAGGCCCTTATTGGTTCGTGCATTTTGCGCGAATAGCCAGGTTATTGTCATTTTTTTTTTAATGGTTCGTGAAAAAAAATCCAACTAATTATTATAGAGAAAAATATCAGATAAATAAAAAATAATTTTAGATAAATTAAGGGCAAGTTTGGTAAGTTATAAAGGGCAAATTACAAACACCCTCTCGAGGTTTGGTGAAAATACAGATTCCCTCATGAGGTTTGAGAAATTACATCCCGCCCCCTGAGGTTTATATTTCCATAACAAATAGCCCCCTAAGGTTTTTATTTTCATACAGATTCCCCCCTAATTTGTTATGCAAATTTGACCTTCAAGGGGCAATTTCTAATTTCTCAAACCTCAGGGGGGAATCTGTATTTTTACCAAAACTCAAGGGTGGTGTTTGTAATTTGCCCAGTTATAAAATAGTAAAAAGTCATTAAAAAATTTTAAAAATTAAAGAATTGTAAAGAAAAGTTAAATTATCTTTTCTCTTTACCTTTGCACTTTTTTTGTTTTTTTATAAAAAGTTAAAAAATAGGCAAATGCTTGGTAACTCGACATTCATGGGTCTCAAATGGCCCGAATCTTGGTAGTGCCAAAACGACATCCTTTTTGTATTTTCTTTTTCCTTCTTTCTTTCTTTACTCTCTAATTTTCTTTTCTCTCTAAAACTGGTTTGAGAGAAAGAGAGAGTAACAGAGAGGCGAGAGAAAGAGAGAATGAGGAAGAGAGGAGAAGAAAAAAAAGAGAGGGGAAACAGAGTAACCAGGTCGCGAACCACTCAAACCACCACAACTCAATCCATTGCCATAGACGGAGAGGTCGAAGCTAGATCTTTGGCTATGGGTTTGGTTTTAAGTTTGGTTTTGATTTTTGGGAATTGATTTTGATTTTGGGTTTGGTTTTGATTTTGGGTTTTGATTTTGAATTTGATTCTCAGTTTTGATTTTGATTTTAAGTCCAGTGATCATCAAGTTCTCCAATTTGGCCTTCTTACAGTTCCTCTGACTTCTCGCCATAGCTCTGATTCCAGCGATAAAACTCTGAATTGATTGATTTCCTAACCCATTTTGCCTTTTTTGCTCAACAAAACAAAATAAAGAACAACAATCATCCTCCGTCTTTTTGTGCTTTTTACAAACAAACCCAAATCACATTTTTGTTTCTTTCAGATTAGAAAACGAGACTAACATTGGCTTTAGACAAAGTGGTTGTAGAGGTGGAGGTGGTGGATGATACAAAAGATGAATTGTTGCATGTGAGTCTAGATTTCTGAGCTGTTCTTGTGGTTATTTCAGACACCCCTAAATCACTTCCAATGTGATTATAATCTCCAAAACAGAGCATTTTCGGAGAATGAGGAAGGAAAAAGATAGGGAGAAGGAAGAAAATGAAGAAAATATGAAGAAGGAAAAAGAAAAAAGGAAAAAGGAAAAAAATTGATTTTGATTATGAGTTTGGATTCGGACAAAACAAAGAAAGAAAATAGGAAAGAAAAAAAGAGGGGGAAGGAAAAAGAGATCGGAGCAAAAAGTGTCAAAACGATGTTGTTTTGGCACTTTGAGCCATTCGGGCCACTCCTTATTCGAGCTACCCAACAACTCTGTAAAAAATATTCCTAATATGTTAATTTTTTTATCTCATATTTTAATTAAAAAGTTAAAAAAAAATTCCTAAGATAGTATATTTCCAAACCAACCCTAAGTACAAATGAAATGTGTATTTAGGGCAAGTGATATAATTTTTAGGAAATATATATCAGTGTAATTTTTAAAAGTTAATTACTAATTAATGAAAAAATTTATAATTTTATATTTTAATATTAGGAGAATATCAAAAAAGTGGAGAGTGAAAAAATAATTTTAAAATGATGAAAATACAAGTAATTTAGGCATTCAATTATGAAAATAAATCTTGTACCTTCATTAGTTAGGGGGAAAAAAAATTCCACTCTCCATTTTTTAAAAATTTCCCCTTTAATGTTTGTAAAATTTATCAGTAATTTGTAAATAGTTTTTGAAGATTTTCCCTAATTTTTACTTGCATTTACCTGCACTCTATTACTTTATAATTTACGAGTATTTGCTGGCGCAATTTTACATTAATTACGACTGCACTATCCCCGATGCCCCTGTCATCATGCCACGTGTGCGGAATTCATGCCCACCACGAACTCGACTCAGTGTAACATTCACTGGGATAGAGGCAGATATATGAATCTTTTCGGCATGTTGAACTAACAAATCTATTCGACATGTTGAATATTGTAGTATTCGGCATTACTTACTCAGGCAGAGACAAATATACGAATCTATTTGGCACGTTGAATATTGTAGTATTCGACATTACGTCATGGGCGGGCAGATATATATAAACGTATTAAGCGCGTTAAGAAGTGTAAACAGAGTTATGCCAAATTGATACGGAATACCCCACGAATCATTGCACTATATTTGGTCTTTGAACCGAATTAAGAATATGATATGTGAACCAAATTAAGAATATTATATGTGAACCAAATTAAGATGTCATTGCTATACCGAATTACTATAGTTCTCCTTGATACATCATTTTCATTCTAATTCTGATTCCTTTAATACACCACATTTTTTGTGCACAACGAACTCTTTTCATTAATAAACTAAATTGATACATTCATTTCACTTTATATGTTAAAACGACTTGAGTACATCGGTTAACAAACAACAAAAGTGGCAAGCACAACAAACTAAAAACTGAACAAAAATCCAAAAAAATTACAAGAATGATAGTCCCGCTGCGCAAAAATAGGTCGGCCTTAGAGATCTTCAGGATCCAATTCAAAGGGCTCCACCTCTAGCTGCTTAAAAGGAATCGGCATTTCCAGGGTTACTTTTGTAGCTGCTAAGGCCTTGAAGCAGTGTTTGAAACCCCTGTTCTCAAACTTCAAGGCCTTATCAACATATTTTTTCTATCGCTAACATCTCCTCATCATCAAAGGTTTTTGATGTCGTCGATTGCGCCTCAGCTGTTGTCTTCTTAGCCGTTTCAAGGTCGGCCTTCAGCTTTTCCATATCTTCTTTTGTCATTTTCAAAGCGACATCCGAAAGGTTTACCCGTTCTTCAGTAACACGACGAAGCAGATTTACATGCTTCATCTTCTTCTACTTCGCAGCCACTTTCAAGCATTAATTTTCAGCTCTTTTTGCGTCCGCCTCAGCCTTTTGCGTAGCAACAGCTAAGTCAGCTATCACCGACTTGGCTCTATTATGCTCATTTGCCACTTCGACTTTTAGTGAGAAAGTTAATTCAATGGCGTCATGCTGGCGCCGACCAATTTCAGCAATCCGTTTGGCAGTCTGAAAACAAACTTAGGTTAGAGCAAGAAAATTAAATTTAACCCAAGTAAAGCTGTCACGCCCCAAAATTTGGACAATTAAATATTAAATTAGGACTAAACCTCAATTAATATTCCATCATCCAAATCCTATGGGTGAAACAAAAAAAACTAAACGCCAACCAAACCATCCACCATAGTTTCAGAACTAACCAATACCTCCAACATTAAAGTAACAATACATAGTCAAAATAACTTAAATAATGTACGGTTACAAACCATGCCAAATTATCCCAATACTAAAGTCATAAAAAAAAATAATAACTACATAAACCAATATCAACCCTAAACTCAAGAAAAACAAAAGAAATCTAAGAGGCATGTCCAACAACTATAGTTATTCCATGTCACCACCGTAGCCCCAACTAATCCTGCAAAGAAAGCTCGGCTGCACTCAAACAGAATGCACCCGAGTTGGCAAAAGACAAAACGGGTCAGTATATAGGTATACTGGTATAAGTACAAGATTTAACACCCACGTGTCCACTAGACACAAATAAAAATACATTTAATTGTTGTTGTGGGACAAGACAAGTAGTTCCAATCGCACCGAGACGAATGGGTAGTTTCCCGAGATACGGTGGCATTTAGTTCCTTGCCCGTACACAACGAAATATAAATTGAGTATAAAATAAATAAAATAGAAATAAAAATATGGTGGGTCAGCCCTGCATAAAAAGTTAGTAAGACCCACCATCCTGCAAACAAAAACAAAGTTAGTATAATTTAATCATAAGTAACTTGCTAAAGAAGTATAAAAATGCACCGTTTCATGCTTAAATAATTCGAATTGACCAAAACTCAAAGAACAAAAGTTGTACAGATTCAAATTTCCTAAAAGGGTGAGTGGACGAATTTAGTAGAAACTGAATAGGTTGAGAAAAAAATTTAATAGAAAATCTTAACCGAAATTTGATCGAAAAATCTGGAACTGAAAACGAAAAGAAAATGCTGTAAGATGAATTTTTTTCGGAAAAGTTCAAAACACAAAAAATGTTTAGAATAATGTTTTACTTCAATTTACACGAAACCAATAAAAATGAGCTCATTTAGTGGATTAAAACAGCCTCTAAACTCTACATTGCTAAAATGAATCAAAACTACAATAATCAAGATCATCCGATTATAAGTTCTAATCGATCTTTTTAATAAAAAGTTAAAACACAAAAGTTGTCTAGAATCACGTATACATGCATCTGCTCAAATTTCATAATTTATCGAGGTCGTTTACTATTTTTGAACATATACAAATCAATATAATTCACGCTATACTAATAAACTCATAATTAAATTCTTTGTATCTTAACTCCACCACTTCGGCCTTTCACTTCTGGCTTACAAATATATCCCATGTGCCTCCCGTATACCTAACACCGCTCCGAAGCCAAACTTGCACGAGGATATTGTCACAAGTTTGACCCACACTCTCTACATGGTTAGCATATACGTACGCGCGTAAATCAAAGCACTCGTCTACTCATGAGAACGAGGCAATAATATACATATACAAAACATCTCACTTATGAGAACAAATATAAGAGTGCCAAGCTTAAGGCATTCAAATAAATCTCATAATCCTCACTTTTTTTTATACACTCTTTCTCACAAACACTCAAATAAAACAACAATCCATGGAGTCATGGTGGAGTATAAGGAATTTATCTATGGGTTCCTAATTAATTTTAATTTCATATAACCATGAGTGTGATTACAACCATAAAATAAATCTGTATAAAAACCCTAAACTTGGCATACACAACTAATCAAAATAATTAAAATCAATCAATCAACTAAAAATCCTAAACCTTACATACACAACTAAACCAAATGATTAAAATCAATCAATCATCTAAAAATCCTAAACCTTACACACACAACTAAACCAAATAATTAAAATCAATCAATCATCTAAAAACCCTAAACTTTACATACACAACTAATCAAAATAATTAAAATCGATCAATCATCTACATGCAAATATGAAATCAATTCAACATCAAATAAATATAAATAAATAAATAAAAACAACAAATTAAATATAAATCAAGGGAAGTGGGTTTTGTACTCACAATATTTTTTTAAAGATCAAATAATTATTTGAAGAACTAATAAAGCCACCAAAACAAAACCCTAATATTTTTTTCTCATTTCCTCTTCTCTCTCCCGCCGGTCTCTCTCTGTTTTACGTCACACAATAGCACTCTTTTTTTTTTGTTCTTTGATTACTTTCTCTCTCTCTCTCTCTCTCTCTCTCTCTCTCTCTCTTTTGTTTTCTTTCTTCTTAACTTCTAAACCTAATTGACTTCTTATATTCTACTATATTATAAACCTAAGTCTAAATATATAATAACCTAATTTCCTATCTATATAATAAGGCAAGAGGCTTTTTGAAAATGTATAGAAATGTCTCAGAGATACATTTAATTTGGACGGCTGAGATCAATCTTCAGTATATATCAACGGCTCTGAATTATTTATTTCCCGCCCAAACACTTCTCTTCCTTAACCTTCTCACCTACTCAAGTCTCTCTCTCCCTCTCTGCTCTTACCCACGTCTCTTCCTTCCTTCTTTATCTCTCTCTCCCTCTCTCCTTTTCTGTTTATTCTTCAACAGAACCCTCTCGACCACCGCCATCGCGACCACCTCTCTTCTCCCTCGCAAGACCCTCTCTGTTTCTCCTTCTTCAACAGATCCCTTGACCACCACCATCACGACAGCCTCTTCCTCATCCCCCTTTATCACTTCAGTCCTCTCCTTCTCACAACAGATCTCACCGAAACCCTCTTTCCCTCTTTGCTACCGATGCTTGGCAAGGTACGATTTTTGTTTGTTTTGATCAGCTCCTTCCTTGATCTCACGGATTGTAGTCTTGATCAACTCCTTCCTTGATCTCACGGATTGAGGGAGATATATATACATACCACAAGAATAAGTCCACAAGTCATCTATTCAGGTACAGCTGGTGGAGGTTGTATTTTGATGAATCATAGAGCTAAAAATGGTATATGCTTCAGATATGATTCAAATCTCAGGGGCTAAAGTCTGTGAGTCAAAGAGTCTTTCCCCACAGTGAATTTTTTTGCTGAAAGCTGACAAACCATCAAAGCAGCCGGTGCCAGGAATTTGGAACTTTGATATCATTTTTTGGAATTGCACATCAATTTGCAGGTATGTTCTACAAACACATATCTATATATTTTCTCAACATTTTTAGCTCTATAATATTAATATATTTGAGAATTCTAGCTATGACAACAATAATATTTCCTTGATCAGAGTCTCACATCTTGAATTTTACCCTTTTCTATATCCACAAAGACAAAAATCACTCACAAACATGAAGATTCTACTTAAATCAAGCAATATATATAACAAATGAATTACAAAAGCACTGCCATGATACAAAACAGGAAGAGGAGAAAGAGAATTCGAAATCTTCACTTTGGTATTATTGCCTACAATCAATTGCATACTTTTTCCTCTATCAATTGTTATCCAAATCCATGAAATTCTTATTCAAAGTGATGATTTTGGGGTCTCTTTTCCTTTCTTTCATAGATTTCTACTCATATTCGTGATTCAAGCACGATCTAAGGATAAAAAATGATGTTGTATCGCTTTTACACTCAAATATATATGTTACCATCAATCGTTGTTGCGCTCACTTAATTTTTAAAAAAAATAAAAAATAAAACTTAGAGGGGATAGTCAATTTTTTTTTTTTAAATGTGTAGAGGCCAGTCTATAATTTGAAAATAATTAAAAACTAAAAATGCTATTATAATAAAGGGCCTTTTTATTATTTATTTCAAGACCTAAAATGTGAATCAAATCTATTCTTTTATTTAACCTATTGGACGAAAATGTGGCCAAAATAATTAATTTCTCCATGACTGAAGTTTACCACCTCTCTCATAAACTGATAAATAGAGCTATGCACTGAATTGAAACTTCACCATCATCATCATCTAACTAACTTCCTTTCTACATGGACACAATCCCACCTGAAGCATAATCAGAACTAATAGTTATGATGTGTTCAATGCAGGGAGAACTAATGGCAGAAAGAGCAGTGATCTCTGTTATTCAATATTTGGGACCATTGTTAGCCAGTGAAGTAGAGTTGTTGAGGGGTGTTCGCGCTGAAATCTGACAAACCATCAAAGCAGCCAGTGCCAGGAATTTGGAACTTTGATATCATTTTTTTGGAATTGCACATCAATTTGCAGGTATGTTCTACAAACACATATCTATATAATTTTCTCATCATTTTTAGCTCTATAATATTAATATATTTGAGAATTCTAGCTATGACAACAATAATATTTCCTCGATCAGAGTCTCACATCTTGAATTTTAGCCTTTTCTATATCCACAAAGACAAAAATCACTCACAAACATAAAGATTCTACTTAAATCAAGCAATATATATCACAAATGAATTACAAAAGCACTGCCATGATACAAAACAGGAAGAGGAGAAAGAGAATCTAAAATCTTCACTTTGGTATTATTGCCTACAATCAATTGCATACTTTTTCCTCTATCAATTGTTATCCAAATCCATGAAATTCTTATTCAAAGTGATGATTTCGGGGTCTCTTTTCCTTTCTTTCATAGATTCCTACCCTTTTCGAGGTCTCTTTTCCTTTCGGTGATCTAAGGTATTATTGCCTACAATCAATTGCATACTTTTGCCTTTCTTTTATCTAACCTATTGGAGGAAAATGTGGCCAAAATAATTAATTTCTCCATGACTGAAGTTTACCACCTCTCTCATAAACTGATAAACAGAGCTATGCACTGAATTGAAACTTCACCATCATCATCATCTAACTAACTTCCTTTCTACATGGACACAATCCCACCTGAAGCATAATCAAAACTAATAGTTATGATGTGTTCAATGCAGGGAGAACTAATGGAAGAAAGAGTAGTGATCTCTGTTATTCAATATTTGGGACCATTGTTAGCCAGTGAAGTAGAGTTGTTAAGGGGTGTTCGCAAGGAAATGGTCAGTATCAAAGATGAATTGGAATGCATACACTCTTTCTTAAAAGACGCAAAATCAAGAGCAGAAATTGGAGATGAAGGTGTGAAAATATGGGTGAAACAAGTAAGGCAAGTTGCTTATCGTATACAAGATGTTATCGACGAACACATTCTCTTGGTCTCTCCAAATCAACCTAGACTATTTGGTTCCTTGCATAAAGTCACTGGGACGATCACTAAGCTAAAGCCACGACATGAGATAGCTTCTCATATCCAAGACATCAAGACTACAATCGGTTGTTATTTTTGTCTGTTTTCTGAATTTGGAGTTTATTTGGGTTACTAATAAATTGGTGTATTGTATCAGTCCCTTATTTTCCTCCACCGTTGTTGTTTGTTGAGTTGAGGTATGGAGTGAAGGATAGACCCGTTGCCATTCTGAGAAAGGAGGGAGAGAGAGAGAGAGAGAGAGAGTTAGAGACAAAGTTGGGAGAGACCCAGAACAAGTTACACAGATTTGCTTTTCTCTTATCCCCACACCCCAATTTGCTTCTTTCCTCCCTCAGGTAAATTCCCCTCTATGTGTGTATATATCTATGCGTGCATTTTCTTTTGCATCCGTGTTGTTAGAATGAAGATAAACGTTGCCTGTTACGAAAAATCTAGGTGGTTATTTATGGGACTCAAAATTTTTGAATTCTCCATTGCATGTGAGGCATGTGTGCATTTATAATTGAATCCAATTAAAGTCAGTCAAGTGGATCATCCTATTGTTGCTTTAATTGCTGAAAATTTAGTTAATTGTTTGTGGTTTTGACGGTTTCAGATGAATTGCTTGAGCTTTCTCTATGGGAATATTGATATTGATTGTGATGCGAAGTAACACAATATCTCTGTAATTTCATGTACACTATGTAAAATTAGTCATCTTTCGAAGTTCACTCTTTAATTTCTATGTAGTTTTTATTTCTGATCAACATTTGATTTGTTATAAAATAAAATCTGCTGATACATATCAAATTTTATCAAACAAAATTTCTTTGTATCAATAAATTTTTTCATATCCTCTTTGGGAATTGCACAGTGTGCTTGCCACCCCACAAGGGTTGAGCCCGATTCCTGTTTTGACTTGCAGATACATACCAAGATACACCTTTAGTTGGTTGGTCAAACATATGTGGTGGGTCATAAGTATGTGAACTTTTGTTTCTAGCCTCAATTTCACATGGATTCTGACTTTTCGTGTTTGTAAACTAATAAATGAAAGTTTTGTTCTTTTCTTAACAGAGTTTCTTCATAGGGCAGCTGATCTTACACTGGTTCCATCAGCTGCCCTTGCAAAGGAGCTTGAAGGAGCCAGGGTAACAGCAGGTAAATGAACATCGCCCAATAGATAACTCTCTGAAATTTCACATTGATAACATAACAGAATTTGACATTTATGCTTCTGCTTGAATTTTTATTTTATTTTTTTCAAATGTTTCTCTGAAAATAGCAGCTCATATCCATGTTAATTCTTTGTTTATTTTCAGGTAACAAGATTCGTCTCTGGAATAAGGGTGTTGATTCTGAAGGCTTCCATCCCAAATATCGCTCTCAAGAAATGCGAATAAGACTAAGGTATGGCCTTCTTTCAATCCTTAAAATTTCATTGCCATGTAATATGAGTTTCCTCCAAATGTTAATATATTGTTCTTTTTTTAATCAGCAATGGGGAGCCCGAGAGACCATTGATAGTCCATGTTGGATGACTAGGAGTTGAGAAGAGTTTGGATTTACTCAAAAGGTACTGCTCTTTTATTTCAAATGATAAGTATTTTCTGCTTTTGCAATTTAGGAAATATTACTTGCAAAATATTGATGGAATAATGCTTTTTTTCATAATTATTATAAGTTGTAACCATTGACATTTGGGATGTATGATTGAACAGTGTCATGGACCAGATGCAGGAGGCATGAACTGCTTTTATTGGAGATGGACCATACAGGTATTTCTCTAAGGACTTATTAGCTGTTTAGTTTTGTCAACATTGCCGGAACAATCTCTATAGAATATAGTATAAAATGATTCTTTGTATTAAAAACCACAAACCGCTGTCTAATGAAATGAATTATTTATTTTTATATTTTTGCTTACATCCAATTAATGATACACAAATTGGCCCATGATGATCGCTTGAATTTATTTTCCAGTAAGAACCATGGGCAAAATTTATTCATCTAGAATGATTTCTTCGTGGTAGGGAGGATCTGGAAAAGCTGTTCTCTGGCATGCCTGCCGTATTCACATGGATGTTAGGAGGTGAAGAGCTCTCTCAAGCATACGCCAGCGGAGATGTTTTCGTCATGCCTTCAGAATCAGAGACGCTCGGACACATAATGTCATTTTCAGAAAACAGGTAAAAAGGTTGGTGTTCTATTTTTTGAACAAACATAAAAAGGTTGGTTGGTGAACTGTTTTTGATTTAATTAAATTTTTGTAATGAACAAAACCCACTTTTTAGGAATTATTTGTCAAATTTTCGTAAATCGTTTTTTCTTAGCAATGAAAAACACCACTTTTTTATTTTATTTTTTATATTAACATTTATAGAAACACCCCAATCTATTAAGTCATATAAAGATATTGCACCAGAAATCCTATTTCTTTCTAATTTACCTAAACATTAATCTTTGGCATATGAATTTTCAATAGATTTCATTGTGTATTCACCTTAAACTGGGGATATGACTCATGAGAGCAGGGTCATTATTCATTCTTCATAGCAGCCAGTTTTTGCTTATCAATGAAAAAAACCACTTTTTTATTTTATTTTTTATTTTAACATTTCATTGTTCCTTTTTTTAATTTGTTTTTTAAAGCATGAAAAACAAAGAAAACAAAAGCATGACCAAACAGGGCTATGTAGGAAAATTGTCCAGTTTTATGTCACATTTCTGGGTATTTTTCCAAAAATGAAAAACAGATGACAGAAAATGAAAACACAACTAAACAGGTACTTATTTTCGAGTATTCATATGTATATATAATCATAAATATTAAAATGATGGCCATTTTTAGAATTTTTCATTGTCTTCGTTTTTCAAAAAACTACAAACAGAAACACATCTAAACGGCTAGGAAAATTATTTGTTCTATGTCACATATCGAGGTCATATACTATCCCAGAAAAATATATAGCAAAGAAGAAAATCTATACCTTTTTCCCAGATCTAATGTCGATTTTATCTCACACTGCAGGGAATAAGTTATTCAAAGCTTGTGAATTTACCACTTATAGTCGGCCTCTGTGAGTATTCAACACCCTTACTCTGTTTTTCTTACTAATTAAGTTCAACAAACTATTAAATTCATAAGATTTGATAGTCTTTAATGTATTAATTTTACTTGAATTGGGTTTTTATGCAAACTCAAGCTTAATCTTGCGGTCGGTCCAGTCTCAATAGCAACATCTTTCCGCCAAATGAATACATAATTGAAGGCAGTTCAAGCTATCAGTTTTACCCACGGTAATTTTCCCTAACCTATAAAAGATTTGTAACAAGTTTACAAATACAAACTTACTACATAAAAGATAGAGTTTTAGGTAGATTACTTTACTTATATTTTCCAACTTTAGTTCTATGTCTTATGATAAGGTTTGGACTCTGGTAATGTTTAATAAAGTTGAAAATTAAAAATTAAGTGTTGAAAATTGAATGTTAAATTTATTGAGTTAAAAAGTTGCTTGATCAAAATTTAAGTACTAAACTAAAAATAAATTGTTTGATATGTATAAGATAAAGTTTGAAATTTATTATTTTCAATCGTTGTGTATGGTTTTCTTTGTTCAATTTCATGGTTTTTTTTTTTGGGAGGGGGGGGGGGGGGGAATCTTTGAAGTGTTGGTGCTTTGAAATGTGTGAATTGTTTTGTTAATGTAATGTAAATAGAAAGGAGGTTATAATGTGGGTTTTGCTTCATGTGTTCTATTCCCTTAATCTTTGTCAATGGATCACAATGTTTTATTGATTTTGCAATGTTTTAATGATAGAAGAGTTTTCTTTTGATTTCTTTTGATTTGTGCGCATTATTTGATATTTAATTTTTTTATATTTGATTTGTTTGGAATTGTGGAGAACAGTCTGTCAAATATATTTTTATAACTGCATTTTAATCTTAATATTATTTACACCGTGCCTTTAGGCACGGGCATACGCTAGTTATATTATATTATACAAATAAATCACAAATATAACATATATAAATATAAATATTTTATATAAAATCTATATCAATAATTTTCTTTATATATATATATAAAAGTATATAAATATAAATATTCAGATTAATTATTATTAACTAACACATTAAATTAATTATATATTACATTAAATTCTTATATAACTACGCAATTAATAAAGCCAAAAATAAAATCAAGTAATAATAAATAAATAAAGGCTTAGGAAAAAAATCCGGGTTGTTACAAAAGCGGGAGAGAGACTCACCAGAATGGCCGTTTGCGCATCCAAAGCGATTGAAACTACATCCAACTCAGCGTGGAATACTACCTTGTCAACGGGCAGTGTGATAGCAGTAGCCACTCTTAGAGCCACACCAAGATCCTTCATTGCTGAGGCTCCGATTGGGACGATTGACCCTTCACCTTTGGCTGAATAGTAAATGATGTCGTAAGATCCAAAGGGAGAGAAGGTCTCAGCCTTTTTCAACTGCTTGCTCAATGACCTCTAAGGATTTGGCAGAACGCTTCTCTCCCCTCTATTTGGCCATTGTTTCCTCAACCGAAGGCGCCAAAGCAGTTTGCGCCGACTCCACCGGGTTAGCCTCCATGACTTCTGTTTGAGTCACCACTAGAGGGGGAACTTCCTCATTTCCCTCAGAGCTTGCCGCCTTTTTACGCGCTGTCATCTTCTCGGCGTATCTTCTCCTGGAAAATTGAGCAAGAGATTCCGTAGCCATGTCTTTAGATCTGACTCTAGGCAAGCCGTCCAGGTCTATGAAGATGTCCTCCTCCTGAAAGCTGCCGAAATCGACTCTTTCGCTGGAGCCGACTTGTTCATGTTCTAAGGTCAGAAATAGTTCCCCACTCGGTTGCTCTTCAGCCTCAAGAAAAGTTCACTCGGCGTTGGAGTCTCGTTAGGCATCTACATCTTGTACGCTAACTTGCTCCTCAGACTCGGTGTCTTGATCAAAGCCCTGCTCGAGCCCGTTTTCACCGTTGCCGCCTTGTTCGCTTACCGAAGACTCTTCAAGTCCAATATCCCTGAAGTTTGTGAAACTT
Source organism: Camellia granthamiana (assembly GCA_036172215.1). Lineage (NCBI taxonomy): Eukaryota > Viridiplantae > Streptophyta > Magnoliopsida > Ericales > Theaceae > Camellia > Camellia granthamiana. Next base: position 157,061,347 of record CM069907.1, on the reverse strand, counting down.
GGGAACACGAGGGCCGCAAGGTGTTGCTCACCTCTCAGAATTGGGATATGATTAGCTACCGAGAATGTTGTGTAAGACGGGTCGTATCTGAGCAAGATATGGGCTGCCTGGCCTTGTCCTTGAAGATTCAGCTGGCCAACGAAGTCAAGGGCGGTTTTCACCTGAGCAAGGAGCACTTCGTCTGCAGAGGCGAGAGATTTTTTGAGCTCATTACCTGCATGGAACGAAGATAGTTAGAATACAGAACAAGCGCCGAATAAAAGTATAAATTAGAATTATATATTTGGCGACCTAGCTCACCCTTGTGCCTTGGCACAAGAGTTAGGCGATTTGCATCCTCATCGAACTCCCAATTGCCTTGAATGACAACCATCACCTCATCCACTCTTTTGCGAGAGCTAACGAGCATGGTGACCAAATGATGGTTATTGTCCTTCGCTCTAAGAAAATATTGTCCTTGCCAACCAGAAGATTTAGCAAGGACAAAACAATGCCGAATGGCAGGAATTCCTAGGTCAAGATGAAGGCGGCGATTCAACTCCACGATGCCCATTACGATTCGATAAAAGTTGACGTTTAGCTGAGATGGAATCAAACCCCACTAACGAAATACAGACCAAAGAGTAAGGTGAAGAGGGAAACAAACACCTCCTTCAGTAATTGCCAAAAGAGGTGTTTTCATCAGCCCTTTCCATGTCAACTTCGCTATCTCCGACTAGGGACAGTTGAACGTCATCGGGGATAGAAAAGTGACGACGAAAAGCAGCAATTCGGTCTTCAAAAAGAAGAGCCTTAAGGTGATTCTCCATGAGAGGATTGGAGTGGAAGATGAAGTGGAGAAGGAAAAAAAAAAAACGAAGGACTGAAAGCGCAAAAAATAAAAGAGAGAATGGGGCTTAGAAGACTTATAGACAGAAATAAAAAGGTCACGAGCAAGAAGAAGAGCAGGAAAGTTACAGATGAGGTCCCAAAATTAGAAAGTCCCAAGTGTTGAGTAGCAGTGGAGTCCCAAATGAGATGAAGGGGCGAAAAGCTTTCAAATTGCATTAAATGAAGAATGCAAAGAAGCGGGAAGTAATAATCATTCTTTATCACGTCTTTTCTAGCATGATTATTGACAAAACGTGTCCGCCGCATTCCCAAATTCCAAAGTGCTTCAAATGCAGTGAATTGATCTTTTGGCAACCGAGTATGCCTACTACACAGAACCATGGGTAGCCGAATACTCGGAGGGAAATTATGGGAGCCAAAAAATAGTGGCCCAAAGAAGTATACAAGGCCCAAAAACATAGTTCAATCCAACTGAGCCTAATCCAAGATTGGCCCATTGGGCGAGCCTATTGGGCAGAATCAGAGCCGAGTAAAAGGCATTGAAAGGAACGAACGCCAAGTAATGAGTCCCGATTGTGGGTAGTCGAGCCGAGTAGTTCATATAAGTCGGCTCTAACTCCCAACCTACGAGTCCGAATTGCATTCTGTCTACTGTCACAGGTCCTAATTATCATGGAGAAGCTGTCCGTGAGAGCCACACTGTGGTTCAAGAGCTGTTTTGAATTTTCACGCCTGAAACTCCCTTTTTCAACTAAGTTTAAGGCATTTTCGGCTCTAACTCACAAACTACGGTCCGAATTACATTTCGTCTATTGTCACAAGTCCTAATTGTCATGGGAAAGCTGTCCGTGAGAGCCACACGGTGGTTCGGGGGCTATTTTGAATTTTTGCCCTCGAAACACCCTTTTTCAACTTAGTTTAAGGCGTATTCGGCTCTAACTCCCAACCTACGGGTACAAATTAGATTCCATCAATTGTCACAAGTCCTATTTGTCAAGGGGAAGCTATCCGTGAGAGACACATGGTGGTTTGGGAGCTATTTTGAATTTTCGCCCTTGGAACGTCCTTTTTCAACTAAGTTTAAGGCGTTTTCGGCTCTAACTCCCAACCTATGGTCCGAATTACATTCTGTCTATTGTCACAGGTCCTATTTGTCTGTCTGTGAGAGCCACATGGTGGTTCAAGGGCTATTTTGAATTTTCGCCCCTGGAATGCCCTTTTTCGACTAAGTTTAAAGGGTTTTCAGCTCTAACTCCCAACCTACAGGTCCGAATTACATTCCGTCTGTTGTCATAGGTCCTATTTGTCAAGAGAAAGCTGTCTGTGAGAGCCACATGGTGGTTTGGGGGTTGTTTTGAATTTTCACCCCCAGAATGCCATTTTTCAACTAAGTTTAAGGCGTATTTGGGTCTAACTCCCAGGCTACGCGTGGTAATTACATTTCGTCTATTGTCACAGGTCCTATTTCTAAAAATGTGCTAAGTAAGGTGTTTTTTCATGGTCCTATGTGTTTTTTTTTTTTTTAAGTTTATCATTTAATGAAATTCCATTGTTGCTATAACATGGGAAATTTGCATCATTAAATATTCTCACAGCCCCTCCTCTTTTTTTACATAATTAATTAATTAGTTAACAAATTAATGTGTTCTTTCTTTTCTCCTCTTATTTGTATAATGTCAAAACAATTTCAAGTGGTCCAAAACAATAATGTCAATATGTGAAGTATTTTTGTAGAAGTTTTAGTATCATATGAATAAAATTCTTGTTACCAAATACGACGATGCCTGTCTGAACCCTCCAACAGAGTTGTGATTCTTAAAACCACGTCGTTCAGATGATTAAGTTGTTCTTGTTGCGCCTCCCTTTGCTTTTTTTTCTTTCTTTCTTCTACTTCCTTCATCAACTCCCCTCTCTCCCTCATCATCTCTTCACGATCTCTCTAGCGCTCTTCTTTCTCTTTCATCAAATCTTTATGATCTCTTTGGAGTTCCTCACGAAAAACCTCCATCTCAGATCTCATTGCCTCCATTTGTTTGTCACGAGATTGTGTCACACTATCAGATAGTGAATAGGGTCATGGGCCAATCCTAAATCCACGCAAGTAATTCTTTCTCTGTCCAAGCACATGCCGTGAGAGTGCCTCTTGTGTCAATGGCGTCCCCGAATCCGTGGCTGATACTTGTAGATTCACCATCTCATCCTGTCATTACAAAAAAAAAAAAAAAAAAAAAAAATAGACTATTCAACAAGGGCACAAAGAATGACATGCAATTTTGTGCTAAGATACTAATTAATATTAAATACAATTGGAAAAAGAGTTTAATCCTTATATGTAGCTCACCACATTTGGGATGAATCCATTTGTTTGTATTCTTTGACTTGTGTGATTTCGAATAAGATTCCGGAAAATCCAACTCTCCATTCTTATCTACCTGCGACTTTCAAATAACAAAATTAATTCATCACAGTAGTAACCATGACTTTTGGTTACACATATAAGTGATGAGAAATAGTTTTCAAATGCATCTAGATCACCATGATCGACATTGCTATTGGAAATGATCGAGATCCACTTGTATGATTGTATGGTAGCAAACTCCTGTTTGCTTTACCAACTTTTGAGCGTTTCTGAAAAAAATGAATTATTCAAGAATTAGTACATATTAATGCATAATACACAACTAAAACAATAGAGTCGTTTATATATGTTTGTTACCAAATGAGATTCATCCTTCCAAGACACATCAATCATATATTTCAAATCGTCCAAGCAAACTTCTGTAGGTGAATGACTATATGGGTCATCAACACCCTCTTTTTCAAGTTTTTCGAAGTGTTGCTTTAGGTTATAGCTCCAATCCTTGTACAAGAGATATGCCTTCGTATCAACGATCTCTTGAGCTTGTTCATCAGTATGAAAATCCTCACAATTTCAAACTTGTCCTGCAAGCATAAGTATGTGAAGTATTACACAAATTAAATGCAGCAATTGCAAATTTACGTAATGAAGACATTTAGTTTAAGGTCAGAAATTACTAGCACAGCTTGTACAACAGCATCTTTGATACTCTTATCAATTTTCTTCCATGACTTCACTCCCTTGATAGAGCACAACCGCCTTACCTGCAATCCTAACTCATTTGTTGTAGGGGTGGCATTCCCTCTAGTGAGTGCATTCAATATTTAACCAAGCTATCATCAAAGCTTACGAATTATAGGAAACAACCAAGGCTTAAATGCTTATTCAGAAAGGTGAATTAAATCAATAAAAAGTATTTATTAAGTAAAAAGGAACTGGTAGAAATAAAATAAATAAATAAAGGATGTGGTGCAGCCACAAGTCATAGATTATGCACTAAAAAAAAAAGATTTCAAGTGTCAAAAGTTATGAATTTATTAACAACCCAATAAATTATGGGGAATTCCGGCAGTGAACAAGTGTGTTGGCTGGTTCTATGGTGATTAATAATAGATGTGCGGTGTATGTGATTCCCTCATCCCTGGACCTCTCAATTATCTTCATTGATTATAGAACACTACTATCTTTATGTTAGAAAATAAATTAATTAAAAAAAAGTTCAAGTATAGTGGAGTACATTGAATGAATAGAAATGACTATAATAAAAGATCCAAAATCTTCTTATTTCAGGTGACACTATTCTTGTTGTCTATTGGGGAGGGCGAAGAGCAGGGTGGTAGTGGTTATTGTTAACTCTTTGTATTTCAAGTAACAATAATGGTCTCCTTCATATTGCTATTACAAACGTTTAAGAATATAAGACATTCATGCATGCAAACTCAAAATTTGAGATGGCATTTTTCCTTTTGTATTTCGTTTCATTTTCCGTGTCTACATGTGTGTGTGCATTTGTGGATATGGTGGTTGTAGACACCCCATTTTTGACCGTCCTCAAGACTTGGACGTCACCGTTGGAACACTCGGTGATTATCCATACTTGTGTTCGTTTGGCGTTCCCGGAGTTCTCGGCTCGCGCGCCTTGCCTCAGGACCTCCGAACTCGATCGTTTTGTGTCTGGTTTTGCACCAAACACTTGTGTTTTGCCTTGGAATGGCAGGGAATGCCTTGTGAGGCATCCCCACACACCACCGGCTGTGGCTAGAGGCCACCGGCTAGCTGGTGTTGCTATCGGCACTTTATTGTGCCGACCGGCACTCTTTTGTGCCGACCGGCACTAAGTTTGCCAAAATGGCACTCTTTGCCGGCCGGGCACTGTTCAGCTGCTTTATGAGATATTTTCTCACAGCTGTTCAGCCTTTTGCTCCCCTCCATACACGTGTATGGAGGGATGAGCTTGCTTGGTGGCTAAGCTTGTAAGCTTTTTGCCTATAAGAGAGAAGGCTCCTCCCTTTGCTCAAGGGTTACAAAATCCAAGAGCTTTAGACATTGTTAGAGAGTTAGAGCTCTGGTTTTTTTTAGGGTTAGAATAGATATACTTACTATCTCTCTCTTTCTCTTTGTAATCTAGGTGTTTTGTGCCTTACTATTGCATTAAAACACCTAGTGTTCCACCTTTCTCTTGGTTCTGAGGTTCCAAAGGTTGGTTCTTGCTGTTTTTGGTTGATTTGAAGCTCAAAGAGGCCATCACTCCATCTTTGTTGAAGAAGGCTACAAGGGTGAGATACTAACTCCCTTTTTCCCCATTTTTGCACCTCGTTTTTACCTAGTTTAAAACAGTTTTTGTGCTTAGTGATTAACACATAAAATCTCTGTTTTTAAGCCCTCTTTATTGTTCATTAAGAGTGTTTAGTGGTTTGGGTGAGTTTGACCACCCTTAGGCCTTGAAAAGGGCACTTTTTGTGCTATTTTGTGAGGGATCCGAGATTTTGGTGATAGGATCTCTTCACCACTGAAATCTTGAGGGATTTCAGTGGTGAAGAGCATGCCTTGAAGTCTCAAGAAGGAGAGGGTCACCCCCTCTCCTTGATGTCCTTAAAAAGGGCAAATTTTGCTTCCTTATGGAGCTTCATGCTTGAGTGTGTGTTGAGCATGTTTGACTTGTTTTCCATGCTTATATTGCCATGATATAACATGTCCATAAGTTGGTTTTGGTCTCCTATACATGCTTAGTATAGTTGCCTTGTAATGCCTCTTATTGCCTTAACATGTCTAGGAAGTGTCCCCCTATTTATAGCATGTTTTAGACTTGTGTTTGTGAAGCTTGTATGCTTATTTTGCCATGGTTTAGCTCTGTCCATAGTCGTTTTGGTCGATCATGACTTATATCTTATAGCTCCTTTGTATTTGGCTTGTTAGCCTTAAGAGCATAAGAGTGTAGCATGCTTTGCTTGCTTTATTTTGGTGGTTTGGAAACCCCTAGCATGCCATTTCAGACCTCATAATATGCTTGTATGCTTGCCTTAGTGGCCTTGTTAATGCTTTAGGAGCATGTGTTGTATGCCCTTTGTTTTGGCTTCAATGCATGCCTTTGGTTTAATGACTCTTAGATGCCATCTAAGTGGCCATTTAGCTTTGTTTTGACATGCTAGAAACCTGTTTTAGGTTGATTAGTGCATGCCATGTATGTTCGTACTAGGTGTGTTTCAATGCCTCATTGGCTTGCCTTAAGCTTTAGGCCATTTGCATGCTTAGCATACTTTGTTTAACATGATTTGGCATCATTTTATGCATGATTTTCAGAGCTTATCTTGCATGCTAATTGCCCATGTTTAACTCATTACAAGTGTGCTTGAATGTTGTTTATTACGCTTAAGTGTTGGTGCCTTAACTTGTGCATGTGTGCATACGTGTTTGGCCCTCATGATTAGGCATTTTGGCCACTGTTTTGAGCCTTGTTAGAGCTGCCCAATTCATGTGTAAGTCCATCTCATTGCTTAGTTTGCATACTTGCCTTGTACGCCTACTTGTATGCTTACATAAGTGCCTCGCATTGTCCATATGGCATAGTAGATAACATACTTAGGGCCTTGTTGCATTGGCATGCATGTTGGGCCTCTTGAAGTGAAGTATGATGGAGGTTTGGCACCTTTATTTGCTTGTTTGCATTGCATGCATTTGACATTGAAGTTGCATTCTTGGTCCTTTGGGCCATCACGCATAGAAATGCGCGATTGGTGGTCCGAGAATCGAGGCACATGCCCCATTGAGCCATCAACATGATGTGGGATGTGTTTGGTGCATACATGCTTTGAATTGCCTTGCTATGCATAGCTTGTCCTCTGCTGCTGTGAGTTGCAGGATCTGCAGAACATTTTGTGCCGGCCGGCACTTTTTAATGCCGACCGGCAGTGTTTTCCCAGCCGATGGAACAATTCAGTGCTGGTGGCCACATCCTTCAGCCGGCGGTATTCTACCCCAGCCGGTGGTGATCTTCAGTGCCCAAGGGAGTATTCCTGAAGTTTTGGCAGTCTTCAGAAGAGGAAAGCAGGGAAAACAGAGGCAATCATGCATGGCAGTGCGATTCCGAGCCAGTCCCGAGCGCGTGCTGCATTTGGCCCTCATCCCGAGGCGATTTACCATTTAATTAGATTAATTATTTTATTTAATTAATTTAATTGGTTTGTAATATTTAATTAGCTTGCATGGTTAATTATTTATTCAATTCTGTATTTATTCGGTCCCTCCGAGCGAGGGCAAATATGTAATAAGTGTGTGTGAGTGGGTGTATGTCTTCCAACCCCCATTTCTTTCTCCCTTTTATTTACCTGCTTTGATGGTAGATTAGGGCACATTTAAATTAGCATACCTTATGCTACGCATGCGTGCATTCATGCATTTGTTTACATGCATCGGGCTCGGTACATCATACAAACTGCATTGCAATTTTCAATTCCAAATTGAATACATGCTACTCGCGCATTTCACATGTCATGTTTAGGGTTAGCCGAGCCTACTCTAGATTGCATCTACGCTTGTGTTGCATTAGCCACCTAACATGAACTAGGTCATGCATGTTTGCTAACCGGGTTTCTTGTTTTGGCGCGGAGTACGATGTAAGTATTTATGCTTTAGCATATCGCATGCGTGTGAATGTTGACATGACAGTATGCTCGCCATGCGGCTAAATGCTTATATGTTATAAACTGTTTGAATGCCTGTGGGTGGAGGTTGGATTGCCTGAGTTGGAACAACTCGTTGAAATCCGTATTTTAGCCTACTTGCGAGTAGCAAAAGAAAACAACACATTTTTCGAGACAAAACGGATATGCAATGCTTGTTTCCAAATTAGGCAATCTAGTCTATACTTGTTTGCTGTGCGCATAACATAGTAATTCTAGGCTAATAATTGGAATAAGGATGCATAAAGTTTTCAAAAACGGATATCATGGTTAGTAGAGGCCGGTCTTCGGACCGGGCGAAAGGGGGTGCTCATAGCTGACCTTCCCCGATCGTACCCAAGCTCCCGAGCCAAGCCACTTTGGTGATGACGGACATGTGGCCTTCGGCACCGAGTCAGGGTTTCCTAAATTCCCCATTTTAAAATATTTAGGTGGCGACTCTGTAATCTGGCAAAGCAGTCCATGTTTGGCACTACTTTTCAAAAAATCTGTTTTCTCAAACGATTTGCCGGATTTGGACTCTTTGGTTCAGATTTAGAACCGCAACAAAAGGGAGTCCGAACTGTAGAGCGAAGCCCCACGGGCGCGTCTACAGTTTCTGGCGACTCTGCTGGGGAGTTTAGAGAGCTTGACTCGAACTCGTGATATCCTGTTTTGATTTCATTTATGTGTTTCTTTGCATTGCATGTGCATTGGTGCGCCTAGGACACCGTGTTGGCCATCTGCTATTCCTGAGCGGTTTGCCGGAGGCTTGTCTTGTCAAGGCATGACCATAAGGTTGACCGGTTGCGGGCTCTGCCAGTATGGGAACACAAACCCCGGTTTTACCAGGGCACCCTTTTCGACCATTCGACCTAGTGCATATTCGGAATCCATAGTGACCATTCCAAACTAGGACAGGTTGCTTACTCGATGCTAAGTTGTCTGAAACCGCTGTGTGCGTAGTGAAACCCTAGTTCCTGACAAAATAGGACAGGGAAACCCTACCCCAATATAGGGGTGTTTTGGTTCTCATCTATCTGCTATGTGCTTTAGAGTGTAACTCTGCAGGGAACGTACATATCAGTTTGCAAGTTTGGGTACCCGGCCCGAGGGCACCAGTATCAGTGTTGTTGAGAATTAGCCGTGTCTGCGGGTATCAGTTCAGTTTTGATAATGACTCTGGGGAATAGTGTTCAGTAGTAGAGCGCAGTTGTCCGGCTACACCCGTGTTTGATCTGTTTGGGGCTGAAATACTGCTTGTTTTCCGTTTCAGTTCAGAGATTCAGTGAGTTGACCCAGAACAGTTAGCGTCTCCCCCTTTGCTGAGGCAGGACTGAACATGATGCAGAACTCTGAAGAGATTGTGGTCATGACGGCCGCGTTGAGTCAGGAAACCATCCCACAGAATAATGCTACTGTTGATATGACGCATCCGCCCAGGTCGCCCGCTGCACACCCAATCTGGACCCCCCAGTTCTATCAGGCTCGCGAGCCCACTACATTCGAGTTAATGGGGATGATAGGTGATCTTCAGAGGTCCGTGGCGGATCTCGCTTACGGAATGTCAGCCTTGCCACCGGTTGCACCGTATGCCGGAAATTTCGAACCCCAAGAACCCCCGCTACTGGGGCGAATTGTGATTGAGCTTAATCAGCCGGAGATGACCTCCACATACAACAGTGATGCACCGATATCCACCCAAACTCTCAACCCGGCCGAGGCCAGAGGTAAAGACAAAGTGAAGGCAGATGCCGATCCCATCGAACAACTGCTGTGGGCAGTAGAGGCTTTGAAAGCCGGGGGAATGAACAAGCAACAGATATCCGCAGTTACGACAAAAGCTGTGGAGGATGCTTTCCCCGCTCCGCCTGAGGGCAGTTTCAGTCAATCAGAAAATCGGGACAGGCCCCGTCATGCCAAGGTAGCTTCTCCCATTCCCAATCCTGCACCAGGGAAGAGTCAGAAACTCAAAGCCGCACCCGCTGACCCGTTCGCTAGTTCATCTAGCAAGAGTGCTCAGGCCCCAAAATACCTGCCCCGAGGGCGCAGGGCCTTCCATCCTCTCTACATGCCTTTGTCTAGGGCACTTCTGATCTTGGCCAAAAAGGGGCATCTTACACCCCTCGATCCTAGGCCGCTTCCCAAATCCCTTCCAGCAGGCCATGATGCCACTCAGTACTGTGCGTACCATCAGCAGACCGGTCACAGTACCGACAATTGCTTCCGCCTCCGTCATGAGGTGCAGGATTTGATCGATAACAAGGTTATCCTCCCGCCTACCTCGGCCAAATCAGTCACTACAGAGTTCTTGGAATATGAGGACACAGATATCGAGGACACAGATACCGCGAGTATGTGATCAGAAGGTGAACCGCCTGCGGGCAGTATTAGGAACATTTTTTTTTGGATGCAGCATTTGGCACGCATTCTTGAGCATCGACCAATACTAGTTTTGTAAATTCTGACTTGAGTATCGGGTCAGTCTTTTGTCTTATCTTGAGCCTGTCTCATTGTTTGGAGACAGTCCTTTTGCTTAAGGGTCTGTCTAATTGTAATGAGTCAATCCCTCTTGTATAGAATACCGGGTGACTTCGGGGTTGTTGCCTCAAACACCGTTCTGTTTTGTACTTAGTTGTTTTTTTTCCTTTTGAGTCTGTCTCAGTTGAGGAGCCGGTTGCAATCAGGGTTTTGGAATGAAACAGCTGCGGTTACTCTGTTTTTATGCTTGCTTTGTGAGAGGAACGATAGTACCTTCTACCTACTCTCTTGTGCCTTGAAGTCATTGTAATGACCTGAGTTTTTCAAAACCTTTCGAACATTGCGGTGAAAACAAAGAGGAATGAATTCCTCGGGATTTGTAAAACTTTGATCAACTGAGAGAAAAAGAGAGGCACGCTAAGCTTTTAATGAATGAAATCATGCCTGTCAGCGTGAGTACTGAGAAGGACCCTGGTTTGATCCAGATTGGTTCCACACTATCTTCTGCGCGAGCGATTTGTCGCTTTCTTAAAAACTTTCAAAAACAAAATGTTTTGCGCAGTCTTGTGAAGACCTGTGTGGAATCGCTCTTGAGATTGTGCAGCCTAGGATCACTCTTAGCCTCAAGGTTCAATTTATCTGTTGCAAACTGGAACCCGTTCAAAACATTCAACAGTGCCATGAAACGCCTGTGGGGCCCCGTTTGAAGCAGCCCTCGAGCAAGAGGCACCAAAGTCAGATCAAGAAGACCAGACCTCATCAGAAGAAGCTTGCAAAGCTAGATCAGAAGCACCCCTCGAACTAGGGGCAAAAAATATCCGATGTGCTCGAAGAGCCAAAAGGTGGATCCTTCTGCAAATCAATACCACAGCCACTCTCTTGGATACGGAGGGCTTCAATCTCAAAACCATTTGGCATGGACAAAGCTACACTTTTACCCTTTGAGAGGCTCGCTGGGCCGAAAACCCGGAAGGGCGGCCCAGGCAAAAGTTAGAGCAAAGAAAAAGAAGAAAAAGAAAAAAGAAGAGAAAGAAAATACAAAATACAAAAAATTTAAAAAAAAAAGAGAGAAAAAAAATGCAAAAAAAGAAATGAAAATGAAAAAAATAAAAAAATTTTGAAAAGAAAGAAGAATAAAGCTCGCAAGGTCGAAAACCCGCATTGGGCGCCTTGGCAAAAGTGAGAGCCTAAAAATAGTGAAGGTTAAAATACCCGAGTGTACCTTAACCGGAACTACGTAAGGCTTGATTCCCATGTCTGGGATACGTAGGCAACTTCATCCTGAAGTCCAGCCCCAACGCTTCCATAGCGTTTCAGTCCATGTCACGATTTTGATCATTTATGCCTCCTCCGAATCTGATATTTCGATTGTAACAATCTGGAACTCCGTGAGTAACTTCCTCTCGAAGTCCAACCATCAACACCTTCCAGGTGACTGTGTCCATATATTGATTCAGACCGTCTTCGTCTCCTCCGTGTCCGAGGATCCGATCATCATCAACGAGGACTAGTTTACAGCATGCTGCGGCCTCATCTAAACAAGGGGCAACTTTCCGTTGCCATGTATTGCCACATGTTGCCCTAAGTTGTCGCCCAAACTAGGGGCAACTTTCCGTTGCCTTGCCCCTCCTTTAAGCAAGGGGCAATTCTCCATTGCCTCCGATCCGAGTTTGCGCATCTCGAGGGTAAGTTCCGTGCCTGTCCAGCACTGACTGTTTGCAAAAATAGTTTTTGAAAATTTTTACTGAGGTTGACTGTTTTCGGAAAAACTATTTCATTTTCAATTGGGCCATGTTTGGACCCAAAAAGGAAAATTTTCAGTGCTCACAGCCTGACTTGCATGATTTCAAATCAAAAATCGAACAAGCGCGCTAATCTGATGTTCATTTTGATCGAAACTGTTTTAGAAAGAAAACAAAAAATGGTCAAAGTGACGAACTAGGGGCACAGTTGAGTCAGGTCTTCTGTCCTTCCCCTGCCAACACACTTGCCCGAGAGGCACCCTATCTACCAGAAGAAGTGGCTGTGAGCTAGCTGTATCGGGCGTGAACCCGTAACCTCTCACTTATCCATCAACCACTCTGGGGAGGGATGAAAAATGAGAGAATAAAGAATAGAGAGGTGTAAGTTGAGAGAAAAAGTGAGCAAAAAGGGTTTTGTGAGAATAACCGAGCTCGAGGGCCGAGTGGCGTGAGGATCACACAAATCAGAGAGGGTGGGAAACCTGCCCGGAAGGATTGGCTCCTCAAGATCTTTTGTTTTCAAACACGTCCGTGTCGTGTCTTTTGATTTGTCGGTCTTGCTTTCGGCTTCGAGTCTTTTCCGAGCGTGTCTCGTTGTGTCAGGTCGTGTGCCTTTGTTCCTTTGTTTAAGTCTGTCTCGCCGTGTCCTGTGGTAGGCTCGATACCCTGGTCGTGAAACTCTTTCTCAAAATCATTTGTGCTCTGAATGTTGTGCCATTCTCTACATCCGTGCAAAGCAAGAGAAGGAAAGGGAAAATTTGGGACATCCGAGTGTGTTCCAACCGCAACCGTGTCAGCTTTGTGATCTGTCTCATCAGATTGGGGCTATCTGTTCAGAGTTCGCTGTGTGCAGAATGAATCGAATATTGAACCGAATATTGAGTTATGGGCTAAATGCATATCAATCCCCAACAGATTAGTCCTCAGCAGAGTGTGGGCTGTATGTTCGGATTGAGCAGTGGTTCGTATGTGCTGTTTTGCTGTTTAGTTGGTTGATTATTTGATTATTACAGTGCCAGTGTTCGATTGTCAGACAACAGATCAATATCATTTACATTTGAGGTGTAATATGATGCAATGCAGTGCGAAGTATGAAGTATGCAGATATATACAAATGTGACACTTTTTCAGACAAAAAGTTTGTTTCATTTCATATCATCTTTTTTCGAATACATAGTTTGAGAAAAGCAAAAACCTGCCTGCGGCAGTACATAGTACTCTATCTACCAAAAAGAGGAAAGTACAAGAAAAGAAATAAAGAAAAGAAGCAGCAAAATCATCATCATCAGCAGCCAGCAGCAGGCCTCATGCCTAAGGATCAGTCCTCGCCCTCTTCCTAGGCAAAAGCGCAAAAGCCTCGTCGGAGCCGTCACTATCGGAGCCCGAGCCCGAGCTGTCCCCGGCCTCCTCCGCAAATGACTCTGTCCTCGCCTCCGACTCACCATCTCCCGGAACTGGAGCTCGTGAGCTGCTCCCCACGTGACCACGCCCCCCCTCTAGTACGAGGGAATATCCTGCCATCCCGGGTAGAGAGGGGAGGCCCAACTGGAGCAGCGCCACCCACTGGAGGGATCGGGAAGGGAGGCTGAAAATACGAAGAGCAAACACATCAGAAAACTGTGAGCAGTTTATCAGTATAGAATGCAGTGTGTGAGTACAGTGTGTGAATGCCGTGAGCAGTTTATCAGTATAGAATGCAGTGTATGAGTACAATGTGTGAATGCCGTGAGCAGTTTATCAGTATAGAATGCAGTGTGTGAGTACAGTGTGTGAATGCCGTGAGCAGTTTATCAGTATAGAATGCAGTGTATGAGTACAGTGTGTGAATGCTGTGAGCAGTTTATCAGTACAGAATGCAGTGTATGATTACAGTGTCTGAATGCCGTGAGCAGTTTATCAGTACAGAATGCAGTGTATGATTACAGTGTGTGAATGCCGTGAGCAGTTCATCAGTATAGAATGCAGTGTATGAGTACAGGGTGTGAATGCTGTAAACAGTGAATCAGTGCCAGATGTAGTGTATAAGCACAGTGTATGAAAGCCGTGAGCAGTTTATCAGATTTTTGTGCAGTATAGCAGACGGTGCGAAACAGAGTATGATTTGAGACTGTGGTCAGTAGAATATACCGGCAGGCCGTAGACGGCCAAAGCATCGAGAGTCCGCTGCAGCATCCCCATCAGGGAGGCATTCAGCTCCACAGACTGACGGGTATACTCGGAGGAAGCCTGCAGAAGTGTTAAATACATCAGTATTCTGTGGGATATCTGAATGAACTGAAATGAAATAACAATGCAAGATGCAGAAATAAAGCAGTACATACCGGAGGCAAGTCAGGAATACCAGCCAACTCATGACCAGCCGGGGGAGGAGCAAAAGGGATCTGGTAGGTCTCCCCACTCTGCCCCCTGTATGTCAGCATGGTAGGCAGAGCGGGCCAGCCCGTCCCTCGTCCCCTCTGCACTCCCCTCCTGCCGCGAGCTCGAGCCCTCTGTGACGACCCCACTCCTGCTCCTGCCTCTGCCCGGGCCGCGGGCGCCACAGGTCTCGCTGGATCAGCTCGGGAGCCCCTGCTCAAGAGGCGGCATCAAGAAGGTCCGGACGTACTCTGAGTAGTCGCCCTCGCCCCTGTAGCCATCCCCGTCCCAGCCAAGAGTGTAGTCCTCCATCTGCTGCAGAGAAAACCTCTCGGTGTCCCTCATGTGCTCGGGAGGGTGAACCGGGACTATCTGCTCTGGCAACCCGAGGGTCTGGCGCAGAAAACGCTCCCCCAGGTACCAAGCCCGACAGACCGGGCCCTCCAGCAAAATCCGGTAGCGCGAGGTCTCGATCGCGCCGGCATACCGATCTCGTACCACCGCTGGTAGTGGAGCCCACGGCTGCCAGGTGACCTGAAATGAAATACAGTTGATTATCTACTGATATAGAAATGTACGCTTGAAAGCGAAGCTTAAACGGACTGTAAGTAAAACATACCTCGGTAGGGGTGATGGTGTCGAAAAAACGGCGGAAGAAGCTAAAAGTGTCCCGGGGCCTCCGGACGCATTGCCCGTCGTAACGGCGAGAGAAGGGGACGACCAGAGGAGTCTCCGCCTCCGGCACTGGCTCTAGTCTGGGGAAGTAGGCGTACACCCACAGCTGCAAAACAGACGTCAGTATGACTATCAGATCAATTAGGATGCAGAATAAAGCAGAAATAACGAAGCCGTGTGTTGTGCAGTGTAAAGCAGAGTGTGTGTGTGTCGTGTGTACAGTATACAGTCAGTGTAAACCAGAGTATGTGTGTGCCGTGTGTACAATATACAAACTACAGTGTGTGCAGTGTGCAGAATACAGAAAGTATAGTGCAGAAATGTAAAACAGAGGAGAAGACGTACCTCCCAGGCTCGCCAGTAGCCTCCTAGCAGCTGTCCACTGCCACGAGAAACGGAGCTCATGTAGCCATAAAGGGTGGCCAGACCCGCGCCACCCCAGTCATACTGCACAATCCGTCGGACGTCCACCAGTGCGCTGAGAAGACAGAGAGGCACGGTGTTCGCCCGGTCGGCGAAGAGGGTGGTCCCTAGCAGAAACATCAAGAAGCCGCGGGCATACTGCTCTACGGCCGTCTCGGTCATCGGAGCCGCCGCCTCCAACGCAGGCTGCACCCTAAACTGCACCTCGAACCAGGAGTAGCGGACGAACCCTGGACGAGCAAGTGGTGGCGCCTCGCCAAGCAGGTAGACCTGAGCGGCGGTCCACTCGTCCATATCTGTATCAAAGGGGATCGGATCACCCCCCCACCCCGATGCCGGTAAGCATCGAGAAGTCGTAAGGGGTCATCGTCATGTCCCCAGTCACTGATAAGTGAAATGAATCGGTGGTGTCCCACCACCTCTCTGCCAGGGCGACAAGAAGAGGTCTGCAAGCAGAGAGCCTGGAGAGTCCCCTGCAGAAGGTCCCAAAGCCGGCCCGATCTACAATGCGGCTAACGGCGTCAGGCAGCTCGGTGTACCAATCGCGAGCGGTGACATTCCCATACCCGCGGAGAGTATGAGAGTCTCCCTGTAGTCAAGAAATTGCAAAGCCATATGAAGATATGCAGTTGGTACAAATCTAGTATGCGTACAGATTTTAAAAGAATTTTTTCAAACAGAGACCGGGTACCGGTGTGCTTACAGTAAACTACAAGTGCGTGATGCGTCAGTGTGTTTTAGATGCTCCAGTATAAACTTGGTGCATGTGTGCACATTTTTCAGGTTCAAGCAGATATCGGGTTTCAGCGTACCAGTGGGTGGGCTACGGCCTGTGATATGTCAGTGCTCCTATGAGGATCAGTGTAAATAGCATGTGTGTGCGCGTTTTTCAAAGTTCAAATAGAAGCCAGGTCTCGGTATGTTTTAGTGAACTACGACGTGTGATGTGTTCGCGTGCTGGTGTAGTTTTGTGCAGATCTAGCATGCGTGCGAGTGTTCAGATTCAAATAAGTACCCGGGTGTCGGCGAATTGACAATGCAATGTGTGCCGTGTGTTTGGGTGATTCAGACTAGTGCAGTGTGTGTGCATGTGCGTCGGTCCTAAACAGATGTCGGTTGTGAGTTTGCCTACAATCAACTACAGTACAGTATATCAGAACTAAGCAGTTAATGGTTTCAGTTAGCTACGGCAGTTGACAGGAAATCCTACGTTGCAGAAAATAAAAGACGAGGATGTTACCTCGGCGGCGCTAGAAGACAAGTGGGAGGCCGGCTCGCGCAGCAAAAGCTCCGGGTCCAAAGCCCTGTCGAAGCCGCGGAAATGGCGAAGTCCATCAGGTGGTAGCACGTGGATGGCCGGGCGATAAGTCGCCGGATCGAATGGTCGCTCGCTCAGCGGGAGAAGCTCGACCCCGGGATCCATCTCGTGATCCGGGGGAGTCCCAACAGGAGGAACATCGTCTGCCATAGTGCTGGTGGCGAGAAAATGACCGGAAGACGAAAACCGGGTCGGAATACGAAAAGTCAACCGAAAAAGTCAACCCCGAGAGGGTCGGAAATGGCCGGGAAGGCCGGAAGATGAGAATACACGGAAATGTAGAGAATATCAAGGGGAACAAGTCCCGAAAAAGCGGAACTAGCAAAAAGTGCACCGAAACGAAGATTTGTTCGGTTGAAAATGTCCGAAACGCGAAGAATATCGTGAATCCGACGAGAAAATGGGTGTAAAACACAGAGAAACGAGGAAACAAGAAGGAAACGAGCTCTAGAGAGGGAGAGAAAGTATTTTCCGCGGTTTAGAAATGAGAAGAATAGGGTTTCAAACCCTATTTTAAAACACCCGAGGTGAAATGGCAGTTCTGCCCCCGATCAGGCATTTTCTGCCGGTCGGCACTATTTTGTGCCGGTCGGCACTTTTTTGTGCCGGTGGATGAGTTTAGGCAGCCGGTGGTAGCCGGTGGCCCTCCCACCCAGCCGGTGGTGTTCCCAAGGCCTTGTTTAGGCTAGAAGAGGGGTTTTGGGTCTTCATAGCTCAAGAAAGTGCAAGAAAGTGCATCCCCGATGCTCAACCGGCCTCTGTTTTGACTTCGGACCGTGTCTTCTGTGCGTGGCACTCAGATTCAAGCAAAGAATGTATCCTTTTGTATCCTTTTGTCTTTTATAAAATTCAAAAGTTGCCCTGTGCACATCGCACGCATCCAATACATTGTCCGGCGCATCGTATCGCGCCATCTTGCACGTCCCTTGCGGCTTGCACCGTTTTGCATCGTCACGTGGCATGCGGGTCATACTACATTTTGCATTCCATTTTTGATCCACGTGAGGTGTACTACCTCACGTGCTTCATTTTGCATCCCATTTTGATCCACGTGAGGTGTACTACCTCACGTGCTTCATCTTGCATTTCATCTGTGATTCGCGCGAGGTGTGCTACCTCACGTGTTTCATTTTGCATTTCATCTGTGATTCGCGTGAGGTGTGCTACCTCACGTGTTTCATTTTGCATTTCATCTGTGATTCGCGTGAGGTGTGCTACCTCACGTGTTTCATTTTGCATTTCATCTTCGATTCGCGTGAGGTGTGCTACCTCACGTGTTTCATTTTGCATTTCATCTGTGATTCGCGTGAGGTGTGCTACCTCACGTGTTTCATTTTGCATTTCATCTGTGATTCGCGTGAGGTGTGCTACCTCACGTGTTTCATTTTGCATTTCATCTTCGATTCGCGTGAGGTGTACTACCTCACGTGTTTCATTTTGCATTTCATCTGTGATTCGCGTGAGGTGTGCTACCTCACGTGTTTCATTTTGCATTTCATCTTCGATTCGCGTGAGGTGTACTACCTCACGTGTTTCATTTTGCATTTCATCTGTGATTCGCGTGAGGTGTGCTACCTCACGTGTTTCATTTTGCATTTCATCTGTGATTCGCGTGAGGTGTGCTACCTCACGTGTTTCATTTTGCATTTCATCTGTGATTCGCGTGAGGTGTGCTACCTCACGTGTTTCATTTTGCATTTCATCTGTGATTCGCGTGAGGTGTGCTACCTCACGTGTTTCATTTTGCATTTCATCTTCGATTCGCGTGAGGTGTGCTACCTCACGTGTTTCATTTTGCATTTCATCTGTGATTCGCGTGAGGTGTGCTACCTCACGTGTTTCATTTTGCATTTCATCTGTGATTCGCGTGAGGTGTGCTACCTCACGTGCTTCATTTTGCATCCCATTTTGATCCACGTGAGGTGTACTACCTCACGTGCTTCATCTTGCATTTCATCTGTGATTCGTGCGAGGTGTGCTACCTCACGTGTTTCATTTTGCATTTCATCTGTGATTCGCGTGAGGTGTGCTACCTCACGTGTTTCATTTTGCATTTCATCTGTGATTCGCGTGAGGTGTGCTACCTCACGTGTTTCATTTTGCATTTCATCTTCGATTCGCGTGAGGTGTGCTACCTCACGTGTTTCATTTTGCATTTCATCTGTGATTCGCGTGAGGTGTGCTACCTCACGTGTTTCATTTTGCATTTCTTCTGTGATTCGCGTGAGGTGTGCTACCTCACGTGTTTCATTTTGCATTTCATCTTCGATTCGCGTGAGGTGTACTACCTCACGTGTTTCATTTTGCATTTCATCTGTGATTCGCGTGAGGTGTGCTACCTCACGTGTTTCATTTTGCATTTCATCTGTGATTCGCGTGAGGTGTGCTACCTCACGTGTTTCATTTTGCATTTCATCTGTGATTCGCATGAGGTGTGCTACCTCACGTGTTTCATTTTGCATTTCATCTTTGATTCGCGTGAGGTGTGCTACCTCACGTGTTTCATTTTGCATTTCATCTGTGATTCGCATGAGGTGTGCTACCTCACGTGCTTCATTTTGCATCCCATTTTGATCCACGTGAGGTGTACTACCTCACGTGCTTCATCTTGCATTTCATTTTGATCCACGTGAGGTGTACTACCTCACGTGCTTCATCTTGCATTTCATTTTGATCCACGTGAGGTGTACTACCTCACGTGCTTCGCTTTGCATTTCGTTTTCATCCATGTGAGGTGTACTACCTCGCGTGCTTCATCCTGCATTTTGTTTTGCATTCTTGCATCTATGAGGTATGCATACCTCGTCTTGTATCTCGTTTTGCGCTTCTTTGCGCTGACCTGCGGGCCTCATTGTTTTATTCCACACAGCGGGTCCGGCGGGACCGAAAACACGCACGGTCCGGCGAGACCTTAAACACGCACCGTCTAGGAGACCTTAAATCCTCGGGGGGTGCAAGACCTTCGGTGCATTAAGATGCACCTCATTGCATTTCGCATGCATTTCATTCGCGCTATTTCGCGCATCGCGCCGTTTGGCGCACCCTCATTGCACTCCATTTTCCATCTTTTGAGACACGCACGTCTCACCTGCCCCATTTGCACCCGCGTGCGTTACTCGTTTGCATCACATTCACTTAAGTGTTGCATAACAGTTACCCCGCATGGTCTGGCGAGACCTTAAACACGTGCGGTCTAGGAGACCTTAAATCCTCGGGAGGCGCGAAGCCTTCGGTGCATTAAGACGCACCTCGTTGCGTCTAACGTGCGCTTCATCGCACCATCTTGCACCCTTCATTGCATTTGGCATGCATTCCACAGCATTGTTTTGCGCATCTCATCGTTGCCCCCCGGGGTTGGCGAGACCTTAAACCCGTTTGACTACATTGTCATGCATTTCATTGCAAGCATTGTCATGCATATTCTGCTCTCTAACAGTTGCCCCTCATTGCATTTGGCATGCATTTCATCGCGCTATTTTGCGCACCACACTTGCGTTGCCCCGAAACGAGAGTTCGGCGGGACCAAAAGTACGCACGGTCTAGGAGACCTTAAATCCTTGGAGGGTGCAAAACCTTCGATACATCGGCATGCGTGCCCCATCCGCATTATCATGCATCGCATTGTAAATATTGCATTGTCATGTATCATTGTAGGTAGCGCATATATCATGCATCATTTGCATTTCAAAAACCAAAAAGCAAAAAATCATGCATCATTTGCATTTTCAGACAAACAAACACAAAAACAACATGCATTGTCATGCATACATTTTGCATTCCGGTCTAGGAGACCTTAAATCCTCTGAAGGTGCAATTCCTTTGGTGTTTGTCGTGCCCGAACGACTTCCATGCTTGCGGTGAGTTCCTAGAAGACCGATGGGGACGGTGAAAACTAGAGTTTGAACGGCTTATGCCTGGAACGCAAAGGTTCGGAATTTCCGAGACTAAAGTCTGGTTTAAATACCCAGGGGGTGAACCCTCGGCTTGAACTCTGTATGGAAGCCCCATAGGTTGAGGCGGCGTGTTTACGCCTCGATTCTGGATACTGAACCAACCTAGTATATCGCCCTGCTGGTAAGATAGGGAAAACGGAAATCATGGTCATTGCATCATCTGCATTGTCATGCATTCCATCCATTCCATTGTAGATAGCGCATTATAGGTTGCATGCATTTCACTGCATCACCTTCCATCCATGGCTTGCGCCTTTCCTTGTCGAGCTTGGTCTGGTATGTGCCCCTACTTTTCACGTCAAAACATAGTTCTGTGTGCGCTCGCGCCGTGATGGCTT
Organism: Camellia granthamiana; assembly: GCA_036172215.1. NCBI lineage: Eukaryota > Viridiplantae > Streptophyta > Magnoliopsida > Ericales > Theaceae > Camellia > Camellia granthamiana. The sequence goes on along the minus strand of CM069907.1, from coordinate 157,040,214 downwards.
CGACACCTTTTCTATGTTAGACGCGGCTTGTACGCGTACATGCCTTTCCTAGGCAAGATTTGGTTTGGCTTGCGTGCCATGTCCATTGTATCCATTCCATTGCATGCATTCCATTGCATCACCTTCCATCCATGGCTTGCGCCTTTCCAGGTTGAGCTTGGTCTGGTATGTGCTCATACTTTTCACGTCTATACACTCATAGTTCTGCGTGCGCTCGCGCCTTGAGGGCTTCGACACCTTTTCTATGTTAGACATGACTTGTACGTGTACATGCCCTTCCTAGGCGAGATTTGGTTTGGCCCACGTGCCATATCCATTGTATCATTTATCCTTTTTTTATTACATTGTAGTGTAATTGTTGCATCCGGCATTAGGATCATCATTCTTTCCCCAGCGGGTCGTCACCCCACTTATGTCATTCCACCCAATACTTGTTCTTGTGTCTGTCTACATTACTCATAGTTCTGCGTGCGCTCGCGCCTTGAGGGCTTCGACACCTTTTCTATGGTAGACAGACTTGTTACCTCCATCAATCTATTTGACATTTGTGTGGTTTCGAATCGCTCATGAATGAATCATGATTCAATTGCCTTGCATGTAGTTTGCATATAGTTTCAATTGTATTGCATTTCCATTTGCATTGTTCATACATAGTTTTGTATACATTGCATATCATTTTGCATCCATTCTGCATTGTCATGCATGTTGCTAACAATATTGTACCTGTTAAGTTTGCTTTCTTTGCAGGCACGATATTGTATGTACGGTTCATTCGAGGCCGGTGAAACCGGACGAGCCGCGCAGGTATTGTATCTCCCGAGTGAGACGTATCGAGAATTACATAATTCTCTTACATCCTTTCTGCATTGTAGTGTAGTTTGGCGTACCTAGCTTATAACTGTTGCATGCATTACAGCTTTCTTTGCATGATCATAAGTTATGCTCGGCCTCTTGAATTTTCAGTTGCATTTTGCCCCTGCCTTCGGGCGCATACCTTGCTTTGTCTTGCATGTTTGTCCAAGTCTTCGGCCTTGTCAAAAATGGGTCGTCTCTGGGCTTTGACATTCACTCCCGTCATTGTTATGACTTTCGAGTTCTGTCAAAGAGGGGCAACTGTAGACACCCCATTTTTGACCGTCCTCAAGACTTGGACGTCACCGTTGGAACACTCGGTGATTATCCATACTTGTGTTCGTTTGGCGTTCCCGGAGTTCTCGGCTCGCGCGCCTTGCCTCAGGACCTCCGAACTCGATCGTTTTGTGTCTGGTTTTGCACCAAACACTTGTGTTTTGCCTTGGAATGGCAGGGAATGCCTTGTGAGGCATCCCCACACACCACCGGCTGTGGCTAGAGGCCACCGGCTAGCTGGTGCTGCTATCGGCACTTTATTGTGCCGACCGGCACTCTTTTGTGCCGACCGGCACTAAGTTTGCCAAAATGGCACTCTTTGCCGGCCGGGCACTGTTCAGCTGCTTTATGAGATATTTTCTCACAGCTGTTCAGCCTTTTGCTCCCCTCCATACACGTGTATGGAGGGATGAGCTTGCTTGGTGGCTAAGCTTGTAAGCTTTTTGCCTATAAGAGAGAAGGCTCCTCCCTTTGCTCAAGGGTTACAAAATCCAAGAGCTTTAGACATTGTTAGAGAGTTAGAGCTCTGGTTTTTTTTAGGGTTAGAATAGATATACTTACTATCTCTCTCTTTCTCTTTGTAATCTAGGTGTTTTGTGCCTTACTATTGCATTAAAACACCTAGTGTTCCACCTTTCTCTTGGTTCTGAGGTTCCAAAGGTTGGTTCTTGCTGTTTTTGGTTGATTTGAAGCTCAAAGAGGCCATCACTCCATCTTTGTTGAAGAAGGCTACAAGGGTGAGATACTAACTCCCTTTTTCCCCATTTTTGCACCTCGTTTTTACCTAGTTTAAAACAGTTTTTGTGCTTAGTGATTAACACATAAAATCTCTGTTTTTAAGCCCTCTTTATTGTTCATTAAGAGTGTTTAGTGGTTTGGGTGAGTTTGACCACCCTTAGGCCTTGAAAAGGGCACTTTTTGTGCTATTTTGTGAGGGATCCGAGATTTTGGTGATAGGATCTCTTCACCACTGAAATCTTGAGGGATTTCAGTGGTGAAGAGCATGCCTTGAAGTCTCAAGAAGGAGAGGGTCACCCCCTCTCCTTGATGTCCTTAAAAAGGGCAAATTTTGCTTCCTTATGGAGCTTCATGCTTGAGTGTGTGTTGAGCATGTTTGACTTGTTTTCCATGCTTATATTGCCATGATATAACATGTCCATAAGTTGGTTTTGGTCTCCTATACATGCTTAGTATAGTTGCCTTGTAATGCCTCTTATTGCCTTAACATGTCTAGGAAGTGTCCCCCTATTTATAGCATGTTTTAGACTTGTGTTTGTGAAGCTTGTATGCTTATTTTGCCATGGTTTAGCTCTGTCCATAGTCGTTTTGGTCGATCATGACTTATATCTTATAGCTCCTTTGTATTTGGCTTGTTAGCCTTAAGAGCATAAGAGTGTAGCATGCTTTGCTTGCTTTATTTTGGTGGTTTGGAAACCCCTAGCATGCCATTTCAGACCTCATAATATGCTTGTATGCTTGCCTTAGTGGCCTTGTTAATGCTTTAGGAGCATGTGTTGTATGCCCTTTGTTTTGGCTTCAATGCATGCCTTTGGTTTAATGACTCTTAGATGCCATCTAAGTGGCCATTTAGCTTTGTTTTGACATGCTAGAAACCTGTTTTAGGTTGATTAGTGCATGCCATGTATGTTCGTAGTAGGTGTGTTTCAATGCCTCATTGGCTTGCCATAAGCTTTAGGCCATTTGCATGCTTAGCATACTTTGTTTAACATGATTTGGCATCATTTTATGCATGATTTTCAGAGCTTATCTTGCATGCTAATTGCCCATGTTTAACTCATTACAAGTGTGCTTGAATGTTGTTTATTACGCTTAAGTGTTGGCGCCTTAACTTGTGCATGTGTGCATACGTGTTTGGCCCTCATGATTAGGCATTTTGGCCACTGTTTTGAGCCTTGTTAGAGCTGCCCAATTCATGTGTAAGTCCATCTCATTGCTTAGTTTGCATACTTGCCTTGTACGCCTGCTTGTATGCTTACATAAGTGCCTCGCATTGTCCATATGGCATAGTAGATAACATACTTAGGGCCTTGTTGCATTGGCATGCATGTTGGGCCTCTTGAAGTGAAGTATGATGGAGGTTTGGCACCTTTATTTGCTTGTTTGCATTGCATGCATTTGACATTGAAGTTGCATTCTTGGTCCTTTGGGCCATCACGCATAGAAATGCGCGATTGGTGGTCCGAGAATCGAGGCACATGCCCCATTGAGCCATCAACATGATGTGGGATGTGTTTGGTGCATACATGCTTTGAATTGCCTTGCTATGCATAGCTTGTCCTCTGCTGCTGTGAGTTGCAGGATCTGCAGAACATTTTGTGCCGGCCGGCACTTTTTAATGCCGACCGGCAGTGTTTTCCCAGCCGATGGAACAATTCAGTGCCGGTGGCCACATCCTTCAGCCGGCGGTATTCTACCCCAGCCGGTGGTGATCTTCAGTGCCCAAGGGAGTATTCCTGAAGTTTTGGCAGTCTTCAGAAGAGGAAAGCAGGGAAAACAGAGGCAATCATGCATGGCAGTGCGATTCCGAGCCAGTCCCGAGCGCGTGCTGCATTTGGCCCTCATCCCGAGGCGATTTACCGTTTAATTAGATTAATTATTTTATTTAATTAATTTAATTGGTTTGTAATATTTAATTAGCTTGCGTGGTTAATTATTTATTCAATTCTGTATTTATTCGGTCCCTCCGAGCGAGGGCAAATATGTAATAAGTGTGTGTGAGTGGGTGTATGTCTTCCAACCCCCATTTCTTTCTCCCTTTTATTTACCTGCTTTGATGGTAGATTAGGGCACATTTAAATTAGCATACCTTATGCTACGCATGCGTGCATTCATGCATTTGTTTACATGCATCGGGCTCGGTACATCATACAAACTGCATTGCAATTTTCAATTCCAAATTGAATACATGCTACTCGCGCATTTCACATGTCATGTTTAGGGTTAGCCGAGCCTACTCTAGATTGCATCTACGCTTGTGTTGCATTAGCCACCTAACATGAACTAGGTCATGCATGTTTGCTAACCGGGTTTCTTGTTTTGGCGCGGAGTACGATGTAAGTATTTATGCTTTAGCATATCGCATGCGTGTGAATGTTGACATGACAGTATGCTCGCCATGCGGCTAAATGCTTATATGTTATAAACTGTTTGAATGCCTGTGGGTGGAGGTTGGATTGCCTGAGTTGGAACAACTCGTTGAAATCCGTATTTTAGCCTACTTGCGAGTAGCAAAAGAAAACAACACGTTTTTCGAGACAAAACGGATATGCAATGCTTGTTTCCAAATTAGGCAATCTAGTCTATACTTGTTTGCTGTGCGCATAACATAGTAATTCTAGGCTAATAATTGGAATAAGGATGCATAAAGTTTTCAAAAACGGATATCATGGTTAGTAGAGGCCGGTCTTCGGACCAGGCGAAAGGGGGTGCTCATAGCTGACCTTCCCCGATCGTACCCAAGCTCCCGAGCCAAGCCACTTTGGTGATGACGGACATGTGGCCTTCGGCACCGAGTCAGGGTTTCCTAAATTCCTCATTTTAAAATATTTAGGTGGCGACTCTGTAATCTGGCAAAGCAGTCCATGTTTGGCACTACTTTTCAAAAAATCTGTTTTCTCAAACGATTTGCCGGATTTGGACTCTTTGGTTCAGATTTAGAACCGCAACAAAAGGGAGTCCGAACTGTAGAGCGAAGCCCCACGGGCGCGTCTACAGTGGTCAAAGGCAAAGGTAGGCCTAGCTGAATTTTGATTCTTTATTTTTATAAATTAATGTAGAATTTTATCAAGATTTTTCAGGGTTTACAGATTGACCCCAATGGAATTAGGAAAAAAATACAAAAAATCAAACCCTTTCCCCCTCACTCAACCATATTAGGGGGGAACAAAATTTATGCAAAACTTTTCGAGTTCTCCCTCCCTTCCTCCCTCCCTCCCTCCCTCTCTCTCATTATTTCTTTCTTTAATAAGGTTATCATGTGTTTTGATAGCACATATAATGAGGTTATCATGCTGCATTCAAAAAATGAAAACACGCAGGGTTGATTTTTGTTGAAGCAATAGAATTAACGTCCCCAAGTTATATTTTTTATTTTTGATAGGTTGCAAAAATAAAGAAAATGACATAATGGCATTGATGATGACTTGTTGAATGACCACACTAAATGAAATTCCTAGTTGCACTCTAACTGGTGGTGTGGGGACAGCTAGGATGAAACCAAGTCTGCAAATGCCTCAAGATGAAGAGTGGAAAGGACAAAGATTTATCATCAACTATGCCTTGGCTGGTTAGTCCCCTAATAGGTGAGAAACTTATTTCATAAAACTTCAAGCTGTCATACAAAAACCACAATCTAGGCAAGCCAAAAAAAGCCTTTAACAGTAACACTCAAAGAACACCTGTAAAGATTTTCATTCATTTTCTACTCTTTCCAGTGATTTCCAATGTCATTTCTAAGTAGTTGCACTACGAGGTTCAACATCAGCATCTAGAGTTCAAATAATTACATAATCATAATTAGTTAGCCATGAATGGAATAGCCTATGCTAGCCACAAATAGCTGGTACCTAGTGTATAGGAATTACCTGTTTCAACTGGCAAATGTTGCAAAAGCAACATACTTTTCTAAATAGAATGTAGACATAACACTAGAGAAGAATATCAGAAGAACTAATACCCTCCAACCTACACTCAACCCTAACAGTGAACAAGCAAACTAACAAATACAAAAATTTGTGCTACCTTGTTGCATTTTAGTCACTAGAATAATTTCAATTTCATAGATCAAATAAAGAAAGGTCACTAGATTCAAATTCTGACAGCATTCTTGCCACTAGACTATATGATAAACAACCAACTTCAATAAGCGAACCATTGAAAATAATTATACCATAATGTTCACGCTTTAATAATGGTCCGGACAAGGTGAGATCACACTCAAAATCATTCAAATAGAGCAATTCAGTTCCTGTCAATATAGAAGGAATTTTCAAACCATACAAAATAGTGATGTAACTGAAATCCTATATCTCTCGAAATCTTAAAATTCCAAGCAAGTGCCAAACAACCTTGTAACCAAATCAACTTTGAGATGCTAAGATACTCAATTGCTAGAGAAGCAACCTACTTCTAATAGAAATCAAACCAATTTTGGACATGAAGAATAACATAATTTCATAGAAATCAAACAATTTAACCAAACCAATTTACGAAATCAACACAAAATTAAACTAAAAAAATCATATAAACCTTAGATGAAGTGTGAGAGCTAGGGAAATAGGGCAACGCAAAGAGAGAGAGAAACAGATAGATGGCTCGAGAGAGTGTGTGTGTGTGTGTGTGAGAGAGAGAGAGAGAGAGAGAGAGAGAGAGAGAGAGAGAGAGAGAGACCCAGATCGACAGAGAGGGAGATGACCGAGAGTGACAGAGAGAGAGAGAGGGACAATAACCTGTGATTTGCGACAGTGGAGGTGGTGATTTGCGGCAGTGGCGACGTGCGACAGTATCCGGCGACGGTGAGGTGGTGACTGTCACTGAGTGTGTGCCTAGTTTGGTGTACTAGTCTGTGTGTGTTTGTGAGACAAAACAGAGAAAAGATCTGTGTGAAAGAAATAAGAGGGAAGGGCACCAATATTTCCCTCTAAAAACAATTTAGTACCTTTATCGACTAAATAAATATTTGTCACTAAATGTAATCAATAGCTACTAAACATTTGTAGCTGTTTGTTCAATATTGGCTACTAAAAATCTTTTTGTCGGCAATAACTACCCATCTACAACTACAGTTTTTTAGTCACTGATATTTTGGTCCGCAAAAGGCTGTGTACGCCGACTAAAACCATAATTAGTAGCCTAAAATGTAAACGAATGCTGACTAAAACTTTTGTAGTCTCCTACTGATATATTTTCAGCGACTAAATATTATTTTAGTTAGCAATTTTAGTCAGCAACAACTAACATATGGCTACTAAAAAAATTTAGTAGCTAAAAATCATTGCCAACCAACAAGAAAATTTGTCATTAAAGGTCTAACTTTTGGCAACTAAAAATGTTTTAGTAGCCAAAAGTGGTCGCCAAAAGTGCAGATTGTTGTAGTGAAAAGAATGGGAGTAGGGTAGGGAAGGAGTTGGGCGTGGCAGCCGAAATTGGGAAGGGAAGAGAAAGGATGCCTCAGCCAAAGTTGGTGGTGGTGGGTGTTGGTTGGGGTGGTGAATAGGGTTAAGGTTTGAGACAATTAAAGTTAAATTCAGTATCAAGTGAGTTATTTAAATAATTTTTACAAATTTTAAAATGTGAGATCCAAAAAATTATATAGTTGCTACCAGTAACACCACAAATAAAATTAAAATAGTGCAATGGTATGTAAGTTGGCTTTCTAATCGAATGGCTCAGGCTTAAGTGTCATAGATGACACTCTCCTTCATTCATTCCCCTCCCGAACTTCTTGTCACAGCCCGAACCTGCCCCTAAAAGTTCGGGCATGACCCATGCAGAAACATATGATAAACCTGATATAATAATATATATAGGGGCCTGAACGGAAGCATAATACAACAATAACCAACCATGTCCATTGAGCTACTACTGACTTGCCAGGATCATGCACAATTAACAGAAAAATAATATACAAAACCATATCGCTGTGCACCGGTTACTTTTACACATACATACAGGCCCTGCCCTAGGAGTGGGCATATACAAAAAGTATTAATTACAGACGACCCAAAAACAGATACTTAGAACACAAGCCAAAACTTGACAAAAGTCTACAAGGGTAGAACGGGTCTTCTTATGTGCCTGACCATAAGGGTTGACAAAAAGGAACGAGCTTCAGGAGTTAAGACTGGTTCCCAGGTTGATGACCTACAGAAACAAGCAATATGAGGGGTGAGCGAAGCTCAGTGAATAATAGTACCAAGATAATTGAAATCATAACTCATAACCAAATGTATGTAATTGTGAAATGCTACAAAATGGCCCTTGACCCAGAATGTTGCACTTAGCCCTTGGACCAGAGTATTACAGAATGTCACAGAATATCACGAATGGCCCTTGGCCCAGAATGTTACTCAATGTCACAAGTTGGCCCTTGGCCCAGAATGTTGCTCAGAATGTTACTCAATATCACAAGTTGGCCCTTGGCCCAGAATGTTGCTCAGAATGTTACTCAATATCACAAGTTGGCCCTTGGCCCAGAATGTTGCTCAGAATGTTCACAATTCTTTCCACATTTACTTTTCATTCACACCACATGTTATTCAAGCTCAGTTAAGGTAGGAAGATGCAGAAAACAGACAGAAACAGATCATCCACAATAAATGAATACACACAACATGTAAGTTAAATCTTCTTCAGGTTTGTCTAAATATTTCGCAAATAATTTGGACACAAAGGAACAGGTAGAGCCAGAATCAAATAATACATAAGCAGAATGGCCGTAAACCGTAAATGTACCTGATACCACCGTCGCGGCATTTTGCACATCCCTTGGCACTAATGCAAATACCCTACCTTGCCTCGTAGTATCTTTGTTGCTCGCGGGTTTGGTAACAGACTTAGCATTGGAATTAGACTTTGGTGCAGACCCTACTGAACTTGTCACAGCTTTGCTATTCGCCTGTTGCTTCCCTTGAGGACAATCTCTTATTAGGTGACCCACCTTGCCACATCGAAAACATGCGCCAGACAATCGGTGACAGACTCCACGATGCCTCCAACCGCACTCTGAACATATTGGAGCTAAATCTTGAGGAGGAGTGGTTATGCTGGAGGTCCCTAAATTTTGCTTCTTAGCTGGTGGGGTAGTTGTTCCCTTTGACCACGGCATATTTTGCCTCTTTCCCTTCCATTCAGAAATTCGGTTTTGGGTTGCGAGATTTCCTTCCGCTATCACAGCTCTCTCTAATACATCAACATAAGTGGGTAACTTCAACATATTAACCTTGTCCAATATTGCACTCCGTAGTCCCCTTTCAAATTTGCATGCCTTCTTGTAATCGGTATCTACCATGTGAGGGGCAAACCGTGCAAGTTCTGCAAACTGAGCTTCGTATTCCGCAACGGTTTTGTTCCCTTGACGAAGAGTCTCAAATTCGATCACCTTCTTGTCTCGAATACTTTGGGGAAAATACTTATCATAAAATAACTCCAGAAATCTGTCCCATACTAGTCCCGGGTAAATAGATCGTGTAAGCATCCACCATCTTCGTGCCTCGTCCTCTAGATTAAAAGCAGCTAGTTGAACTTTGTGGGCTTCAGTGCAAGGAAAAACTTCAAATAATTTTTCTATACCCAATACCCAAGCCTCGGCTTTCATTGGCTCTATCCCCCCTTTGAATGTCGGCGGTTTCATCTTTTTGAATTCCTTTATGAGGGTAATGGTTCGATCTTCAGCGTAGACATCCGGTGCCATTGGGGGAGGTACTGGTGGAGGTGGCGGTTGTTCTTGGGGCTGTTGTTGTTGTTGCGGTTGTTGTTGGCGTAGGGTTTCTGCCATTTCCATAATCATTCTTTCCATCCGATCCAACCTCAGGGAAGTAGCATCTTCCTGTTCTTCTGCCCTTGTTCTCACCATTTCCTACACAACAATCAATGATATACAAGAGACATAATTGAACTTTGTTAGCACTAGCAGAGTACGCTTAACGTTGCTATCGGCCTTTCATATATTTTTAGGATGTCATGCAAAATGCCTAAAGATTTTCTAGACACCCTACAGCTCAATGGATCCCCGTGTGTGAGATAGCAACTCGTGCTCTGATACCACTTGTCACAGCCCGAACCTGCCCCTAAAAGTTCGGGCATGACCCATGCAGAAACATATGATAAACCTGATATAATAATATATATAGGGGCCTGAACGGAAGCATAATACAACAATAACCAACCATGTCCATTGAGCTACTACTGACTTGCCAGGATCATGCACAATTAACAGAAAAATAATATACAAAACCATACCGCTGTACACCGGTTACTTTTACACATACATACAGGCCCTGCCCTAGGAGTGGACATATACAAAAAATATTAATTACAGACGACCCAAAAACAGATACTTAGAACACAAGCCAAAACTTGACAAAAGTCTACAAAGGTAGAACGGGTCTTCTTATGTGCCTGACCATAAGGGTTGACAAAAAGAAACGAGCTTCAGGAGTTAAGACTGGTTCCCGGGTTGATGACCTACAGAAACAAGCAATATGAGGGGTGAGCGAAGCTCAGTGAATAATAGTACCAAGATAATTGAAATCATAACTCATAACCAAATATATGTAATTATGAAATGCTACAGAATGGTCCTTGACCCAGAATGTTGCACTTAGCCCTTGGACCAGAGTATTACAGAATGTCACAGAATATCACAAATGGCCCTCGGCCCAGAATGTTACTCAATGTCACAAGTTGGCCCTCGGCCCAGAATGTTGCTCAGAATGTTACTCAATATCACAAGTTGGCCCTTGGCCCAGAATGTTGCTCAGAATGTTACTCAATATCACAAGTTGGCCCTTGGCCCAGAATGTTGCTCAGAATGTTCACAATTCTTTCCACATTTACTTTTCATTCACACCACATGTTATTCAAGCTCAGTTAAGGTAGGAAGATGCAGAAAACAGACAGAAACAGATCATCCACAATAAATGAATACACATTCTTTGCACTATTACTCACAGTGTGATGGCGGAGTACGGCTTCCCCCTGGAGTGTGTCCTACACACACATAAAACCCATAAGTTAGTTCATGCTTTCCTTACATTTTCATTCGCAGTTCAGTCCAAAACTTCCAAGAAATAAAGGCACATTGTAACAATTTTAAAGGGTCATTTTACACATTTTAGAGGGTCCAACAGGTCAAAAACAACATCCCAATGTTTTGGTCTTGGGCCGCACGTGCGGCTGTGAGCCCCGCACGTGCGGCAACTCCTCCCGCACGTGCGGCAGTGATGCCCCGCACGTGCGGCGAATAAGCCAAAAAACTGTTCGAAGCTCTTCAAAAATGGGACTTTTTGGTGGTACTACGAAGCTTCAAAATGGATGTTTAAATGCTCAAATTAGACTTCAAATATCATGTGATTTAGGAGGAAAAATCATAAATTATCCAATTGTAAACCAAATTCTCTACACATGATTTATATTCTAAGAGGTCATAACACATACATAGCAAAGTGCCACTCAAATCCATAAACATGGTGATTTGCTTACACTAAAATCATTCAAAACCCATAGGTAGTATAGTCCTGCAGAGGAAAGAAATGGAAATAGAGGTCTAACTCATTTGAACACCAACACAACTCAAGTTAACACCAACACATCTCACTTATATCCATATCAAAGAAATTATACACATACACTCAAACAAAACTTATTCATATAATGAATTTACATACCTTAAGTTCAAGTCTTCAACCCTCTTGGAGGATTCTCTTTACCCTACCTCTTCCACCTCTCTTCTAACCCCAAACCTCTTCTAGTCTAAATGTTGTTTGAAACATAAACATAAGACTTAGATATTCATTTATACATATAAGATGACTAAGGTGGGAAAAAGACGAAATTCAATCGTTTAATCATCCGAAATTAAAATTTCACAGACAAGCTTAATATTACCTAAAAATTATGCTGAATCCAAATATAACATCAATTTCAAATTATTATGTCTCTAAAGCTCTCAATTTCTCTTCTGAGCAGTTTAAGAGTAACAGATATCTTTCTTAACCAACAGATCTAATCTCAAGCATTTCACATTAAGCATTTCAAAGCACTAAAAGAAGAGATTAAACATATCAGAAACACATACGAGGGTCGGGCTATTACACTTCTACTAATTTATATAGCTTGATAAAATAATAATAAATGGTATTCCTAATAATTGTTTTCATCAACCCAAAATTAATAACTAGATCCAAAGAAATCCAAATCTTAAGTATTAACATATCCTTTGATTTATGAAATATTTTTGGGCAAATTCATAAATTTGTTACTGAGGTCATTATTGCTTTGAATTGAAGCAGATTATCTAAGAGAATAGTTTTCTTTGTTGTTGCACTCATGGCAATTGTGATCCGTATTCACGTTTCTTCTTCTACTTGATGATGGTTATCATTATGCCTCGCAATTCAGAAGTACATTCAGGTACTCCATAAATAAACTATCTTGCATTAGTTTTGAGGATGTAAAATTTTAAAAATTGTTCAAACTCGATTCATGTTCAATTAATAAATATTTGTTTGGCATCAGTTCATTACGTAAATAAATTAAGCCTGAACATATTTTTAAAACTCATAAGTTTTCAAACTAATTATTTTATTTCTTTCAGACTCGACTCGATTACATGCATTATAAATAACAAAATTACTTCAATCCAGCTCGCGATTAATATTGGCCCACATGTTAGGCCGATTAAGCAAACTGTCTAAAGCCCCTTCTCAAAACCTCAATTTTTAAGGCCCTTAATAATGGCCTAGTATTTGTAAAGCCCAAACTGTATTATTTGTTTAGGCCAAAAAGATTCAAACCTCCTTGTAATTATTTTAAACTTAAACAAATCACAAAAAAAAAAAAAAAAAAATAAGAAAAAAGGTAAAATAAAAAAGAAGAAGATGAACAAAAAAGGAAAACATCCCATGCTTCCAAATGAAAAAGGCATTTTTGTAAGAAAGTTGTCTCCATGTTGAAAATTTTAGTAACGTTTTGAAAATGTTTTTAGAGCTGAGGTCCCGACTTTTTAATTGTTAAAATAATAAAAATATTTGCTCCCTAAAGATATTAATAATATATTAGCAACCAAATTTATTGGTCTAAAATCATATTAAATAATAGATGCAAACCCCCTCTGTGGCATCTCAATTATGTGAAGGATAGGATTTTAAACTATAATTACTAAAATTAAAATTAGCAATAACGTTATGTTAGGTTGTGATTTTATACTGCAATCACAATCACAAATTTTTGGCAATGATGAATTTTTAAATAAAAAAATTAGCTTAATTTATATAAATTAGGTTTTGAAATAATTATAAAATGAGTATTTGAATGCTATGAAAATTAAAAACAATGAGAAGAATATATTAGAAAATCATTCCATAAAATGACATGTGTATAAGTGTTATATATTATGAAATTATATTATGGAAATCTTTGGTTGAAGGAAATATTATTGGTTATCAAAAAATATTACAAAATCATGATAATTTTATAATTTTAATTATTAATGTATATAAAGTATATCATTTTTCTGTAAATTTTTTTTATAGAAAAACTTACACTGATTTGAAATTCCCCCAATGTCATTTTACAATTATTGATACTACAATGTCAAATCACAAAATTTAAGGGAATCTATTAATATATTATTGACAATTATTAAGAGAATTTGAAAATCAATTTAATTTATGTAAATTAGATTTTGGATCAATTAAAAAAATGTGTATTTTGAGTGTTAAACAATTTAGAAAATATGAGAAAAGTAGATTGGCATATCTAGCTTCAAAACGGCCATAATATTTTTGCTTATATAATACTATAGATTAGATTTTGGACCAATTAAAATATGAGATGTGTATTTTGAGTGTTGTACAATTTAAAAAATATGAGAAAAAAATAGATTGGCCACAATATTTTTGCTTATATAATAATATAGATATTATGGAATTTGTATCTATATTGTAATATTATAAAATTATATTATGAAAATTTTTAGATTGAAGCAAATATCAATCAAAAGATTTTTTTCTAATAATCTCTAACTTCTACTAATAAATATAGATTGATAAAAACAAAATAATGTTAGAAATGGGTTTTGGAAATTCTGAAAAAAAAAAAGAAAGAAACAACAACTAGATTTTTTCTTAAACTTTGGTCTAATTTTTAGGTGGGATCCATGCGCTGAATTTCGCGGATCAAAGTTGTAACGCGTTCTATGCCGCGTTGTGATTCACATGGTATATTTGGTTACTCAAAATCATTATCGGATAAATGAGAAATTGAAGCCAAAGTGAGCTCCATGGAAATAGAGTTTTTGCGGAAATTTCTTGAAAATGCGGTTTAGGTTTGTCCCACATTGATTTGGTGGGAAACTTTGAGTGGGTTTATAAGACTTGGAGTTGGAACTTAGGGTTGGCCCCAAGGGGCACCCAAGTTTTGTAGAGAGGGAGGTTATGGGCAAAATGGGCTAGACCCATTGGACCCAAAATAAACACACGTGCATGCCGCTGCCGGTCGGGCTGGGCTTGGGCGCGGGTGTGTGCTTGGGTTGGGCTTGTCTGGCCAAAAACATTTGAATTTATTTTTTATCTTTGGAAAATATATTCCCACCATTTGAATTTAAATTTCAGTTGGAAAATTCAAATTCAATTTTTGCACATCTTCACGGTTTCTGTACAAACAGATCTGAAATTCTGTACAGATTCGAAACTGTTCAAATATAGTTTTTATTTGTCTGAATTTAAATTTGAACCCAAACAGTCCAAATTCAAACCCAACGGGTTTAGTACCTGTTCAAACAGGTATGCTACATGTTCAATTTAAAATAAAAGGGTGCCACTACACCTATATATAGACAAGTCCTTCATTTGGATTAATCACTCTAATTTTCGTCCTTAAATCTGCTACTGCTCTCTGCATTTTGCTGCGTCTAATTTTCTGTGAGAAAAAGTGTAACAACCCTCATTCTTGACTTAGCTATACTTGCATACATTCATGTAAGACCTTGTCTTGATATGTTACAAATCTTGCTAAACTTGTTTCGGCTTGCTTTGTTATGTGTACTTGCTTGATCTTGTTCCTTGCTTGGTGCGTGGCCGAGGTCAGCTCGGTGTAGTCCACTTTTGAACCTTTGCACTTAGAACTATTTTGGAGCCATCTGTTGACCTCCATCTACATCTCGGCATGGTTGCCGAGATGTTACTCTTTGGGCCGAGGTTCTTGGAACCAAGGCCGAGATGTTTTGTACTTGTGGTCTTTGCCCTTGGGCAGGTTTGACCCAGGCCGAGCGTGGCACAACTTAGTCAAGTGCCGTCCTCCTTAGCCGATGTCTTTGTTACCTCGTTGCCGAACTTTGACTCTAGCCGATGTCCTTGCTTGTTGATGTGTCTTGCCATCTAGCTTGTTGAGTACGCTTTGTCAGAGACTTGTCTTATCAATCAGTCACCTTTTGAGCTGAGCCAACCCGGTTGAGCCACGTGTCCGAGCTGTGTGTATAGACAGCCGGCAGACTTGGAGACAAATCATTTTGTCTCAAATCTTTATCTCTAGAGAGAGAAGCTCTCAAAGAAGAGAGAAGGGGTTTTAGAGTGAGAAGTTGATTTCGATCTTGATCTTTGGCGATCCAACCGTTGGATCTGAGTTTTGAGGTTAGATTCTTGCTCTACTTTGATTGCTCTTATTGGTTATCAAGCTGCATTGCATGATTGTGTTTGTTTTACATGCCATGCAACGATTTGAAGTCGGTTTTGAAAGAGAAAGTTGATGTTCATGTGTTCTTGAGTAAAGTCTCGTTTTGATCCGAAAGTTTGGAACAAGAACCATGTTTTGTGTTTGTTCTTGCATGTTTTCCTTGTACGAGTACCCAGGTCCATGTTTTGAGCTCTTTGCATGGGATCTCAGATTTTGAATGTACTAGTTATGAACTCCAGCATGCATGTTCTTGATGTTCTTGATTATTCTGTCCTTTGCATTCTTCAAAGGGAAACCCAGGTTTTTCCCGATTTCGTTTTGTGTGTGTGGCCATCAGGTTCACACCTCGGCAAGGAGGTGTGGGACCTCGGCTAGACCTGGGTAGTACCCAGAGTGTTTCCATGAGATGGAAAACAGCGTTTTGACTCTCGACATGCTTTGCTTTGCTTTTGACTTGGATTCGGTAAGAGTGCCGAGATCATTATGTGCATATGAAACTTGTTTTGAGAATGTGGTCTGCCTTGTGATTGCCAGGACCTTGATCTCTGCTTTGAGCCTACACCTGAAGACCGAGGTGAGTGGTGCTTTTAATAAAGCTATGTTATAATGTTTTGATAAAATCTTGTCTTGCTTTGTTTTGATGAAAGTCTTTGATAAGCATGAATGATTAGCCTATTTTGACGTATCAAGTAATAGCCCTGCTTTGATGTTAAGTGTAAAAGTCCCTTGGCTTTCGCAGCACTACTTGTAAAAGTCCCTTGGCTGGAGGACTATAAACTTTCGCAGCACTACTTGTAAAAGTCCCTTGTACTGGAGGACTATAAACTTTTGCAGTACCACGTATGAAAGTCCCTTGTGCTGGAGGACTCTAAACTTTCGCAGCATCACCTTGTCAAAAAGGGCTACGGGCCTACGTGACATTAGTTCTTGTGTTAAAAAGGATACGGTCCTTTCTTGGAAAAGCCAACGTGTTAAAAAGTGCCACGGGCCTAAGTAACACAAGTCCCTTGTGCTGGAGGACTTTAAACTTTCGCAGTACCCTTGATAAATCGATTACAGATCGTACAGTCCCTGTTCGCCGATGTTGGTAAGCATCCGTTGAGTTTTGTAAGACTTGTTAGATGAATACGGTTCATCCTTCGTCTTGATAAAGTTCGATATGGCTTGTTTTGTAAAAGATCTCGGCTAATATTTGTATGGTTTGGAATGTTTGTTTTGCCTCGAAAGATTTCGGCTATATTCATACAAAACCTTTATTACTCGTACCATTCACTGAGTTGTCAAACTCACCCTCTCTATATATATGTAGGTGATGAGCAGGACGGCGGAGACGCCTAGTTCTATTTTGCAAAGCTTGTTTTGGACTCTTAGCATCTCGGCCTGACTTGTTTTACGTCGGCAGTTGTGTGCTTACTTCGGCTGTTTTGTCTTTATGTCGGCATTTGTACTTACGTCGGCAACTCTTGAAAATCATGCTTCTTGGCTTGTAATTGCTGTATTTTGTCCTTGTCGGCCGAGAAGCCTTTTGATCAAGAACAAAATTGTATTTTGTTATATATGAACTTGGATTTGAACCATCTTGTATATGTTTTATCATTTGATCTAAGCACCGCTCTTATGGACCACTTGTATTTGATTTATTTGCTTCCGCATTTGTGAGCCCCATACATTACACTCTGATTGTGTTATTTTGATCGGTTGGCCTTCGGTGATTCACGGAATTACTGGCCATCACGGTACCATCCTACTAGGGGCGGGTTGGGGTCGTGACAGAATGGTATCAGAGCACAAGTTCCTTAGCACACATTATTTACACACTTTGAGTCCTTAAGAGCGTAGGGTTCCCCTTTAGAAAGATGCTAGGATTACATCATTGTGCTTGCTATTTGAACAAGGTGTGCACTGTCTTGACATGTCTACTTGCTACTTGCCTATGTGGTTAATTGTTTGTTTGCTTAAAAGTCACATTTTGCCTACTCTAGCATCATGAGGAGAGGTAGACCTCCACTGGGCCGAGATCAGTCCGAAGACCGAATGGACCGATTGGAAAGATTAGTCGAAGGTTTGGCCCGTGAATTGAGGCAGACGAGACAGCAGTTTGCTAGTGCCACTTCGACTCAGGCCGAGCAGACAAACGGCCGAAATGTAGTTCCGCCTCCACCTCCTCCAGTGCCACAGGCTCCTCCACAGCCAGCCTTATATGGGGATGGCACCATAGCTTTAATCAGGGAGTTCAAGAAAATGAAGCCGCTGAGATTCTCTGGGGGGATAGAGCCGATGAAGGCCGAAGCATGGGTTTTGGAAATGGAAAAGTTGTTCGAGATTTTCCCCAGCACTGACACTCAGAAGGTAACATTGGCAACGTTCACACTAGATGACGACGCTCGCAGATGGTGGGTGATGGTTCGAGGAAGCAATCCAGACTTAACCTGGACCAGATTTTTGGAGTTGTTCTACAACACGCATTTTCCCCTTAGTGTTCGAAACCGCAAGGCTACTGAATTCCAGACCTTGACGCAGGGTAACCGGACAGTGGCAGAATATGACCGCACTTTTACTGAATTGGCAAGGTTTGTACCTCACATGGCCAATGATGAATACATGAAGGCTAGAAAGTTCGAGAGTGGGCTTCGCGGACCCATTCAAGACCGAGTTAACTTGCACGATCTGCCGACCTACGCCCAAGTGTTGGACAAAGCCATTCTGGCCGAAGCTAACTTGAACAGGTACCAGAGCACGGGAGAGAATCAGCGAAAGAGACAGAACTATGACAGTCGCCGAGCACCGATGGACGCCAGGAAGAAGACGAACAAACGCAGTACTGGTTATCCGAAGCAGGAAGGTAATACTAGGCCGACGTGTTCTGATTGTGGGAAGCAACATTTCGGGGTCTGTCGTCGGACGTCTGGAGCCTGTTATGAATGTGGAGAGATGGGTCATTACGTGAAAGATTGTCCCAAGACAAAGGCTGAAAACAACAAGAAAGGTGAGAGCACCTCAGACACCGTTCAAAAGGGTAATGTGGGGAAAGGACAGATGAGGCAGGGCAGAGTTTTTGCACTAGTACCAGGAGACACTCAGAACGCTGAGGCGGTGGTGTCAGGTACACTCTCTATTTGCTCTCAAGATGCTTATGTGTTGATTGATTCGGGTTCTACGCATTCGTTTGTATCTACTATATTTGCCGAGAAGATTAATAGAGAACTAGAACCCCTTAATTATGTGTTATCCGTGTCTACTCCGTCTGGGAAATCTATGATTGTTGCATCCATCTATAGAGCATGTACTATTGTGATTGAGAATGTTGAATTGCTAGTTGACTTAATGCCGTTGGACATAGCTTATTTTGATGTTATACTGGGAATGGATTGGTTGGTAGCTAACTACGCATCTATTAATTGTGTCTCGAAAAGTGTCACACCAAGATGTACCAAGATATGAAAAATACCTATTGGTGGCCGAACATGAAGAGAGAGATCGCCGAATTCGTGTCCCAATGTTTGCATTGCCAGCAAGTGAAAGCAGAACACCAAAGACCAGCGGGACTTCTACGACCTTTGCCGATACCTGAGTGGAAATGGGAACACATCTCCATGGATTTTGTGATTGGTTTGCCGAAGACACAGAGAGGTATGGATTCGATTTGGGTTGTTGTTGATAGGTTAACTAAGTCAGCACACTTTTTGCCAGTCAAGACTACCTTCAGCGCCGACCAGCTTGCCTTGTTATATGTGAGCGAGATTGTTAGACTTCATGGAGTGCCGATGTCAATTGTATCAGACAGAGATCCGAAGTTCGTTTCAAGATTTTGGAAGAGTCTACAAAGAGCTTTCGGAGCCGAGTTGAGATTTAGTACAGCTTTTCATCCCCAAACGGATGGGCAAACAGAAAGAACAATTCAGACACTTGAGGACATGCTTCGACTTTGTGTATTGGACTTTCAGGGAAGTTGGGGAATGCATTTGCCCTTAGTTGAATTCGCTTACAACAACAGTTATCAGGCTAGCATTGGCATGGCGCCGTATGAGGCCTTATATGGGAGGAAATGCAGGTCGCCGATATGTTAGACCGAAGTTGGAGACAAAGCTCTACTTGGTCCCGAGTTGATTCAAGTAACGACAGAAAAGATTAAACTTATCCAACAGAGGATAAAAACTGCCCAGAGCCGACAAAAGAGTTACGCCGACCGGAGAAGGGATGAGTTAGAATTCGAAGTTGGGGATCATGTATTCCTGAAAGTTTCGCCGATGAAGGGAGTTTCCAGATTTGGGAAGAAAGGAAAGTTAGCACCTCGTTACATTGGACCATTTGAAATTCTTGACAAGGTTAACTCCGTTGCATACAGGCTTGCTTTACCACCAGAGTTAAGCCAAGTCCATAATGTGTTTCATGTTTCAATGTTGAGGAAGTATATTCGAGAGCCACTGCATGTGATTGATTATTCTGGGATTGAAGTTAATGAGGATTTGGGCTATAAGGAGAAGCCGATGTGTATTATCGACAGACAAGTTCGGCAGTTGAGAAACAAGTCGATACCCATGGTAAAGATTGAATGGAAAGAGCATTACGGCAAGGATGCCACCTGGGAAATGGAAGAGGAAATGAAAATTCGACATCCAGAACTATTCTTGGAACAAGGTAACTTAAGTTTGGGGACCAAACTTCTTTAAGGGGGGTAGGATGTAACAACCCTCATTCTTGACTTAGCTATACTTGCATACATTCATGTAAGACCTTGTCTTGATATGTTACAAATCTTGCTAAACTTGTTTCGGCTTGCTTTGTTATGTGTACTTGCTTGATCTTGTTCCTTGCTTGGTGCGTGGCCGAGGTCAGCTCGGTGTAGTCCACTTTTGAACCTTTGCACTTAGAACTATTTTGGAGCCATCTGTTGACCTCCATCTACATCTCGGCATGGTTGCCGAGATGTTACTCTTTGGGCCGAGGTTCTTGGAACCAAGGCCGAGATGTTTTGTACTTGTGGTCTTTGCCCTTGGGCAGGTTTGACCCAGGCCGAGCGTGGCACAACTTAGTCAAGTGCCGTCCTCCTTAGCCGATGTCTTTGTTACCTCGTTGCCAAAGTTTGACTCTAGCCGATGTCCTTGCTTGCCGATGTGTCTTGCCATCTAGCTTGTTGAGTACGCTTTGTCAGAGACTTGTCTTATCAATCAGTCACCTTTTGAGCTGAGCCAACCCGGTTGAGCCACGTGTCCGAGCTGTGTGTATAGACAGCCGGCAGACTTGGAGACAAATCATTTTGTCTCAAATCTTTATCTCTAGAGAGAGAAGCTCTCAAAGAAGAGAGAAGGGGTTTTAGAGTGAGAAGTTGATTTCGATCTTGATCTTTGGCGATCTAACCGTTGGATCTGAGTTTTGAGGTTAGATTCTTGCTCTACTTTGATTGCTCTTATTGGTTATCAAGCTGCATTGCATGATTGTGTTTGTTTTGCATGCCATGCAACGATTTGAAGTCGGTTTTGAAAGAGAAAGTTGATGTTCATGTGTTCTTGAGTAAAGTCTCGTTTTGATCCGAAAGTTTGGAACAAGAACCATGTTTTGTGTTTGTTCTTGCATGTTTTCCTTGTACGAGTACCCAGGTCCATGTTTTGAGCTCTTTGCATGGGATCTCAGATTTTGAATGTACTAGTTATGAACTCCAGCATGCATGTTCTTGATGTTCTTGATTATTCTGTCCTTTGCATTCTTCAAAGGGAAACCCAGGTTCGCCGAATACATTACACTCTGATTGTGTTATTTTGATCGGTTGGCCTTCGGTGATTCACGGAATTACTGGCCATCACGGCACCATCCTACTAGGGGCGGGTTGGGGTCGTGACAAAAAGTGTAAACACAAAGTGTGTTCGATGTGCGAATAAATTATAGTGCTGCATTTATTCGTTGTTGATAATTTTATCTTGGGAGATAGACGTCCGAAAATCTGAAAGTACCGTAGAGAGAACGAATCTGTCTTAAGGACACAGTGTTAAACACTGAACTTGATCAAAAGTTTGTTCAAGAAATTAATCAAGTAAGTCGTTAATTTATTTTATGGTTTATTATTTATTTAAATTAGATTTTGATTTTTTTTTTTTGGTAACAAAATAAAAATCTGCTTTTATTTATTTTATTTTATTTTTCTAGTTTGATTTTTGTAATCAAACAAATTTTCTCATTTTCTTTTATTTCTTTTGTACTCTATTTGTTGTTATGTACACAAACATAATTTATTTTTCAAATACAGTGAAGATTGTCCAACAATCTTAAGACAGTTTAATTTTTGGTTTTATCATTGTATTTAATTTTCTGTGATTTCATAAAGTGATATTCTTGTTGGAAAATACAAATAGTAGTAATATACTGTTTGACGAATAGTAGTAATATACTGTTTATTTTCTTTGACAACTAGTAGTAATATACTAGTGTTATTAACAATTGCAGAATATTAATTTGTGTTACAGAAAATTATTGTGGTATTTTATTTTTCTAGTTTTAGTAACAACGAAAATAAAATTATTTTGTGTTATAATTTATTTTATGGTTTTAATAACTAGAAAATTAATTTGTGTTTTGATTTTTGCTGATTTTTGTAATCAGATATTATGGCTACTGCAACTGAAACTGCAACTAGAAGTAGTACTCCAATTGTTACACCAACTCTGGTCCTTATCCAGAAACATGTACAAGTTCCGATAAATCATGAAGAAAAATCAGAAAAATTTAATGGCACTGGGTTTAAGAGATGACAGCAGAAAATGCTGTTCTATCTTACAACTCTAAATTTGGCCTGGTTTCTCCATGAAGAGGCTCCAGTACTGAGAGAGGATGAAAGTGATCGACAAGTTGTTGCCGCTGTAGATGTTTGGAAGCATTCTGATTTCCTGTGCAGAAACTACATCCTAAATAGCCTTGACAACATGTTGTATAATGTTTACAGCCCTCTAAAATCAGCAAAAGAATTGTGAGATTCTTTGGAGAAAAAATACAAGACAGAGGATGCCGGCACAAAGAAATTTGTTGTCGGTAAATTTCTGGACTTTGTTATGGTAGACTCCCAAACGATAATTTCTCAAGTTCAAAATTTTTAAATAATTTTGCATGATATTCATTCTGAAGGTATGTCTCTTAGCGAGTCTTTCCAAGTCATTGTGGAAAAGTTACCACCGGCTTGGAAAGATTTCAAAAATTATTTAAAACATAAAAGTAAGAAGATGACCATGGATGAATTAATTGTAAGATTGAGAATTGAGGAAGATAACCGAAAGGCTGAAAAAAGGAATGGGAAAAATCCCATAGAGTCCAAGGCTAATGTGGTTGAACAAGTTCACAAACCACATAACAAAAAGAGGAAGTTTACTGGAGATGGTCCTAAACAAGGCGACAACAATGACAATAAAAAGTTCAAAGGAAAATGCTATAACTGTGGCAAGATTGGACATCGAGCTTTTGACTACCGCCGCCTTAAGAAGGATCGCGGAAGCACAAATAAGAAGACTACGAATCAAGCTAATGTGACAGAATTAGATTATATCTCTGACGACGTAAATGACATCAACCTCTTTGCTGTGGTGTTTGAGGCTAATTTGGTTGGAAATCCCAAGGAATGGTGGGTTGACACTGGAGCAACTCGTCACATTTGTGCGGACAAGAAGATGTTCACAACCTACAATGAGGCTGCAAATGGTGAACAACTTTTCATGGGAAATTCTTCCACTTCTACTGTGGCTGGACAAGGAAAGGTGATCTTGAAGATGACATCAGGGAAAGAACTAACCCTTAACAACGTACTGCATGTACCGAACATCCGGAAGAATTTGGTTTCTGGTTCTTTGTTAAGTAAAAATGGTTTTAGGCTTGTCTTTGAGTCTGATAAATTTGTATTAACAAAGAGTGGTATGTATGTTGATAAGGGATACATGAATGATGGTCACTTCAAATTGAATATAATGACAGTTGTACCAAAAGTTTCTATTAATAAGAATAACACATCTTTTGCTTATATTCTTGAGTCGAATTTATGGCATAGTAGATTAGGACATGTAAATTTTGATGCTTTGCGTAGATTAATTAGTTTGGATTATATACCAAAGTTTGAAATTGATCCTAATCACAAATGTGAGATTTGTGTAAAAGCGAAACTAACTAAGGCTCCATTTAAATCGGTTGATAGAAAAACCGAACCTCTAGAATTAATTCATACTGATGTATGTGATCTTAAATTTATTCAAACTAGATGAGGCAAAAAGTATTTCATAACATTTATCGATGATTGTACAAGATATTGTTATGTTTATTTACTTAAAAGTAAAGATGAAGCCTTAGAAATATTTAAACTCTACAAAACAGAAGTTGAAAATGAACTTGGAAAAACCATTAAAATTGTTAGAAGTGATAGGGGGTGAATATGATGCACCATTAAATAAATTTTGTGCACAATATGGCATTATTCACCAAACTACAACACCTTATTCTCCACAGCAAAATAGAATTGCTGAAAGAAATAATAGAACCCTTAAAGAAATGATGAATGCCATGTTACTAAGTTCAGGTTTACAGCAGAACTTGTGGGGGGAAGCAATATTGTCTGCTAATTATGTTCTTAACAGAATACCCTACAAGAAAACCAACAACACTCCTTGTGAATTATGGAAAGGTCGACCACCTTCCTATAAATACTTAAAAG
This sequence comes from Camellia granthamiana, assembly GCA_036172215.1. Taxonomy (NCBI): domain Eukaryota; kingdom Viridiplantae; phylum Streptophyta; class Magnoliopsida; order Ericales; family Theaceae; genus Camellia; species Camellia granthamiana. The sequence goes on along the minus strand of CM069907.1, from coordinate 157,015,994 downwards.
TGTGGGGATATTTGGCAAAGGTAGAAGTTCCTGTTCCTAAACAGACTAAGATAGGACCAAAAACAGTGGATTGTGTGTTTATTGGTTATGCTCAGAATAGTAGTGCATATCAATTTCTGACTTATAAATTAGAAATACCTGATATAACTGTGAACACTATTATAGAGTCAAGGAATACTGTGTTTTTTGAACATGTCTTTCCTTAGAAGAAAGGATAGGAATTAAGTTCACAGAAAATAACTTATGATTGTACACAAAGTCAAGAGACTAATGACAACCAAACACAAGAGACTATTAATGGTCTTGACCAACAGGATTTAACTGATGATGAACCAAGACAAAGTAAGAGAGCAAGAGCATCAAAATCCTTTGGTCCAGATTTTTTGACATACCTGTTAGAAAATGAACCCCAAAACTTTAAGGAAGCAATGACAGGTCCTGAAGCACCTTTGTGGAAAGAGGCTGTTAATAATGAAATTGAATCCATTATGCAAAATCATACTTGGGAATTGGTGGATCTTCCACCTGGTTCTAAACCTCTTGGATATAAGTGGATATTCAAGAGAAAAATGAAAGCAGATGGTTCAATAGACAAGTATAAAGCAAGACTTGTAATAAAAGGTTACAAACAAAAAGAAAGTCTGTACTATTTTGACACATATTCTCCTGTGACAAGAATAACATCCATTCGCATGCTTATTGCTATAGCAGCATTGTTTAATTTAGAAATATATCAAATGGATGTTAAGACAGCTTTCTTAAACGGTGATCTAAATGAAGAGATATATATGGAGCAACCTGAAGGGTTTGTAGTACCGAAGCAAGAAAAGAAAGTTTGTCGGCTTGTAAAATCTCTTTATGGATTAAAACAAACACCTAAGCAATGGCATGAAAATTTTATCATGCAATGCTTACTAATGGGTTTAAGATAAACGAATGTGACAAGTGCTTCTATGTTAAAAATACTAACCAAGGATATGTCATAGTTTGTCTTTATGTAGATGACATGCTTATCATTGGAAGCAGTCAAAATATGATCAAATTAACTAAGCAAATGCTTAATAGAAGATTTGATATGAAAGATATGGGGGTCGCAGATGTTATATTAGGAATGAAAATTACTAAAACATCTGATGGATATGCATTATCTCAATCACATTATATTGAGAAAATTCTTGATAAATTTATCAAAAATGATATGAATGTAGCTAGAACACCTATAGACATTAGTTTTTATTTATCAAAAAATAAAGGTGATGCTATGTCTCAGTTAAAAACTCCCAAATCATTGGAAGCCTAATGTACCAAATGAATTGTACTCGTCTTGACATAGCTTATGCTATCAGTAAATTGAGTAGGTACACTAATAACCCGGAGAAGACCATTGGAAAGCGATCATTCAGGTATTTAGATATCTAAAATTTACCCGTGATCATGGTTTGAACTTTACTTGATACCCAGCAGTACTCGAAGGTTATTGTGATGCCAATTGGATATTGGATACTAAAGATTCAAAATCCACTAGTAGATATGTTTTCACTTTGGAAGGAGCTGTTGTTTCTTGGAAATCCATGAAACAAACATGCATCGCACGATCCACAATGAAATCTGAGTTCATTTCTTTAGACAAAGCAAGAGAAGAAGCAGAATGACTTCATCATTTCTTAGAAGACATTCCAATGTGGCCAAAATATAGCGGCCTCGGTCTTGCCCCATTTGGTTGTTGTATCCGGACTTAGGTTCCGTGGATCCTGTTATTATATATTTGTTGTTGTCATCCTTTAATTCCTTATTTTTGAGATTATAGGATGTGTTGGGCAGGTTTATTATAGGTTGGTTGGGTTTGGGAGCAAGTGGTTGCTGCCTAGAATTTTGGTCCTTCGCTTGAACGAGCAGTTCTTCGCTCGAGCGAACTCTTTGCATTTGGTCCTTCGCTCAAGCTAGCGTTTCTTCACTCGAGCGAGAGTAGAGTTTTGTGTCTGGTGGCTCGAGCCAGGTTCCCTTCGCTCGAGCGTGTGATTGCGTCTGGGGTTAGACCTGAGAGTTGCATTTCTTCGCTCGAGCGAGCTTTTCTTCGCTCGAGCGAGCAAGGTGTATATTTTCGAGTTCTTCGCTCGAGCGAGCATTCTGTCGCTCGAGCATGCTTCTGGGTTGCAGACCTGAAGCCTCGAGTTCTTGGCTTGAGCGAGACTTTCTTCGCTCGAGCGAGGTTTTCTGTGTCTGGTCGCTCGAACGACCAAGTTTTCGCTCGAGCGAGCCTGTTATATATCAAAACGCAGCAGCGGTTTAAAACATCATTTTTTTTATCTCCTTTGTTTTAAAAACCCTAGGTCCGTGTTCTCTCTCCCTCCACACATCTTCTCTCTTAGGTTTCATCTACTTTTAGGGTATTTCTACCCTAGGTTCTTTATTAAAAAGATAGAGGGTCGCGAGGGCTTGTTTTTAATCTGAAAGTTTGGCGGTTTGGAGCACTTTGGATTTTGGGTCATCGTCTCCATTTGAGTTCTTCACTTCGAGGTAGGGATACCCTACTCCATCTTATAGGTTTTGTCCTAAGTTTTAGTCATTTTGATATGTTGGTGTTGTTTGGTAATTTTGGGAAAAGTTAGGGTTTGAATTATAATTTGAGGAAAAGGAAAATTTTCATATATTGAATCCCATGTGATTGTAAGTCATGAAAAATGACACTGATAGTGTCAAATTGAGAAAATTGAACCTTAGGGTTAATTTTGAGGAAAAGGGGAAAAGCCCTAATTGTTGTAATAAATTAATTTGTATAATTAATTTTGGGAAAATTGTGGAATTATGTTTAATTCATGAAATTGGGGAATTATGAGATTAAATGGTGTAGTTGGATAATTTAATCACTCACCTATGAGAATGTTGAGATTACATTTGTTGATACATTTATTTCCTGTTTAGAAATAACTGTTTTGGGCTATCGGTGGAGGATAATCGTGATTGTTGTAGACATTGCATGTTGATTAGGGAAAACTGAAACTAATCACATTGAATAGGTCATTGAATATAACGGATAAATTAATACAACAAATCTGTGTATTGATTGAATATGTTATATGACAAGTGTTTAATACATTGTATATGCATATTGTTGGGGAGGAGATAGGGGATGTACTCCATGGTTTAAGGGAAAATAGGGGATGGACTCTCAAACCTGTTTGGGAGAAGATAGGGGATGGACTCCACTAGTACAACAATTATGTGTACTTATTGATTTATGAAAGTGTTGTAGAATGAGTCTTAGTCTCATTTGAATTATTGATATTGGAAGTGATGTTTATGTGAGATGTAGTCTCATGTTATAGTTTGGCCAGGTTCTGAGCTATGTCTGTATAATTGGAAAGTTGAATAATAACGGAAAGTGAAATATGTCATGGACTTTATTGTCATGAAACTGTATAGTGATATAATGGATTCATAAGTGTTAACCATCTATTGAATGCTATTGCTTTAGTCAATTCTTATATTTGGTTTAGTATATTTCTGCTGGGCTGTGGCTCACCCTATATGGGAACATCATTTGGAGTTGAAGACTCTGCTTAGTTAGTTGTTATTTTGATTTATTTTGATATTACATGTAAAATCAAGCCAAGGGCTTAATGTGTAGTTGAGTTAGTACTCAAACTTTTGTGTCCAAGTGTTGGCTTGGAAAGATGTAAGCCCATAGGGCATTTACTTTCGTTATTACATGTAATGTCTTTTAATAAGATTACTCTGATGAATGGAACAATGCTTTGTTTTTCTTAATCAATGCATGTTAATATTATGTATGTTATGGGATTATTTTGAGGGCGTGACACAAAACTTGTGCCAGCTATTTGCATTCATTATGATAGTCAATCTGCAATAGGCAGGACACAAAATCATATGTATAACGGTAAGTCATGACATATTCGTCGTCGACATAATACCGTAAGGAAATTGTTCTCAAATGGAATAATCTCAATAGATTATATAAAATCTAAAGAGAATATTACGGATCCGTTAACAAAAGGTTTGACAAAAGAGCAAGTGTATAGTTCATCAAAAATGATGGGATTAAAGCCTATTACATAAGAGTCATCATAATGTAACCTTATTTATATGACTGGAGATCCCAAGAACTAAGTTCAAAGGGACAACTAAGTTTTGTGTGGCTCGCCAGAAATCACCAAGGAATTAAAATTCCCTACCCATTCCTATGGTGAGAATGATATCTGCAACATGTATTGCATGCAGGGGTCTAAGGATAAGCTTAGCTTTTAATGATTACTTATATCATGATTTAGGCATAAAATCAAGACGAGTATAAGAGATACTCACAATAAGAATCACCTATATGAGTATCAAACTGGGGCCGGTTCTATGAGAATGAAGAGGCTAAATTCTCTAGAAGTACTCATGAACAACCAGGAGCGTTTAAGGCCAAAATGAACACTACCCTGAGAACCACGATGTGTTAGAAGATATTTTGTGTGAAATCTATTGTCTTAGCTTACACAAACGGCTGAACAATTCAAGGCATTGCGTCCATTGGTTATCTAGTAAGTTCGATAGGTTATCAGTAGGGAAGGTTCAAGGCCGAAAGCTACCTATCTTAATGCAAGATGTTTTCGATTTATACTCTTTTGACAAATTTTGCATTTTGTTGCATTTCCGTTGTCATCAAATTTCATTCATGTAAGGGATTGTTAGAAATGGGTTTTGGGAAAAAAAAAAAAAAAAGGTTTTTTTTCCTAAACTTTGGTCTAATTTTTATCTGTCAAATAAAAACAAAGTGTGTTCGTTGTGTGAATAAATTGTAGTGTTGCATTTATTCGTTGTTGATCATTTTATCCTGGGAGATAGACGTCCGAAAATCTGAAAGCACCGTAGAGAAGACGAATCTGTTTTAAGGACACAGTGTTAAACACTTAACTTGATCAAAAGTTTGTTAAAGAAAGTAATCAAGTAAGTTGTTAGTTTATTTTCTGGTTTATTATGTATTTAAATCAGATTTTGATTTTGTTTTTTGTTGGCTTTTTGGCTTTTTGGCTTTCGAAGGTTATTATTGTAATTGCGAGCGTGCCAGCAAGGATCAATCAGTCCTTATAGAAAAATAATTTCCAACCAATTATCAGACGATTGTGTTTTAGTTCTTTCAGCCTTAATGAAGAGGACTTTTACTGGTGGCTTGATTTAGGAGAATTAAGCAAAATAACAATCAAATGACGAACAACTAAAGTATTTCATTAAGATGAAAAACTTACAATGATTCAAACTCAGCCTCGCAGAGGTTTATAACAACAATCTACTTGAAATTACTCCTAGGAACGAAGTGCATACAGGAATTGTAAAGTGCGGAAATGTAAAGAACTGGAAATGTAAAAATGGAAAGAAATAAAGTAGGAAAGACTGGTTTTTTGGATCTGAGTCTGGGGCTTTTTCTGGGGCCTTCTCTGCTATTTATACTGCTCAAGGATGACCATCGAACTGCATTTCCAACCGTCGAACTGCTCCTCCATGATCGCTGATCATGTTGTCTTATAATTAGTTTCACTATGCCATCACTTGCAGCTAGGCTTCCCTCCCAAATTTAAATTTAAATGTGAGTCATCGTTAAAGCCACATCACCTTGCATCTCTTTGTTGATTCACTGCTACTCAGTTCTCGTAATAACCAATACTAACTGCCACGTGTACGATCAGGATCGAAGACTTAAATATTCTTTCTATATTGCCCTTATTCTGCCACGTGTCGAACTGTAATTGGCTTATACAAAATATGTAGCCAACATTACCCCCCGCATTAATATACCCAATACTTGGTGATATTAGTGGATCAAGGTCTTTTATCCACATCTTAGAACGTGCATGGGCTTTGCATTTTTCCAAAAATGCAACTGTCATTCATCATCTGCATTAAACTCTCATTCAATCCTTTGAACAGCCCCACCACCTTAGTATTCGAACGGACTGATACACTTTTATGGCTGAATCAACTCTCTCCTCTATTGATCAAGCACACGAAGAGTCATCTGATGATGTTGTTCCTCGTCGAAAGAACCTCCATGCATTAATTAGCCACCCTTACCCACCTTTCTATATTCAGGTCATGGATGCCTTTGCAAATTATCAACCTTTGGACTACGAACACATCACCCTTAATCCTTTGATTCATAAAATTGCAAATATAAACATGGAAAGCTCTTCTTCATAACCCTCTGCATGGGATAAGGCTCCGGCCTCTTCTTCCTCTGGGGTTCTAACTGGACATGCTGGTCGAAACCTGAGACTTGTGATTTGAGGGAGCAAATTAACCATCACTTCGTCGAGTTCACTGATCCTTTAGAGTTTCCTTCCTATGCGCGAAGCTCGGTGGTCTATCCTTACGTGCCCATCGATCATCGACGCAGTTTAGAGGAGAATCTGCTTATAGCATGGTACACATCATCCATGCCTACAAGGATAGTGCATGCTGCCCGATGCCCAGAAGAGGCACAAGGGTACAATCCATCGTTCTTAGCTCAGAAGGCGAAGCTTTGCTCTTCTGACTGGCTCGATTATATTAATGCCCTTGTTCCTTCTACCCTTGCTCCTCCTCTTGAAGTGGAGGCTCCTCCTCTCGAAGTGGAGGCTTCCATACCTTCTCCTCCCTTAACTCCTTGCTGGACAGAGAGGCTAAGGCTTGCCCTTTCTGCGGACAAAGCCTTTGCTCCGTACAAACCTCCACTTTCCCCCACTCCAGCTGAACGGAAGGAAGCCCAACTTCTGCTTGCGGCCCTCTCTCACTTGCCTTTCAATGTTCTTGAGGATGACATCCCTCTCAAGAACCTTCGATGGGCATGTGACATTCTCAGTCGGGGTCACATTCTAAACCCCCTCGCCCAAGTAGAGCTTCACATGTTTTTGGGCCAGCTTCCATTGCTTCTCCACTAGCATCGGACCTGTGTGGCCACTACTCAATCTTTGGACCAACTCTCATCTCTTCGAGTTCATGCCCAGTACGAAGCAGAGAACTTCATTGAAGAATTTGATGACTTCAAGAATAAAGATTCTGTGTATTGGGATGACTTGGATATAGACGAGTTGGAACAAGGATTGGGAGAAGCGGCATTCGAAATAAAGGCCGAAGACCTCTTCTATGAAGTGAGAGCACATCAACTCATGCAGCCAACCATAGAAGAAATAGAGGATAGAATAAAGAAAGAACAGAAATTCATTGATCATAGTTGGACCAAATTTCACGATCTTGTTATTTGTTCTATTCCATATTTTTATGAGCTTGAATTTATACCCAAGTAGGGCCATTCGATGTAATTACTTTTTGCTTTAATACAAATAAGACTTTTCTCTTTGTTTGGCATTGTCTGACCTTGTCTCTGTTTGTCTTTGAAAGCAAATTTAGGGCTTCGAACTGAACAATCTTATCCTTCAAATCTGGACTCAATCGTTTTAAATGAAAACACTATAAAAAACCAATATGAATTTTTCCAATTTATGGAATAAAGTTGACAGTTTTTGCTGATTTTCATTTAGAATCAGTGCTTCGAATTTAACAATTCTTACCCTTAAAGCTTGTTTTAATCATAACCAACTTATGGCCATGGTTAGTATGATCAATCAGTTTTAAATTGACCATTTTTGCTTCGAACAACAATTCATGCTGTTTCAGTTCAAAAGACAATCTCTTTTCTGTATATATACAAAGCAACTATTGGTTTAGATGTTTCGAACACCAATTCCCATCCTTAAAGGGTCTCAAGTTTTGCTTCGAAAGACATTACTTTCATTAAGAAACCTAAAGCAGGTCTTAAATCCCTTTGAAGTAAACAAATACTTGAGTATTCTTACGTCTTTAAGTATAGAATGTGCTTCGAAGTCGACTTCTCTATTTCGAAGCTGTTGTTATTTGACTTTTGGCGCCAAAATCTGGTTTCGAAGCCAAATCTTTTACTTCGAAGCTGGCATCAACATCTGGGTTGTGTTTTTCCCTCCAAAAGTATCAATATTGAAGGAAACACTTTGTATTCGTACTTTTAGTACTTAACGAATTACACGATATATCTCCTAGACACAAAGGCTTTTAAAACCCTTTTATTTTCGTGCTCTAAAATCACTCGCTCGCTCAACACACAAACCCTTTATCTCTACCGATCTTCCACTTCTCTCTACTCCCTTTCCCAGCTTCGTCCTCTGAGAAAGCGTTCTATCAATGGCTTCTTCTTCACTAAAAGTGCCAATCGTAGAGCGTGCAAGTCCGTCTGTAACCCTGAAAAGGATCATTGAAGCAGAATGTGAAAAGTACAAGGCTGGGGAGAAAAGTGCCATCGACGGACGCATCTTCATCTCTCGTCGTCATGTGCAACAAGACTATGTCCTTGGGCCCATATTCAAGGAGAATCTTACTGAGCTTCCAGCTCTATATCCACGTCTGGAAGACCATTGTCTCCTTTATGAAGGTGGCCTTAACTGGAGGAACTGGAGGACAAACCGTCCCTACCAATGCTGGCCCACGGTGAGACCGGAGTGGCAAGAATGGTATGATCGGGTTGTCCCTGCTAGGACTCTGGACCTTCAGGAGCTCTGCCTTCTCGACGCCCTCCGATTATCTAGGTTAACTATCTCAGAGGACCCTTTCTTAATTCCTGCTGGCCTATGCTTTTGGAATTCTGTCTTTTATTTCTTTCAATTTAGATGTGGGATGATGGCCCCTACTGTTCTTGACATTTTCCATCTATTAGGATTATCCCCCATTGGTACCCCCATCGGACCAGATTATCCTGATCTAGCAGTCCCTTTTTCCCTCCCCTCTCTTAACTCATCCTATAGTGATTTTGTCAAGGCTGAGAATAGAAGAGAAGGCCTTGTGACTGATAGGGAATTCTTTTCTTTCATATTATATTGGCTTTGCAAATTCCTTTTCTGCACCTCCTCTCAGAGAATCATGCTTGAATTTGCCCCTCTTGCCAAAGCCCTTGTTTTACAGAAGAAGGTGGCCTTAGCTCCATACGTTCTAGGTCACGTATATAGAGTCTGTTCTCTTTTCTATGAGAAACCTTTAGATGCCAATCAAGGGGGGTCATTTTGGATTCTTCAGCTTTGGCTTTTTGCTTATTTCACTGAGTTACAATCCAAATGTCTTTAATTTTTCGAGCCAAACCCTCATATTCATGGCATGAGGCTAGCCAATGCTTCACTTTATTCTTCTACCTTTGCTTTTTTACTTCTCTTTCTTCCACCAACTTCCAGCTTCCCTTCCTTCTTACAGTTTTCGACCCTTCGAACCTACCATTGGCCCATCTTGGTTGAAGAATTTCTTAAGTGATAGGTTTTGTGCTTCACCTGCTCACAAAGATATATGGGCTTCTATTCTGATCCCCAGAAAGTTATTTATTGGGACCATGAACCCCAGAGCTTACAAATGCATTGCTGAGCCCTATTGTCCTGCTTAATTTACTAGACAATTTGGCTTCTCACAAGGGGTTCTAATACCCCTCTGCAGTAACACCAACCTAAGTCTTACCAGCAGGGATTTGAAAGTTCAAAGGTCCAGACTAGAAGAGGCAAGTTCTAAGTTTATACAGGACTTGTTCGAGTTTGAATATGTCCCTTTCCTTCTCAAGGTAACCATTTGAAGAGGTACTAAAACTGGTGGGTGACCAATATGGAAGTATACTTGGCCATTTCTCCTCAAGACCTACTAATGGTGTTGGATGTGCCTAAACCCAAAGGAGCTGGAGTTGTTACTTCTTCTACTGTTCTTACCACTTTAGTTCCTGTGCCTGTCACCAGACAGTCTGCTCCTGCTGCCTCAACTCCTCCTAGAGTTACTCGGGCTGCCTCGAAGGAAGGTATATACCCTTGTTTCTTCTCTTTTTTCCTTCTTTATAATGCTTTTAGCCTTATCTTTAGTTCTTCTTTTGTGAAGGTGGTGCGAGTGCCTCACAAGGGGACTCTCCTCAGAAGACCCAAGCTTTAAATCTTCTCAAAAGCAAATAGAAACAAAAGAAAATGAAACTTTTACTTGAGCCTGAAAAGAAAGCACCTGAGGTTCAAGAAGAAGAAGAAGAAGAAGAAGAAGAAGAAGAGGTAGATCAAGAACAGGAGTCACCCTTAAAAAGAAGGAAAAGAGTGACTGTCTCTTCTTCTGATTTGATTCAAGATTCCACTCATGAGACAACTGCCAGAGTGGTAGAAGAGGAACTCACTTCTGAGGAATCCGAATCCCGGATTGAAGAGAGAAAAATTGAGAAGGAGCAGGCAATACCAGTACAGAGAAAAAAGAGAAGAAAGATGACTGTCTCTCCTTTTGAGTTGGTCGAAGACCCTATTCATGAAGTACCTGCCAAGGCAGTAGAGCAGGAACATTCTAAGGCTATAATTGTTTTTGAGAAAGCTGAGAAGAGACGGCAGCAACAATTCTTAAGAGATGAAGCTGCTGCTGCTAATGCAATCCAAAGGGAAACTGCAAGAAGGCAACATACTGCTGAGTACTATTCCCTTCGTAGTTCTCCCATTGTTGCTATCACTTCTGAAATAAGTAACTTCTTTCATGCCTCTGCTGTTTTTCCTTCTCAAAATTTTTTTTTGGTATTGAGACTTGACATCACTTTGTATTTCTTCTTTTGCAACAACTACTGAGCCTATTCTTCCAATAAGGACTCCCTTAGTTTCAGTTGAAGTTGATCAATTGCAACATGTAAAATCTATTCAGATAATACTTCCCCTTCCTAGGCCTGCATTCTCTGTACCCTCCTTGAGGCCAAGTATTCCTGCATTTCCTTCTTTTGGCTTAAATCTATATCTTCCTTACTTGTCTTTTGATCTATCCCAATTTAGTTCTCTTTCGAGCCTTGCTCTTCCTCCTCATCCTAAGGAAATTCCAACTACTACTTCCTCCTTGATGATTAGCTGATTCCTCTACAGAGGGTGCTGGTAGCTCTCCAACTAATGGTTTATTACCTTTACCTAGTTCTAGCCCTTCTTCCATTGATCTATTGGTGGCTAGGACCATAGAGACTGCTAAAGATACTCCACCCATTTCTCCTATCTCTATGCAGTCCTTTGTGCCTTCCACTACAGCTCTCTCTGCACCCCTCATGTCCACGGATGAGGTAGACATCTTCGAAACAAGACTAGCTAGCCTCTTGGACATACCTTCTACCTCTCCAATAGCTAATGATGAGACTGAGCCATTAGTTCTGGCTGACTCCTTGTTAAAAATCTTTGAGAGCTCTTCCTCCAGTAGCAAACCTTCTTCACATCTGATGGACTTGGCCATCTGTCTGGAGCTGTTGGCATCTTTTTCAAGGATTCCTTTCGAGGCTTTATAGAGGCCTATAATCAGAAATGGTTTCCTTTAATGCTGCAAAGTTGTTGAGCAATCTGGCATGACTGTCTCAAATCATTTATCTCAGGCAGCAGCCACTATTGACTTTTATATCAACATTTGCCATGCTGTCAAGGCTGCAGAGGAGAAATTGGTTAGAGACCAGAGTTTTGTCTCCACAGTACATATTGAAGTGTCAGAGCTAAAGGAGCAACATTCCTCTGCCTCCCACTTTCGAACTCAACTGCTGAAGAAGAAAGCTCAACTTGAAGAGGAGCTATCTGCAGTGAGCCAGGCCTTAATCCGAACTGACACCAAACTGCAGATCACTAACCAAGGACTGGCTGACCGAAAGCAGGAAATGGCCACAGCTATCCAGTTGTTTTCATCCTTTAATAATAGAACATCTATTGTAAAAGAACAACTGAGACATTGTAATGATTTCTGGGCCAATTTATGGCAGCATGTATTTGACTCTTTATAAAAACAATTTCTTATTTATCATTTGAGTATTCTTCTGTTCTTGTACTTAGCATTTATTTTATTCCTTGTGTTTCCCAAATGGTTGGAAAATAAGGCTTCAAATATCTGCCATTAATCTTTTTGGGATGTACATATCCATTCAAATTTCTCAAATGGTACGCTCCAAAAGGCAGGACTCTATGAACTTGATATGGTCCTTCCCAGTTAGGTGACCATTTGCCAAACTTGTGGCTTTTAATCCCTATTGGGAGTATTGTTTTCCATACCAAATCACTTTCATCAAAGCCAATGTGTTTGACTTTTTTATTATAGTTTTTGGCTGCTTTCTTCTTTTGAAAAAGAATGCTATTCAATGCCAGAATTCTAGCTTCATCTATGCCTTCTAATTCCAAGCACATACGCTGATGGTATTGCTCAGGATTTAGCTGGTCTTGGCATCTTACCCTCAAGGACTTAACATTAATTTCCACAGGTAACACTGCATCATGCCCATATACTAAAGCATAAAGAGTGACTCCTGTGCTTGACCTTGGGGAAGTTCTATAAGCCCACAATACATCCAACAATAAGTTATGCCAATCCTTAGGATTGTCTTCCATAACCTTTTGTATTCCTTTTTTCAAGGACTTATTAGATGATTCAGCTTGACCATTGGCTTGTGCGTAATAGGGGGTGGAATTAACAAGACTAATTCCAAACTCTGCCACAAAAGACTTCACCATTTTTCCATCGAATATAGTCCCATTATCAACAGTTATAGTCTGTGGGATACCAAATCTATGGATTAAATCCGTAATGAATCCAATGACCTCAGTCTGGTCTACAGCCTTGTATGGCTTAGCTTTGACCCACTTAGTGAAGTAATCAGTGGCCACTAGAATGAAACAATGATCCTTCGAAGAAGGTGGGTGTATTTTCCCCATCATATCCATGGCCCATCCTCTAAATGGCCAAGGCTTCACTACTGCATGCAGGTCAGTTATCGGCACATGCCTTATTATGCCATGCTTTTGACATGTCTGGCAACCTTTTGCATATTCTATGCAGTCTTTAAGGATAGTTGGCCAATAATAGGAATGCCTTCGAAGCAACCATCTCATTTTCACACCAGGCTGATGAGCACCACAGATGCCTTCATGAACCTCAGCCATAGCTGTTAATGCTTCTTTTGGGCCTAAACATTCCAGCAATAAACCAACTCCCTCCCTTTTGTAGAGAGAACTACCATATATCATGTATTGCATAGATTGCAATTTAATTTTTCTGCTGGCCTTCGAAGATGGGCCAGCCAAGTACTGCATTATTGGATGCCTCCAATCTTGTTCTTGTAAGTCATTATAATTGATTTCCAGGACCACATTCTTTTTATTTAAGGGTGGTATTAATTTCTGGTATGTTGTTTGGCTTATGTCCCTTTGAGTATTATCTCTTCTCTTGAAATTTGAAGCTTTCTGAGCCACATCATTAGCTCTATTATTCAAGAATCTTGGGACATGAGTTACATTTGCTATCTGAAATTGAGAAAGCAGATGTAATGCAACAACATAGTATGGCAACATGCTTATACTTTGACATTTGAAAATCCTTTTCATTTGGTTAGCCACAAATTGAGAATCTCCAAATATATCAACTGCATGAACTTGTAATCCAATAAGAATTTCCAGTCCCACTATTAAGGCTTCATATTCAGCCTGATTATTAGAACAAGTAATTTCATCCACTTTGAAACCATGTGTGGTTTCTACTCCTTGTGGTGACTTAATCACTATACCAATTCTAGTTAGGCCATTGGCTTTTGATCCATCGAACCACATTTTCCATGGTTCAACACTCGCCATACCAAGTTCCATTATCTCTTGGCTTTCTATTTGAGATGGATGGTCTGTCAAAAAATTAGTTAAAACTTGTCCTTTTACTACCTTTTGGGAAACATATTCTAAATGGAATTCTAATAAGGCTAGTATCCATTTGCTAATTATTCCCCTCAATATAGGTCTAGATAACATATACTTAACCAAATCTGTGGTTGCAATTACCAAGACAATTGTAGGTAAAAGATAGTATCTTAATTTCATTGCAGCAAAATACAATGCAAAGCACAGCTTTTCTACAGCTGAGTATTTACATTCACAAGAATTTAAAAACCTACTAAGGTAATAAACAGCTTGCTCCTTACCTTCTTCATTGTCTTGGGCTAAGAAAGCTCCCAATGAATCTTCTGCTGCAGCTATGTACAACTTCAAGGGTTTATCACCCTTTGGTGGCATCAGCACTGGAGGGTTGGTCAAGTAGTCTTTGATTCCTTCAAAAGCAATTTGATGCTCTGCTGTCCACACAAATTCCTCTTCATCTTTTAGCCTTAATAAGGAAGAAAATACTTTAGTTTTCCCTGCAGTATTAGAAATGAATCTTCGAAGAAAATTAACCTGCCCAAGGAACTTCTATAATTCTTTCTTACTTGATGGAGGTCTGGCTTCAATGATGGCTTTGGCTTTCCTTTCTTGTGTACTACATAGCCCAAGAAGTTTCCAGATGATACGCCAAAAGCACACTTAAGAGGATTAAGTTTCAACTTAAACTTCCTCATTCTTTCAAAGGCTGCTTCCAAGTGAAACAGATGCTCCTCCATGGATTGGGATTTCACTACAATGTCATGAATATAACACTCTAAATACCCTCTAATGAGGTCATGAAAGATAGTGTTCATAGCCCTCTGATATGTAGCCCCAGCATTCTTCAGGCCAAATGGCATTTTAACCCATTCGAAGGTGCCAATATTCCTAGGACATCTAAATGTTGTCTTGTGGATATCCTCCTCTACAATGCAGATTTGGTTATAACTAGAGTGCCCATCCATCATTGATAAAATTTGATGCCCTACTGAACTGTCTACCAACAAATCCACTATAGGCATAAGATACTCATCTTTTGAAGTTGCTAGGTTTAAATTTCTGAAATCAATGCATACTCTCATTTTACCATTCTTCTTAACTACATGCACAATATTGGATAGCCATTCAACATACCTAGCTATCCTAATAAAACCTGCCTTGAGTAGTCTAAGAATTTCCTTCTTAACTTTCTGAATCACTTATGGACTCATTCTTCTTGATTTTTGCTTGTATGGCTTAAAATTAGGCCTCATAGGGAGCCTATGTTCTACTAATGACCTATCCAATCCTGGTAGTTCATTATTAGACCATGCAAAATAATCTTTATATTTCTTCAGAACAACCAACAACTGGTCCCTGTCCAGAGCATTCAACCAAGCACTTATATAGGTAGGCTGTTGTATAGAACCTTCCCCTAAATTCACTTCTTCTAAGGGGCCTTGTGTCTGAGAACTTACTGAAGCTTCTTCTTTGATTCCTTCTGCCTTCGAAGTAATCTTCTTGCTTTGTTCTGCTCCCAGGTTCTTTAATTCAACATCTTTACCCTCCTCCTCATAGACAAAGTCTGTCCATAAGGCTTCTTCTTCCTGTATCTTCTGGACTTTTGTTTCAATGTCCAATGCATAGTATTTATCAAGGACCAAAACTCTGACCTGTTGCTGCCCCTGCTTGCAGCCAATTGTCATGGCTTCTTTCTCTTGCTCCTGCACTTTCTGGACTATTGATTTTACATCCAATGTTGAGAACTTGATTAGAGCCAAAGATTTGGCTTATTGTGCTTCATCTCTTTGCTTACAACCAGGCATCATTGTCATCCTTAATGACAATCTCTTCATCAGCACTCTCCTGGACTAAGTGCTTCAGGTGTGTCACTTCCTCATCAGTTGTCACTTCGGCTGAGCCATCAGGTTTCCTCAATAGACTGAGTGGTGTTACTCCCTCAATATACAATTTGGCCTCTGCGAAATCTGCACAGGCTATGAAGGGTTGAGGATCTGCATCAATTTCCTCTGTCTCTCCATTGCCTAAGGCCATCATTATTTTCTAATGCAAAGAGGAAGGCACACATTTGTTAGTGTGTATCCAATCTCTACCCAATAAAGCATTGTACTTAGCATTGCTATCGATAACGAAGAATGCCGTCATGCAATCCCTGGTTCCAACACTCAGGTTGATGAGCAGAATTCCTTGAGCCATCTGTTTATCTCCAGCGAAGCCAGCAATGGTTGTGCTGGTAGGGATCAACCTAGGGTTTCTTTTCCCTAGTTTCTTCAAGGAAGATTTCGGTAGTAAGTTCACTGCTGCTCCATTGTCCACCAAAACTCGGTTCAATTGTATCCCATCAAAGAAGGCCTTGATAAACAAAGGCTTGACATGTTGTGTCATAGAGTTCGAGACATACTCAAAAGGATAAGAGAGGTTAATGCTCACCTCTTCTTCATTCTCGTATTCAGTTTCCATTAGGGTAGCCATTCCGAAATCATCTTGCACCATACTCACTTGTGAGTTTTCACTGGAGACTGGAATTGGGTCAATTTCTTGACCCTCTTGGTTCTCATCTCCAACTTGGAATTCATGTGGCAGTATGTGTACCATATTCACCGACACTGAGCCAAATTGGATGGCTGGTTGTGCCTGTTTCTCCTCTTGGCCACCTTGTTCAGTTATTTTAGAAGCATCATCCATGCTGCAATCTGGCACTTTATTACTAACAAACTCCTTCAAATGGTTTTTTCCGACTGGCTTTTCAACCAAAAATGTTTGTTCAACCATGAAGGCATCGAACATTTCTTCCTCAACCATTCCTTTCTTTTGGCCTAGGCCAACTTTTTCTTCTGTGTCGCTATCACTCTTCATCAAAGCCTTCTCCAATCCTGTTAAGCTGGACTTCTCTCTGGCTTTTAGTTCAGAGTGAACTTTGGCCAACTGTTCTCTGTTGTAGCCCATTTTGCCTTGTAGATTTGGTTTTGGAGTATGGTCTGACTTTGGATTCTTCTTTCCTTTTGTCTGGACCAATGAAGAGCTCTCTCCACTTTCTTTCAAGTCTTTCTGATACTGAGTGTACATACGCTGAATCTTTCTCCTTTGTGATCTCAAAATTACTGGGACCATGTCTGGTTCCTTTATCTTCGGGTGTTTAAGCAATACCCAATTGTTTGGAGCCACCAAAGGGGGTTTGACCATCCTACCTTGGTTTCCAACAATATCTCTTTGGGTAGATACCTCCCTAGGTTTATTCTACATAACAAACCAATCTGGAACTCCAGGTACCCACAAACTTACTGACCCAAATGTTGAACTGTTCCTTTCTTCCTTCGAATCCATCTTCGAAGCTGGCTGTGAAGGCCACTGCTTGGTCCTGACTTCATGTTTTGGGCCTAACACGGGCCTTCGATGAAAAGTGATCGCTTTCTGTCCTTCGTGAGGTTGGTCTAGGGGGCCAATCTCTAGCTTTGATCCCATGAACTGAACCCTTCTCCAGTCTCCTTTCAGAATGACTGCTCTCCATTCTATAATAATTAGGTGGCCTGGACTCATACAAAGGTCTCTTGCCTTTAGAATGCACTCTATCGGCGGTTGACTCAACCATTAATGGCTGCTGCCTACCACTAGTTGGGTATGGCCTTTTGTTGTAAGCATTGGTTGGTTTAGGATGTCTCTGCACATCCCTGTAATATTGCTTCCCATCAATTGGAAGCCCTTTCAACCACTTATAACTCAGTCTGCACCTGGGACATATCCTTTGCATTACAGCTGCCTTTATGGAATCGTCATCCAGTGCTTCTTCATCATAGTCTTCCCTCTGGTATGAGAAACCTTTTCCAATAGCTGGTAGATTTTCAGTGTCTTTCTTGATAGTTGTCTGGTTGGCAACATGCATCTGCACATTGACTTCTTCCAATTCTTTCAATGACAAACTCTGGAAGTCTGGTATAATGACATTGCCTGCCACCTCTCCAATTTCTGGAAATGGATTACTGTCGATTCCCATGGCCTTTTCTGCTTTGGCTGGGAATTTCAAACTTCCTTTCCGCATTTGTTCTTGTATCCTGTCTCAAAAAACAATGCAGTTTTTAGTTGAGTGAGACCAAGAGTTATGCCATTTACAATATACTTTTCCTTTAAGTTCATTGGAGATGGAATTTTGACTCCTTTTAGTAACTTAAGGAAGTTGGCTGCAAGCAAATGATAAAAAATGTCATCTTCCTTAGTTAAATCGAAAGAGTATTTCTTATGAAGGTCTTTCTTTTTAAACTGTTGGCCAATCGTTGTATCCTTATGAACTAATGCTTCACAGATCACTGGTTCTTTTCCCACAATCTCTACTGCATCGATCTCATAATTAGGATCTCTATAATATGTCTTGTATGATGCATTATTTCGATCTTGTTCTTCCTCTAGTAATGCTTCGTACCTAGACACCTTATAAGTCAGTTCCACTAAGTCCCTGAACTTAGTTGAATCAAACTTCTTTCGAAGCCTAAACTCTAAGCTATTTTGAGCCAATCTCATGAATTCTGGCTCTGGTAAGATGACTCTACATTTATTTCGAGCCCTTTTAAATCTGGCAATAAACTGAGTAGCCTTCTCCTCAAGCCTTTGACTCAATCTTGTCAGGTCTGCCATGGAAACCTCTGGCTCCAATTGGAAGAATTGGGCATGAAATGCCTCTTTCATTTGTTGCCAAGTTTGGATAGAGCCAGGTGTTAGGTTAATGTACCATACAAATGCTCCCCCAGTTAGAGAATTTGGGAATAACCTTAACTTCATATAGTCATTATTAGTAAATTCACCACATTGAGCAACAAACCTAGCAATATGCTCTACTGTTGATTGGTTTCCATTCCCATAAAAAATGGCAAAATCTGGTATCTTGAAACCTCTTGGGTATTCATGGACCCTATCTACCCATTCTAGGTATGGTTTCCTATACACATGAGTCTGGACCCCCTGAGCCATCGGTCCACACATCTCTCTAACAATATCAGCAATTTGGTCCCTAGGGACCATATTTTTTGCCTGCTGAACCACTACTGGAGGGACAAACATAGGATTTGGTGGGCACACTTGTGTCTGTGGTCCTCTTGGTCCATAAGGTGGTAAATTTGGGGCTGGTTGTCCCTGTGGTGCAGGTTGCTATTGGGGGTGTGGGTAACCCCTTTGAGCCTGTCCTGCGAAAGGGCCTGCGAAAGGTGCTGGAACAGGTGTTGTGTCTCTTCCATTTGTAGGAAAACCTTCCAACCCCCCAGGCATAAATTCAAATAAGGGATTAGTGAACTCCCTTGTGCCAGGTATGGTTTCAAACATGGGATTCGGAACCATTCTTATGCCATTTTCTTGTACTGGGCCAGATCCACCAATCTGCATGGCTTCACTGTTAAGTGCTGAGGCATTTTGACCTGCTATAGGCCTCGAAACAGGTTCGTACCAAGACTGAGGTGATGGTATTTCATAGTTCTGATTACTAGTTTGACCAGTAGAATGTCCATTAACTTGCATAGGCTATTTATCTCGAGCCAATCTTTGCTGAGGGACATTTAAAACTTCCTCTATGTGTCTTGTATTTATTGGTTGGTGGTTATTCATTCGATCCAAAAAGGATGTTGCCCACCTTTCCATCGTGTTCATTAACTGCTGTCCCATGGCATCTACTAGGCCACCCCATGAATTTATTGGCTGAGTAGATGGAACAGTGGATGGTCCAATTCCTTGGTCTCGTCCAATATTATGAACATATGGTTTTTGTTCCGAAGTGCTGGTTTGTTCGACCATGGGTTCTGATAAAATGGGAGTTTCCACAGGATGTGTTATCACATTATCCTATGGATTAGGTATTTCTACCTCTCCTTCTGCACCTTCTTCTAGGCGTTCATTTTCTCCTTGTCTTCTATGTCTAGCCATTTAAATGAGTCCCACCAGGCGTGCCAAAAATATATGTTGGCTTTTTGGCTTTCGAAGGTTATTATTGTAATTGCGAGCATGCCAGCAAGGATCAATCAGTCTTTACAGAAAAATAATTGCCAACCAATTATCGGACGATTGTGTTTTAGTTCTTTCAGCCTCAATGAAAAGGACTTTTACTGGTTGTTTGATTTAGGAGAATTAAGCAAAATAACAATCAAATGATGAACAACTGAAGTATTTCATTAAGATGAAAAACTTACAATGATCCAAACTCAGCCTCGTAGAGGTTTAAAGCGACAATCTACTTGAAACTACTCATAGGAACGAAGTGCAGTACAGGAATTGTAAAGTGCAGAAATGTAAAGAACAGGAAATGTAAAGAACTGAAAATGTAAGACAGGAAATGTAAAAATGGAAAGAAATAAAGTAGAAAAGACTGGTTTTTTGGATCTGAATCTGGGGCTTTTTTATGGGCCTTCTCTACTATTTATACTGCTTAAGGATGACCAGGATGACCATCGAACTGCATTTTCAACCGTCGAACTGCTCCTCCATGATCACTGATCATGCTGCCTTATAATTAGTTCCACTATGCCATCACTTGCAGTTAGGCTTCCCTCCAAAATTTGAATTTAAATGTGAGTAACCGTTAAAGCCACATCACCTTGCATCTCTTTGTTGATCCACTGCTACTCAGTTCTTGTAATAATCAATACTAACTGCCACGTGTACGATCAGGATCGAAGACTTGAATATTCTTCTTATATTGCCCTTATTCTGCCACGTGTCGAACTGTAATTGGCTTATACAAAATATGTAGCTAACATTTTTGTAACAAAATAAAAATATGTTTTTATTTATTTTATTTTATTTTTCTGGTTTGATTTTTGTAATCAAACAAATTCTCTCATTTTCTTTTATTTCTTATGTACTTTGTTTGTTGTTAAGTACACAAACAAAATTTATTTTTCAAATACAGTGAAAATTGTCCAACAAATAATAATAATATATGGCATTCCTAATAATTGTTTTCGTCAACACAAAAATAATAGGGAGACTTATTTATAAGTCCTTTTTCAGACACTTATGCTAGGCTAAGTCCTGTGTAATTTCTTATAGAGTTTCAAGTCCTATTTTCATAAGAATGTATTCCACAAGATCCTACATAAACCTAACGTGACGTGACACTTACATAAACGTAACGTAACGTGACACCTATATATACGTAACGTAACGTGACACCAATATGAACGTAACGTGACATCTACATAAACGTAAAGTAACGTGACACCTATGTAAACGTAACGTGACACCTATATAAACGTAACGTGACACTTACATAAACGTAACGTAATGTGTCACGTTACGTTTCGCAAACTTAATAAGTTTTTATTTTTTTAATCTGTTTGTTTTGAACTAGATATATAATCTTAATATATTTTTATTTTGTATTATTAATTGTAAAATTTTAAAAATTATCAATAATATATGTGAAATCTAAATTAATTAATAAAAATTATAATTTTAAATTAATTAATGGAAGGATGATAATGTATCTACTCTTTCTTTCCCCTTTCGAATTGGATTGATGGTTGATTATTTTTTAATGAATTTGTGTTTTCTTAATTCTAAATTAAAGATGAAGCTTTCCAAGGAGAGAGATTCATTGGCCATGACAACGAAGAAACTAGGGTGTAATTTGGCGAAGGTGAGATTCATTTTGGGTGTTTTTCTTGCCTTTAATTTGGGTTTTTATCTACTTGTTTGTCAATTATTCTGAGATGGTCCATTTGGAGAATAGAAAACAATTCCTTCATTGTGTAATCAATTTGCTGCTACTATGTTTCATAATTAAGAGTCCTGTGGACAGGGTGAAGCCTATTAATGGAACCTTGGCTCACCTCATCTAAAAATAAGATTTTTTGAAGCTGCCTTTATGTATAACTTATGTAAGGTTCTTTCTCATCAGAATAATGATGGAATTTCTGATCAGAATGCATATTAATTTAGGATTTAGTAACATTGTGGTTCCATTCTATGGGCTCTTATGTAGGTGTCACGTTACGTTATGTTTATGTAGATATGTCACGTTACGTTTATATAGGTGTCACGTTACGTTTATGTAGATGTCACGTTACGTTACGTTTATGTAGATATGTCACGTTACGTTTATGTAGATGTCATGTTACGTATACGTGTCACGTTACGTTTATGTAGGTGTCACGTTATGTTACGTTTATATCAATTTCCTATATATGGTTTTACTATTATTTATGATATTAACAACAAATATTAAGGGTAAATGTGTCAACAAACTTCCCACAGGACTTATAAGAACATAAATTTTTTAGTAGGACCATATGTAGCATAAGTTTCTCTAATAGGACTTATAAATAATTTTCCCAAAATAATAACTAGATCCAAAGAAATTCAATTCTTTAATAATATATCCTTTGATTTACGACTGTATATATCACTTGGGCAAATTCAAAATTTTGCATTGATTCTTTCCATTCCATGGTTATAATGGAGGATGTTAATTACATCAGTTAAGAGTTATAAAATAATTATGAGAAATTATCAATATTTTAAATTTAAAGAGAATCGTTACAAACGTTTGAATAATGCCATAAATGTAACGCCCTCAAAATAGTACACGCCCTCAAAATGATATAAGAGAAATCAACACATTTCCATTCATCAGAGTAGTTCTTACAACAGTATTATATGTTAACAACAAAAGCAAATGCCCTAAGGGCTTACAGCTTTCCAAGTCAACACTTGGTTACAAAAAGAAGAGTACTAACTCTATACAAGGAAAGCCCGAGGCTTGGTATACATGTTTAATACAAAGAAATGAATCAAAAAGAGTCTTCAACTCTCATCTCCATCGAAGCTATGTCCTTGGAGGTGGCATGCTACCTGTACCTGAAAATGATGTCCCATATATGGTGAGCCAACGCCCAGTAGAGATATGCTAAACACAATATGAGCAATAACTAAGACTTTAGCAATCGATAAATGTTTAACTCACATCAACCAATTCATACACCACTTTCGTTACATGACCACTGCATTCATGTTTCATTTCATTTTTTCCATTTCTTATCCAATTCACAATTCAACTACGGCTCAGAACCTAGCCAACAACCTAGATGAGACAGTAACTCATGTTAAATATTTCCCATTTCCCATTAGATATGCATATGAGCTATACCAACAAATCAACAGATAAGCATATGAGTTATATCAACAATTCAACAGATAAGCATATGAGCTGTATCAACACTTCAACAGATAAGCATATGAGCTATATCAACACTTCAATAGATAAGCATATGAGCTGTATCAATTTTCGGTTTAGAGGTCCAGCCCATTTCTTCCAATAAACCGTTCAGTTTAGAGGTCCAGCCCCTTTCTTCCAATAAACCGCCCACACAAAACAACATATGTATATACATATTGGTAGTATACATAATCAATCAATACATAAAGTTAATGTATTCATTCAACAGTCATACTCTATGACACGTCCATTCGATTAGTTTTAGTTTGCCTAGTTCTCATGCATTGTCTACAACAATCAAAACTACCCTCCACCGGTAGCCCAAACAATTATTTCTAAATAGATAATAAAAACTCCAACAGATAAAATTATCAACATTTTCAAAAGTGAGCGATAAATAAATCCAACTCCACTAGTCCATCTAATAATGAGCCAATTTCATTATATTCACTTCAATTTCACAAATCCATGACTTTCTCAAATTTAATTATATCAATTAATTAATACACAAATTAGGGCTTTCTCCCCCAACTCTCAATATTAACCATAGGTTCAAATATCAACAATCAACACTCAAATCATCATTTTGAGACCCAAAATACATGTTTAAGAATCAAAATAACAAACCCTTGTTTATACCATTTTGAAACCCTAAGTCCCAAAATCAACTAACTTCAACACTTTATCAAAACTACCAATAATCTATGTTGAAGACCATAATGGTGAGTAGGAATCCCTACCTCAAATTCAGAGCTCAAGGGAAGAAGATGACGAAACTCAACATGCTCCAAAACTCAAAATTTTCGGATCAAAGTAAAGCCCTCAACGATCAACCCAACTTTTGTAAAGACCAAAGGTGAGGAAAACACCCTAGCTAGATCAATACTTAGAGAGAAGTTATGGTTTTAGAGAGAGAAGCTCTCAAATGGCTTTTTGGAAAAGTAAGAGAGAGAAACGGGTGTGAAAAAGTGAGCCAAAAAGCTGAATCTCGGAACCTTATACCAGTCGCCCCGCTCGAGCGTGGAAACCCCCGCTCGAGCGTCACTCACAGACTCCCGCTCGAGCGGCCAATCCCCTGCTCGAGTGGCGGATGCACACTTCCAGAACTTTTGCAGAAAGGTCCCCGCTCGAGCGTCCAACTCCCCGCTCGAGCGGCACTCACAAACTCCCGCTCGAGCGTCCAAACCCCTGCTCGAGCGGAGAGGCCATAATCTGGGTAACTGTTTTTGGTCTCTAAGCTCAATCAGCCTGTTCCAAACCTTCCCAACACAACCCGAGACTCAAATACAACAAGTAAAGGATGCAAACGAGGTATAAACAACAACCAACTTCACGGAACCGAGTCCGGATACAACAAATAAAGAAAAGGGAAACCGAGATCGCTATAACCTCCCCACCTGTAGACACCCCATTTTTGTCCATCCTCAAGACTTGGACGTCACCGCTTGAACACTCGGTGATTATCCATGTTTGTGTTCGTCTTGAGTTCCCGGAGGTTTCGGCGGCGCGCCTTGCCTCAGGATCTCTCGACTCGACTGTTTCGTGTTTGGTTTTGGCACCGAACACTTGTGCTTTTGCCTTGAAGGGTAGGGGATGGCTTTTTGGCCATCCCCACATCTCACCAGCCTCCCCCCTACCTCACCGGCTGTGGCTTGGTGCCATCGGCCGTGGTTTCTTGTTATCAACTGCCGATCGGCACTATATTTGGACGACCGGCACTATGTTCGGCCGGTGACTTTTTTTGCTGGCCGGTGTGACCCCTTTGCACCCTCCAAGCCTGGTGCATGCTAGCTGTGCCAGCTGGAATGCACCATCACACTCCCCCATGCATAAGTGTGACCACTTTGCACCCTTGTGAGCCTTTGAACCCCCTAACCGTCTAGAAGCTTGAACCCTTTCGCCAAGCTACTTGGAGAAGCTTGGCCAGCTGTCTTGGCTTCCTCTAGAAGCCTAGACTCTTTTGCACCCTTTGCCCCTTTCCTTTGGCTTCTTTGAGAAGCCTAGAACCTTTTGTTTTGCCTATATAAGCCCCTCTCCTCTCCCTTTGGAAGAGGTTGGCCATTTTTGAACAAAAACCAGAGCTCATATATATCTATACATCTGTGATACACTCATTCTCTCTATATTCCCCTCTCTCTCCCCTTTGTGTGTGTTTTGGTGGCCTAAAAGTGCATTTTGACCTTACTTTTGCACTAACACACCATTACACCTAGCTCCGAGATTGAGAGGCTTTGAGGGTTGTTTCTTGAGCTTTTGAACTGATTTTGATCAGTAAAGGGCGGCTGGACCAACTGTTCTTCAAGGGTTCTTCAAGGGTAATCACTTTGCTTTAGTTTCCCCAAACTTGCACTAGTTTTCTACCTGTCTTGCTTGCTGATTTAGGCTTTGTGCATAACATAAAAAAATCTTATATTTTCATGCTTAAGAACTTTCATTGAGGGTGTTTTGTGGTTTGAGTTCAAACTCACCCTCTTAGGTCTTATTTGGCCTTTTTGGTGCTTTCTTTGTGAGGCTTTGTTTACTTGAGTGTTTGAGTCTTCTCACCACTGAAAATCAGTGGATTTTCAGTGGTGAGGAAGGTGGTTTGAAGTCTTGTATAGGGGAGGGACACCCCTCTCCCCTTTGTCCCTCTTTGACCTTTGTTCTTGGCTCACAAGGTGGCATGTATATCTAGTCTTGTATGGCTTCATTTTAGAGTTTATTTGGGTGTTTTGGAGCATATTTTACCTCTGTCTCATGGGGGTTTGTTGGCCTCTTTCATGCATGATATACTTGTTTTGCATTCCTCTATTTGGCATAGAAATGCATCTTGTGTTTAGGCCATGATTCTTGCATGTGTTAGCCTAACTTCATGAGGGCATTAGCATCATTTCGCCATGATCAAGGTCTGTTGGCCACTGTTTCAGTCATGCTTGCCATGTTTGGTGTCACCTCTTTGTGTTTTGGCTTGTGAGCCTTGGGTGTATTGGTCTCTAGCATGCTTAGCTTAGACCATCCTCATGATTTGGCATCATTTAGGATCATATTTCAGTCTATAAATCATGCTTGTATGCTTGCATTCATTACTCTTCTCATGCTTTGAAGGTGTGCCCTTTTATGCTTTGAAATGAATATTGTGTATGCCTAAGTATTTGAGCTTTCAAGACTGTCATATCAGTGGGCTTTGGAGCCCATTTTTGCATGCTAGAATTCTGTTTTTACTTGTCTAATTCATACCACGTATGGTCATGTTGATGGTAGTAAAGTGCTCTCTTTTGTGCCTTAGCTTTAGGCCCACTAGCTTGCATATTGGCATGAGTGTTAGTCCACCATCTTGGGACACTTTTGGCCACTGTTTTGGGGTGGATTGAGGTCTGCCCCCTTGTGGTTTAAGTCCACTATTGCATGCTTGTCCCATGCTTGTTGCATATTTGTTTAATAAGGTCTTGTCACATGCTAATCTTTTTGCATGATTATCCATGTCTAGCATTGCATACTTAACATGATAGATTGCATTACATTTGGCATGTTTGCATTTCAGTATTAGGTTGCATTGTGGAGCCATGTTTGCATAACATGCATTGCATTACTTGGTTTGGGGTGTCAAGCCAAGTGTGAGGGTTGAGAAGAGTTCATACTACAAGTGATGCAACTTGTCTCAACTCTCGGTCATCGGGGCCCTTGACCTTGGCATGATAGGGTCTTGGTCTTCATTTGTGTGTTGCATGCATCCTCATTGAATTGCAACCTTGGCCTCTTAGGCCATCATGCATCAAAATGCACAATTGATGGCCCGAGGATCGAGGGCCGTGCTCCCTTGAGTCTAATACATGATAGGGAGCATGGCCATGCTTACATTTGTCTGGAATTTCATGCCATGCACTACCTGTCCTCTGTTGCTATCAAAAGCTGTTTTCTGCAGGAAGTTTCTGCCGACCGGCAACACTTAGTGCCGACCGGCCATTGGTGAATGGCCGATAACTTCACCAGCTGCCGGTGGCTTTTTATCACGGCCGGTGGCCATTTCCTTTAGCCGATGGTGTTATACAGTGTGCACAGAAGATACCCTGGGACTTTGACAGTCTTCAGAAGAGCAAGGCAGTAAAAACAGAGGCAGTAGTGGCATGGTGCGGCCTTTCCGGGCAAGACGGACTGAAGCTTGCATCATTCACGTATCCCAAGGCGGGGGCTGTGGCCACCTTTCTTTTTGCATTTATTTGTTAAGTAATTAGAATTTCTGTAATAATTAATTAATTTATTATTCGGATTGTAATATTTATTTGGTCCCTCCGAGTGAGGGCGTATTTTTAATAAGGGTGTGTGAGTGTGTGCATGTCTTCCAATCCCACGTCTTTCTTCCTTTTTATTTACCTGCTTATGATGGTAGACTAGGGCATATTTAATTTAGCATAACAGTATGATAGCATGCGTGCATTCATTCATTTGTCTTACATGCATCGGGCTCGGCACATCATGCTAACTGCACTTGTATTTCGATTCCAAGTTGAGTACGTGTTAGTTGCAACATTTCACGTGCCATGTTTAAGATAGTCGAGCCTGTCTAGATTGCATCCTTGCATGTGTTGCATTAGCCACCTTAACATGAACTAGGATCATGCATTTGATTACTAACTAGTTTCTGTTTTGGCTCGGAGTACTAGGTAAGCTTTTATGCTTTAGCATATCGCATGCGTGTGAATGTTGCCATGATAGCATGCTTACCATGTGGCTAGATGCTTATGTGCTATAAACTGCCTGAATGTCTGTGGGTGAAGGTTGGATTGTTTGAGTTGGAATAGCTCATTGAAATCTGTGTTTTAGCCTACTTGCGAGTAGCAAATTCCAAAAACATTTTCAAAACAAACAGATATGCAATGCTTATTTCCAAATTAGGCGATCTAGTCTATACTTTTGTGTTATGCGCATCACATAGTAATTCTAGCCAATTAATCGGAATAAGAACACATAACGTTTTCAAAAATGGATATTATGGTTAGTAGAGGCCGATCTTCGGATCGGGCGAGAGGGGGTGCTCATAGCTGACCTTCCCCGATCGTACCCAAGTTCCCGAGCCGAGGCAACTTTGGTGATGACGGACACGTGGCCTTTGGCACCGAGTCAGGGTTTCCTAAATTCCCCCATTTAAAAAATATTTAGGTGACGACTCTGTATCTGGCAAAGCAGTCCATGTTTGGCACTTCTTTTCAAAAATCTGTTTTTTCTCAAAACGATTTGCCAGAGTTGGACTCTTTGGTTCAGATTAAGAACAGCAACAAACAAAAAGGGGAGTCCGAACTGTAGTAGTAAGGCCCTCGCCAGGGGGCGCGTCTACAGTTTCTGGCAACTCCGCTGGGGATGTTTAGAGAGCTTGACTCAAACTCGTGATATCCTGTTTTGACTACGCTCATGTGTTTCTTTGCATTGCATGTGCATTGGTGTGCCTAGGACACCGTGTTGGCCATCTGCTATTCCTGAGTAGTTTGCCGGAGGCTTGTCTTGTCAGGGCATGACCATAAGGCTGACCGGTTGCGGGCTCTGCCAGTATGGGAACACAAACCCCGGTTTTACCAGGGCACCCTTTTTGACCATTCGACCTAGTGCATATTCGGAATCCATAGTGACCATTTCAAACTAGGACGGGTTGCTTACCCGATAATAGGTTGTTTGAAACCGCTGCATGTGTAATGAAACCCTAGCTCCTGACAAAAAAGGACAGGAAAACCCTACCCTAATATAGGGGTGTTTTGGCTCTCTTTGCTTGCTATATGCTTTTAGAGTGCGTCTCTACAGGGAATGCATGTATCAGTTTGCAAGTTTGAGTATCAGGCCTGAGGGCACCAGCATCAGTGTTTCGGGAATCAGTTATCTGCGGGTATCAGATTCAGACTTAGGGGCAACGATTTGGAAACAGTGATCAGTGTTTGAGGAACAGTGTATCCAGCTTTTGGCCGTATATTATAATACCCGACCGTGTGTTGTGTGTTTCTTTGTTTTACGCCGTTATGCTGTCCGATTGTCTGTTCATTTGTATGCTTTCTTTATCTTTTTACTAGGTAGTTGAGCACAATTGATTCTAACCCAGTAGATATTCCCCAAGCACTCTGGATCAGAGGTCGTCGACTCCATCGATCTGAGGATCTAGTAGACGGACAACCAGTGTACCACTCCCTACCCCCAGTTATTAGACGGAGGACAGTCAGGCAGAGGGCATCGGTTCAACAGTCAGTTCAGAGGGCTTTGTCTACCCCACCCGAGTACAGTAGGGATCAGGATTCTGTTTCTCCTACAGAAAGGGAACATATACCGGTAATTCAGTTAGAACAGAATAGTATGGCCAGTTTAGAGGAGATGGTGCGCCAACTCCAAGAGGGTATGAAAATGATGCAACAGGATGCTGTCCGACAGGCAGAGTTCGCCAAGCAGCAGGCCATGGTTGTGAATGAACAAGCAGAGTTAATCGTGAGGTTGCAACAGCAAACTGGAGCGTCTGCTTCTCAGCAAGTTCCTTCCCCGCCAGGAGTTCCAAACCCCGGGAAGGCAACCAATGTTCAGAATCACACAGACATTCCCACAGGACCACCTCCACCCCCGATCCTACCCCCGATCCTACCCCAGTTCTCCAAAACACCCACCAACCTACCGGACTCTCCCTTTGAGTTCGAGACTGACCCCACCGCACTAAAGTTGAGCAAGCTTGAAAAGCTATTCAAGAGATCCCAGGGAGCCAAGACCATCCCTGACATTGAAGATGGATATACCGATGCGGCTATGACGCTGCCTGACAGATTTAAAAGGCCTCATATCGACCGATTTGATGGGTCTGGCAACCCCATGGTGCACCTGAGGTTGTTTTCAGATATCCTAAGGCCAATGGGCCTCACCAGGCTGCAGAAGCTGTCTCTATTTGGCCGGACCCTGTCGGGTGTAGCGGCCATATGGTATGCCAAATTGGAGGATGACGTCAAGAGAAACTGGAACGAAATGGCTGAGGCCTTCATCTTGCAATACTCATACAACACGCAAATCGAGATTACGACCCGTGATCTCGACACAACCATACAAGAGTCTAAAGAAAGCTTCTCAGAAATTGTGACTAGATGGAGGGCCAAGGCTTCGATGATGACCTTGAGACCCACAGACAAAGACCAGATTCGGATGATTGTGCGCAATCTTCAGCCGAAATTGATGCAAAAGATGATCGTACTCCCCTTTCCTACCTTCTCGGACCTGCATGAAATGGGAGTACAGATTGAGGATGCACTAAAACAAGGCTTAATTGATAATGACCGGGAGCAACCCCGCAGAACTTTCAATCGTAACACCAATACAGGCCCGAGTGGCACTACAACTGCCAGGACCTCCGAAGGGAGTATGGTCACCACCAACCCTCCCCCAAGGACTATGGCAGCCACGCCATTTTCCGGTGCGTCCGGAAGTCATCCACAAACAGCCAAATACCCACCTAAAAACACCAGAACCTTTGCCCCACTGTATATGCCCCTATCCAAAGCTCTGGGGGTTTCGATTAGAAAAGGGCATTAGAAGCCCCTGGAGCCGCGGCCCTTACCGGAAAAACTTCCCATTTCCCACAACCCAGCCAAGTATTGTGCATTTCACCAACAGCACGGTCATGACACCGATCTGTGCTTTCGATTACGCCATGAGATTCAAGATCTCATTGATAACGGGGTGATTTTACCTCCCGAGAAACCCAATGTTACAACAAATCCCCTCCCCGCACATAACCAAGCTCCACCACCCAAAAGAGTCAACTTCATCCAAGCTGGGGTCACGTCTTACCATCCTAGCATCTATATCACTCCTTCATACCTACCCAAGATGGAGGTTTTCCTTCCTGATTGCATTGATTTGTGCATGATGGACATCTCCGTAACCCAACCTGAGTCAGCTGAGGTGACCGTCAAGGACAGGAGAGAGAAGAAACCAAGGGAAAAAGAGGTTGTTGAGCCAGAGTCTGCGGAATCTGGGAGTGGTGTTGAGAAAGCTTATCACCCAGGTGACTACATTTTGTCAATCGGCCAGGATAGGCCAGATATGGAACTACCAACAGAGGGAGAGCTGTGTGTGATCCAAGGGGACAGTCCAGAACAGGCAATAGACGATTTAACGGTCGTGGAAGAAGACCTTGCCAGGCTCCGGTTTTACAGTAACCAAGATCCAGGAGACTCAGAAGTCAACTGGTTCGATTATGAGGAATCAACAGAGGCTACGGGATGGTTGGACGATCAACCAGATGTGGTAGAAGAGTTTCAGCCAGAACAGGGCCCAGCAGAGGCAAAAATGTCAGTGACAGCCGGAAGGGTTGAAGAACAGAGTGTATTGCCGGGGAGTGCCTGTAGACACCCCATTTTTGACCGTCCTCAAAACTTGGACGTCACCGCTTGAACACTCGGTGATTATCCATGTTTGTGTTCGTCTCGAGTTCCCGGAGGTCTCGGTCGCGCGCCTTGCCTCAGGACCTCTTGACTCGGCAGTCCGGTGTCTGGTTTTGCACCAAACACTTCTGTTTTTGCCTTAGAAGGCAGGGAATGGCTTGTTGGCCATCCCCATACCTCACCGGCTGTCCCCACACACCACCGGCAGTCTTTTGGTTCCATCGGCAGTTTTTTCTCAAAATAAATTGCCGGTCGGCACTATATTGTGCCGACCGGCACTTTTCTTGGTCGATGACCTTTTTGGCTGGCCGGTGTGCACCCTTTGCACCCCCCCAAGCCTGGTGCATGCCAGCTGTGCCAGCTGGAAGGCACCATCACATTCCCCCGTGCACAAGTGTGACCACTTTGCACCCTTTGCACCTTTGAACCCCCTAACCTTCTAGAAGGTTGACCCCTTTGGCCAAGCTTCTTGGAGAAGCTTGGCCAGCTGTCTTAGCTTCCTCTAGAAGCCTTGCCCCCCCTTGAACCCCTTGACCCCCTTGAACCTTTCTCTTTAGCTTAGCCATTAAGTTTCTTGGCCTATATAAGCTCCCCTCCTCTGCCTTTGATGGAGGTTAGCCATTTGTGAACAACAAACCAGAGCTTCTATATCTATACATCTGATATATATCCCTTCTCTCTATATTCCCCTCTCTCTCCCCCTTTGTGTGTGTTTTGTGTCCAAATAGTGCATTTTTACCATACTTTTGCACTAATACACACACTATGACACCAAGCTCCGAGATTGAGAGGCTTGAAGGGCTTGTTCTTGAGCTTTTAGACTGATTTTGATCAATAGAGGGTGGCTGCATTGACTGTTCTTCAAGGGTTCTTCAAGGGTAATCACTTTGCTTTATTATCCCCAATCTTGCACTAGTTCTTTACCTGTCTTGCTTTGTGTTTTTGGCTTTGTGATTAACATAAAAAAGGCTTATATTTTTGTGCTTAAGAACATTCATTAAGGTCACTTTGTGGTTTGATTGCAAACTCACCCTCTTAGGCCTTATTTTGGCCCTTTTGGTGCCTTTTCTTGAGGCTTTGTTTACTTGAGTTTTTTGGTCTTCTCACCACTGAAAACCAGTGGGTTTTCAGTGGTGAGGAAGGTGCTTTGAAGTCTTGAATAGGGGAGGGACACCCCTCTCCCCTTGCCCCTTTCTTGCCGTTGTTCTTGGCTCATAAGGTAGCATGCTTGTCTAGTCTTGTATGGCTTCATTTCAGAGCTTATTTGGATGTTTTGGAGCATGTTTTAACTCTATCTAAGGGTGGTTTGTTGGCCTCTTTCATGCATGTTATACTTGCTTTGCATTCCTCTATTTGGCATAAAAATGCATCTCATGTTTAGGCCATGATTCTTGCATATACTAGCATAATTCCATGGAGGTATTAGCATCATTTTGTCATGTTTTAGGACTATTGGCCACTGGTTTTTATCATGTTTAGCATGTTTGACATAGTTGCTTTGCATTGAGGCTTGTAAGTCTTGAGATGTGAGTCCTAAACATGCATTTGGTTAGGCTATTTTAGTGATTTGGAATCATTTAATATGCTATTTCAGTCCTTATGCCATGCTTATATGTCTCCATTTACCATCTCTTCCATGTTTTGAAATGTTGGTCTCTTATGCTTTAAAACGGGCATTGTGCATGCTTATATGTTTAGGGTACTTTGGGGCTGCCATATCAGAGGGTTTGGGTGTATTTTTGCATGCTAGAATTCTGTTTTTGCTTGTATAATACATGCCATGAGTGTTCATGCTAGTGGTAGTGGAGTGCTCTCCTTTATGCCTTAGCTTTAGGCCCTTATGCTTGCATGTTTGCTTGGGCAATTGTCCACCATTTTGGACACTTTTTGCCACTGTTTTGGGGAGGTTTGAGGGCTGCCCCTTTATGGTTTAAGTCCATGATTGCACATTTATCTAATGCTTGTCGCATGTTTGATTAACAAAGTCTTGTCACATGCTAGTTCCTTTGCATAAATTGCCTATGTTTGCATTGCCTTTGCATCTTGCATGCCTAACATTGTGTGCTTGCCATGATAGTTGCATTGCATTTGGCATGCCTTGCATCCTAATCTCATGTGACATCTTTGAGCCTTGCTTGCATAACATGCATTGCATTGCTTGGTTTGGGGTGTCAAACCAAGTGTGAGGGTCGAGAGGAATTCATACCACAAGTGATGCAACTTGTCTTAACTTTCGGTCGTCGAGGCCCTTGACCTTGACATGATAGGGCCTTGATCTTCATTTGTGTGTTTGCATGCATTTTGATTGAATTGCAATCTTGATCTCTTAGGCCATCATGGACCAAAATGCATAATTGATGGCCCGAGGATCGAGAGCCATGCTCCCCTGAGTCCAAAACATGATAGGGAGCATGGCTATGCTTACATTTGCCTGAAATTCCATGCCATACACCATCTGTCCTCTGTTGCTGTCAAAAGCTGTTTTCTGAAGGAAGTTTCTGCCGACCGGAAATATATAGTGCCGACCGGCCATTGGTGAATGGCCGATAAATTCATCAGCTGCCGGTGGCTTTTCACCACGGCCGGTGGCCACTCCCTTCAGCCGATGGTGTTATACAGTGTGTAAAGCAGATACCTTGGGACTTTGACAGTCTTCAGAAGAGCAAGGCATTGAAAACAGAGGCAGTAGTGGTATGGTGCGGGTTTCCCGGGCGAGTCGGATTCGAGCATGCATCATTCGCGTATCCCGAGGCAGGGGGCTGTGGCCACCTTTCTTTTTGCATTTATTTATTAAGTAATTAGAAATTCTGTAATAATTTATTTATTTATTATTCGGACTGTAAAATTTATTTGGTCCCTCCGAGTGAGGGCGTATTTGTAATAAGGGTGTGTGAGTGTGTGCATGTCTTCCAACCCCACGTCTTTCTTCCCTTTTATTTACCTGCTTATGATGGTAGATTAGGGCATATTTAAATTAGCATACCTTATGCTATGTATGCGTGCATCCATACATTTGTCTTACATGCACCAGGCTCGGTACATCATGCTAACGGCATCGTATTTCAACTCCAAATTGAATACATGTTATTTGTAGCATTTCACATGCCATGTTTAGGACAGCCGAGCCTGTTTAGATTGCATCTTTGCATGTGTTGCATTAGCCATTTCGAATATGAACTAGGATCATGCATATGATTATTAACTGGTTTCTGTTTTGGCTATGAGTACTAGGTAAGCTTTTATGCTTTAGCATATTGCATGCGTGTGAATGTTGCCATGATAGCATGATTACCATGAGGCTACCTGCTTATGTGATATAACTGTTTGAATGACTGTGGATGGAGGTCAAATTACCTAAATTGGAATAATGCATTAAAACTGTGAGTTTTAAGCCCACTTGATAGTGGCAAAACCATCTTTTCTAAAGCCCACTTGAGGGTGGCAAAACCCGCATTTTAGCCTACTTGCGAGTAGCAAACCATTTTGCAAAACAAGCATGTAATGTTTTGTTCCAATTTAGGCGATTTGGTCTATACTTGTTTGTTGTGCGCATAACATAGTAATTCTAGGCTAATAACCAGAATAAGAACACATAATGTTTTCAAAATCGGATATCATGGTTAGTAGAGGCCAGTCTTCGGGCCGGGCGAGAGGGGGTGCTCATAGCTGACCTTCCCCAATCGTACCCAAGTTCCCGAGCCGAGGCAACTTTGGTGATGACGGACACGTGGCCTTTGGCACCGAGTCAGGGTTTCCTAAATTCCCCCATTAAAAAATATTTAGGTGGCGACTCTGTATCTGGCAAAGCAGTCCATGTTTGGCACTTCTTTCAAAAATCTGTTTTCTCAAAACGATTTGTCGGATTTGGACTCTTTGGTTCAGATTAAGAACCGTAAAAACAAAAGGGAGTCTGAACTGTAAAGTGAGGCCCAAGGGCGCGTCTACAGTTTCTGGCGACTCTGCTGGGGATTTAGAGAGCTTGACTCGAACTCGTGATATCCTGTTTTGACTGTGTTTGTGTGTTTCTTTGCATTGCATGTGCATTGGTGCGCCTAGGAACACAGTGTTTGCCATCTGCCATTCCTGAATGGTTTTCCGGAGGCTTGTCTTGTCAAGGCATGACCATAAGGCTGACCGATTGTGGGCTCTGACAGCATGGGAACAGAAACCCCGGTTTCACCGGGGCACCCTTTTCGACCATTCGACCTAGTGCATATTCGGAATCCATAGTGACCATTCCAAACTAGGACAAGTTGCTTACCCGATATAGGTTGTTTGAAACCGCTGCGTGCATAGTGAAACCCTAGCTCCTCACAAAATAGGACAGGGAAACCCTACCCCAACATAGGGGTGTTTTGGCTCTCACTTATCTGCTATGTGCTTTAGAGTGTATCTCTGCAGGAACGTACATGTCAGTTTGCAAGTTTGAGTATCAGGCCTGAGGGCACCAGCATCAGTGTTTCGGGAATCAGTTATCTGCGGGTATCAGATTCAGACTTAGGGGCAACGATTTGAAAACAGTGATCAGTGTTTGAGGAACAATGTATCCAGCTTTTGGCTGTATTATAATACCCGACCGTGTGTTGTGTGTTTATTTATTTTACGCCGTTACGCTGTCTGATTGTCTATTTATTTATATGCTTTATTTATCTTTTTACTAGGTAGTTGAGCACAATTGCTTCTAACCCAGTAGATATTCCCCAAGCACTCTGGATCAGAGGTCATCGACTCCACCGATCTGAGGATCTGGTAGACGGACAACCAGTGTATCGCTCTCTACCCCCGGTTATTAGACGGAGGGCAGTCAGGCAGAGGGTATCAGTTCAACAGTCAGTTCAGAGGGCTTTGTCTACCCCACCTGAGTACAGCAGGGATCAGGATTCTATTTCTCCTACGGAGAGGGAACATATACCGGTGATTCAGTCAGAACAGAATAGTATGGCCAGTTTAGAGGAGATGGTACGCCACCTCCAAGAGAGTATGAAAACAATGCAACAGGATGCTGTCCGACAGGCAGAGTTCGCCAAGCAGTAGGCCATGGTTGTGAAGGAACAAGCATAGTTAATCGGGAGGTTGCAACAGCAAACTAGAGCGTCTGCTTCTCAGCAAGTTCCTCCCCCGCCAGGAGTTCCAAACCCCGGGGAGGCAACCGATGTTCAGAGTGACACAGACATTCCCACAGGACCACCTCCACCCCCGATCCTACCCCCAATCCTACTTCAGTTGTCCAAAACACCCACCAACCTACCGGACTCTCCCTTTGAGTTCGAGACTGATCCTACCGCACTAAAGTTGAGCAAGCTTGAAAAGCTGTTCAGGAGATCCCAGGGAGTCAAGACCATCCCTGACATTGAAGATGGATACACCGATGCAGCTGTGACGCTGCCTGATAGATTCAAAATGCCGCACATTGATCGGTTTGATGGGTCTGGGGACCCCATGGTGCATCTGAGACTGTTTTCAGATATCCTAAGGCCGATGGGCCTCACCAGACTTCAGAAGCTGTCTTTATTTGGCCGGACCCTGTCAGGTGTGGCGGCCATATGGTATGCCAAGCTAGAAGATGACGTCAAGAGAAACTGGAACGAAATGGCTGAGGCCTTCAACTTGCAATACTCATACAACACACAAATCGAGATTACAACCCGTGATCTCGAGACAACCAGGCAAGAATCTAAAGAAAGCTTCTCAGAATTTGTGACTAGATGGAGGGCCAAGGCTTCGATGATGACCTTGAGGCCCACAGACAAAGACTAGATTTGGATGATTGTGCGCAATCTTCAGCCGAAGCTGATGCAGAAGATGATTGTACTTCCCTTCCCTACTTTCTCTAACCTACATGAAATGGGGGTGCAGATTGAAGATGCCTTAAAGCAAGGCTTAATTGATAATGACCGGGAGCAACCCCGAAGGACTTTCAATCGCAACACTAATACAGGCCCGAGCGGCACTACCACTACAAGAGCCTCCGAAGTGAGCATGGTCACCACCAACCACCCACCAAGAACCATGGCAGCCGCACGATTCTCCGGTGCGTCCGGAAGCAAACCGCAAACAACTAAGTACCCACCCAAAAACACCAGAACCTTCGCTCCACTGTACATGCCCCTATCCAAAGCTCTGGGGGTCTTGATCAAGAAAGGGCATCTGAAGCCCCTCGAGCCGCGGCCATTACCGGAAAACCTTTCCAGTACCCACAACCCAGCCAAATATTGTGCATTTCACCAACAGCACGGTCATGACACCGATCTGTGCTACCGGTTACGTCATGAGATTCAACATCTCATCGATAACGAGGTGATTTTACCTCCTGAGAAACCTAATGTTATGACAAATCCCCTCCCCACACATAACCAAGCTCCACTACCCAAAAGAATCAATTTCATTCAAACTGGGGTCATGCCATACGATCCTAGTGTCTATATCACTCCTTCCCACCTACCTAAGCCGGAGGTGTTCTTCCCTAATTGCATCGACTTGTGCATGATGGACATCTCCACAACCCAATCTGAGCCTACGGTGGTGACCGTTAAGGATACAAGAGGCGAGATTCAGAGAAAAAGAGGATTGTTGAGCCAGAGTCTGCGGAATCTGGGAATTGTGTTGAGGAGGCATATAGTCCGAGCGACTACATTTTGTCAATAGGTCAGGACAGGCCAGATATGGAGCTACCAACAGAAGGAGAGCTGTGTATGATCCATGGGGATAGTCTGGGACAGAGGACGGATGACGTAACAGTTGTGGAGGAGGACCTTGCCAATCTCCAGTTTTACAGTGACCAAGACCCAGGGGATGTAGCGGTCAACTGGTTTGATTATGAAGAATTAGCCGAGGCTACGG
Source organism: Camellia granthamiana (assembly GCA_036172215.1). Classification (NCBI taxonomy): domain Eukaryota; kingdom Viridiplantae; phylum Streptophyta; class Magnoliopsida; order Ericales; family Theaceae; genus Camellia; species Camellia granthamiana. The sequence goes on along the minus strand of CM069907.1, from coordinate 156,977,904 downwards.
GATGGTTGGATGATCACTCGGATGTGGTAGGAGAGTTCCAGTCAGAACGGGGCCCGGCAGGGGCAAGAATGTCAGCAACAACCGGAAAGGTTGAAGAACAGAGTACACCGCCGGAGAGCGCCGGCACTAAGAATTTCGCTCGGAACTCGGGTATTGTGAATGTGGCAGTCATTGAGCCGACAGCTACGCTAACGCAATTGGAACAGACATTGGCACAGTTGGAGCAAGGGAGATTTGAAGATTCCGAGAGAATCAGGAAGGCCAAGGCCCATGTGGAGACCGAAACTGCTGTGCGCAGAGAAACTGAGAATGCTGCGAGCATATGGAGGGAAGGTACCGTGAGTACAAGAACAGTCATACCAGAGCCGGACAGATGTCTATCAGCTGCTGATGGAATGTGGTGGGAGGACGAGGACTTGTGTCTCGCCCACAGAGATGAGGATTGGGGGAGCAACCAACTCGATGAGACTTGGTACCTGGGAGAAATCGACCATATGACCCGAAGCGGGCGGTACTTCAAACCCCCACATCTAGATCAATCCGAGACTTCTGGGAAGGACAGGGAGGCTGAGAAGCAAAGAGAAAAGCAACTCGAAGATGAGGCCGTTCTAAGACAATTGAAAAAGATACAAGCAGACATCTCCATCTGGGGACTGCTAATGGCTTCCCGAGTGCATAGACAGGCCGTCCTTTCAGCCATGGACAAGGCCAAGCTTTCGATAGAAACTACGCCAGAACAGCTGGTAGGATTAGTCTTTCCGGGAGGAGCTACCCCTATGCTGACATTTTCCGACAAAGAATTGCCACCCGAGGGGGCAGACCATAACAAGCCACTCCACATCTCTGTGGAGTGTAGGGATAAATGGATACCGGTGGTTCTTGTTGATACAGGATCCGCTATCAACGTCTGCCCGGCAAGGACAGCATATGCAATCGGCTTGAAGATTGCAGATTTTGTACCAACAGCCCAGGTAATTCGGGCATACGACAATACAAGCCGAGAGGTGATGGGAACCGTTAAAATTCAGACAAAGGTTGGGCCGGGACAACATGAGATAGATTTCCATGTCTTAGAGGTTCCTGCAACGTTCAACTTGCTTCTGGGGCGGCCGTGGCTGCATCAGGTGAAGGCGGTATCATCCACTTTGCATCAAATGGTGAAATACCCCTATGGGAAGGGAGTAGCCATTGTTTTCAGGAATTCATTGATCCACCCACCACCGGAGGTATCCACGCCTGTTCTAGAAATTGAGCACGGTATGGAGGACGTGTTCATATCGGGTTTTACCTTGGCCGAGGCTCAGGTTGTACAAAGTATCATGGCAGCTAATGAGGGGTTGTATACCAGTGCTCAAGCAGTATACCTCATGAACAAACTCCAACACATCCCCGGGATGGGAATAGGAAGTAGCGGCCGGAAAGGCGTCGCAGCATTGGCCGAAGTGCCACACAACCCTCATACCTTTGGCTTGGGTTATCTGCCCACCAAGGAGGATTGGATAAGAAGGGGAAAGGAAATGGCTGGAAGAGCCAGAGCAAAACAAATGGGGAAACCGTTTGAGTTGAGGCACCGGCCCATCCAGGGTACCCTAAACGGACGCTTCGTCCGGGAGGGGGAAGACTTCCCATTTTCTGGTTTTCTAGAGCCGTGGCTAAACGCGGAAAGGAAGCGCGTGCCGGGATTTGAGATCTTCTTTGATCTTCAGTTATCTGGGGATGATGCTACCGAAGAGCAGACAGACCCGATAGTTGAGGCGGAACAGAGCAGTGAAATAGAGTCTGAGGACACCGCACTGGAAATGGGGGTAGCGCTGGCCTGTCTACTTTCAGATCCTTCGATCGACCATTTGTGCTTGGGGGATAACTCCTCGGTGTCCATGATCGGAGATGAAACGGCTGCGGGCCTACTAGCAAACATTTTGGATGCATCCATCGCACCTTCTCTCGTCTAGCAGTACCCAGAGGGATTTTTGAGCAGCACCGGGTCAGGTAGTGAGCTGGAATCTGATTCCACCGAGTCTTGTGAGTCGGAATCAGGTTCCAGCTTGACTGAGTCTGAGTCCGGTATTCCTGGGGTTGATAACCCGGATGCCACAGTCCTGTCTAGGTCGTCTTTTTCTTTCTCTTTTGAGTCTATTGTAACAGAAGAATCAGACGGTTTGGAAGCACTTAATGAGAATGAGGTGAATGTGGTTTTCGAGTACTTTTCTGTGCCTTTGATTTATTGCTTAAATCAGGATTTTCTAAATTTTGATGAAAACGACGAGGACGAAATTCCTCCGGTTTTGCAGCGTTTAATTGAATAGAAGCAGGAGAGATTTGTTAAACCATTAATGGATGAAATCACTACTGTGAATGTTGGTACTGAGAAGGACCTGCGGCTGGTCCAGATCGGGTCCACGTTGTCTTCGGAGGAACGCGAGTGCTTAGTCGCTTTATTAAAAGATTTCAAAGATGTTTTCGCATGGTCCTACAAAGACATGCCTAGAATTGATCCTGAGATTGTACAGCATCGGATCCCTCTCGACCCCGAGGCCCGACCTATCAAGCAAAAACTCAGGAGAATTCGCCCAGACTGGGCCGTCAAGATTAGGGAAGAGGTCACCAAGCAAATAGACGTAGGCTTCCTGCTGGTATCCGAATACCCGACTTGGTTGGCCAACATTGTTCCAGTGCCGAAGAAAGATGGCAAGATCAGAGTATGTGTGGACTTCAGGGATTTGAATAGAGCCAGTCCGAAGGACGACTTTCCCCTACCGCACATCGATGAGCTGGTGGATTTCATAGCGGGGCATGCTTTGCTTTCGTTTATGGATGGCTTCCCAGGCTATAATCAGATAGTGATGGCACCCGAAGACCGGGAGAAGACTGCTTTCACCACCCCGTGGGGGACATACTGCTACAGAGTAATGCCGTTTGGGTTGAAGAATGCTGGAGCTACATATCAACAGACCGCGACCACAATACTGCATGATATGATCCACAAAGAGGTTGAGGTGTACGTGGACGACATGATTGTCAAGTCCAAAGAAAGAGAGGGCCACTACACCGCCTTGCAAAAGTTTTTCCAAAGGATCAGAGAATTTTGGTTGCGGCTGAATCCTCAGAAGTGTACATTCGGTGTTACAGCGGGAAAAATGCTAGGGTTTCTGATTACACAAAGGGGCATCGAAGTCGACCCTTCCAAAATCAAGGCCATCTTAGAAATGCCACCACCAATGACTGAAAATGAGGTGCGAGGCTTTCTGGGTAAAGTGCAATTCATAAGACATCTTATCTCAAAATTAACCTTGACTTGTGAACCACTTTTTGGTCTCTTGAAGAAAGGAACGAAGTTCCAATGGGACGGCCGATGCCAAGCTGCTTTTGAACAAATCAAAGAATATTTACAGAACCCGCCCGTGTTGTCACCGCCAGAGCCAAGAAAGCCGTTGATATTGTACCTTTCAGTGACTGAGACTACAATGGGCTGTATGCTCGTGCAAGAATCGGAAGACAAAGCGGAGAGAGCCATCTACTATCTGAGCAAGAAGATGCTAGAGTATGAGACTCGCTACACACCATTGGAGAAGGCTTGCTTAGCTTTGGTATGGGCTAC